>VWYH01009834.1:0-26515 GCA_013399365.1 Pampusana beccarii | reverse complement strand
GGCCCAGAACTGGACACAATATTCCCATCGCTTTTTGCATCCTGTTCCACTACCTGCTTGTTTCACTGCAGTGATGACTGGCAACTTGTATTTCTAGTGCCCAGGCAACACCAGCGGCTATGCAGTATAGGTCTTCCAAACCTGTAAGATGATTCCCCATTCCCTTCCTGCTCTATTTTGTACAGAGCAGAAATGTGCATTTCTGCAATGTGTAGTCAGGATGCTCTACAGGGAAATGTGATTGATAGTTCAGTTAAAGCCTCTCTCTCAACTCCCTAATTAGTATCAAAGTTGTATCCCTGAGAGTTACAAGGGTACATAATACATGCACAAAAGCATATGAATGTATGTAGAATTGTATCTTTTCAAATGCTTTAAAAACAAAGAGGAAAAGCTTACCTTTGCAGTAATCATTATCATCCTGTAGACAAATAAATCCAAGAAAGAAATCCAAGACTAAATCTAACTAGAAAGGATTTATGAATTCATCTCTAATGGCAATTTGGGTAGTTCATATGATACTACAAATTTCAAGATATATTGCTTGCATACTGCTTTTAAGACAGCTACCTTTTTTTTTTTCTTTTTTTTTTGTTTCCAGGGGGAAACCAATGCTGGTGTTACATACTAAATTCTGATTCATTGTGAGATATTAATTAACCTTAGGCTATCCAGGAATATATTGACCCACAGGTATATTGGTAATTTCATTAGTTGGGAGCTTGTCTACATGAAGTAGCAAAGCTCTACCTTTCTTTAACAATTCCTGTAAGTGATGCTTTCAGTATACAGTAATTCTTGAAATGGCATTTTTTAGGCTGAAAATGCTGATCTGCTAGGTTATATAAAATCTTTCTCAAAAGTGCTGCCTTTAAAAGGCACTGCTTCTGGGAATGACTTCTTAATTGCAGGACTTAAAAGGATAGCATGAACAAAACTTGAACTACAAAAATTTTAGCTGTCTTAGAAAGCTCTGGGCTTACCATAAAACACTGTCTGTCTAGTTTTGTATGGTAACATCAGTTTTAAAAAAGTATGGTTATGACTAAGACTGCTAAAACTCTATAAAATATTGATTTGAAATATTTTATGTTTTCGTTACTTGTTAATGTACTGTAATTTTTTCAAATCAATTGTCTACAATGCCATCTTAAAACATTTTTACTGTATTGACTCTTACTGTATGAAGGTAATTGCACACATTAAGAAAAACTGGTGTATTGCAGTCTGCCTTTTATTTACACAGGTCTTGAAGTACCAACATGTAACCATGATATTTGTGTTTAATGACATGTTTTTAAATCACAAAATATGTCAAACTCTTCAGAATATTACCACCTGCTTGCCATCCACACTACTGCAGCTGCAAGCCAGCCTATCTCGCAGAATAAGGAATTTTGGATAGAGATCTATTTCCTGTTATGCAAGGAATTTTGCCCACAGTCAGTGAAGAACTACAGAAAGCAGAAGCAGCTGATTACCACTATGAAAACCTAATAATTCACAACAAATCTCTAACCTGTAACAAAAGTTCATGTTGTAGAAAACCAGAAAAAGTTAATCAAATCCAGTCAAGCCCATAAACCTATATGATATAACATGCAATTTGTCATTGTGCTGCATTGTTTTAATCATACTGTATGAAATTGTGCTCATACTGTTGCTGGCTGGATTGAGCTTACTACATTTCCTGTCAAGGAAAAATGTCAGGAAAATTATTCTATTCTATATTCCTATTTTATTCTCAGTGAACATTTTTACTTAACTCCCTCTCCTTTTTTTTTTTTTTTTTTTTTTTTTTTTTTTTTTTTTTTTTTTTTTTTTTTTTCTGAGAATGTAGAAATATGAACATGCGGACTTATCAGGAACTTTGGGGAAAAGAGTTACAGTTCTTCCCACAAGTGTGATTGCATTTGTTTTCTTGGTTTTATTAATACCTCCATGCTGATGGCCATGGCTAAAGACAAGCAAAGAGATCAAAGGGAGGTAAGAGAACTTGGAGAAGGAGGGAACGGTGTACTTGATGAAGATAGCTCACAAGGATGGAGAAATGGGTGGGAAAGTGTCACTAAGTTCTTCCTGGACTGGAAGGGAAAATTACAGATAAGTACAGTCTAACCAGGAGAAAGCTAAGGATACAAGAAAGTTGTGTGTGGAGCTGTTGGAGTTATGTGGAAAAAAAAGAAGAGGACAAGGAGAATCTGGGAATGGATCTGCACTGAAGTACATAAATGATGACTCTTGGCTGCCCATCTAGATTCTGACATATAGTGCCTGCATGTATTTGAGTGTGTGTTTGTGTAAGTGCAAAATGGCCATGTAAGCAAAATCAGAAAAAAAAACATTTAGTTAATAAAGCCATATTCCATGATAGTGGGTGTAGTGGAAATGGCCTGACTGAAAGGCAGCCAAGGAAGACCAACACAGGATGTATTCTGATATTGTGCTTCTTTGGAGACAGCTAGTAGTTCATTCCTGTCAGTTCAGACAGGAAACATGGACCATTGCTGGTAAATCCTTGCCATTTTCTTAGTGGATATATAAGGTAGTGCTACAAACAGAGGCCAGCAGAGACAAAGGATGGTAGAGACAACTAACATCGTCACAGCAGTTGGCTCAAAGGTCCATACAACCAGAAAACTATACAGGAATTTCAGTGTTGTACCATGACATAGTCCCCAATAGCAGTTGGAACAAATTCCACTTCCAAGGAGCTGTGATGGGATGGAGAAGTAGGCTGACAGAAACCACATGAAGTTCAATAAAGTGAAGTGCAAAGTCTTGCACCTAAAGACAAATAACCCCATGGACCAGTACATGCTGGCAGGCCTACCATCTGAAAAGCAACTGGGTAGAAAAGGACCTGGAGGTCCTAGTGGACACAAAGTTAAACATAGACAGTAATGTGTGCTTGCCGTAAAGAAAGCTAATGGTATCCTGGACTACATTAGGCAGAGTATTGCCAGCAGGACAAGGGAGGTGATCCTTCCAATATACCCACTACTGGAATAAACTCTCAGCAGCCTTTCCGCAATATCTCTAGAACTGAACAACTGCTAAGCAGTAAATCTCCAGAGCCATCAAGTTAGGCTGGCAGATGGGCACCTCTATCCCCCAAAGGAAATTGTCTCCAGCAATTTCACCTTCCTTTTCTTCTTCGTGCAAACAGTAGGCTGAAGTTCAGATGACTCTGGCAGGTCCCCCAAAGGGAGATCCTCTGTTTTCGTCAGGATACTGTTCCTCCTCTGTGACTGAACAGCCAGAGGAGGACAATGAGCCTTTGCTGTGCTGCTGAAGATTATGTATTCAGTCTCAATTATTTTCACAGGATAATAATCAATGGAAGTCTTGGATGTGGTGATCTGTGAAATAATGGAAGGACTGGGGCTTGTTCAGCCACCACGAGAGACCACTGAGGGGAGACCTAACAGCAGTCCCCAGTGCCTACAAGGAGGTCATAAAAGGGACAGAGCCAGGCCTGTCACAGTGGTACATTATGGGGAGAAGAGAGACAAGTGGCATAAGTTATAACAAGACAGACTCGGACCGCATATAAAGAGAAAATATTTCCCATATGGACAATCAGTCAGTGGAACAGTTTGCCCAGAAAGCCTTTTCCACCTCCATCCTTGGGGTTTTTCAGGACCCAAATGGGCACAGCCTGAGCAACCTCATCTGGCCTCACACTTGGCCCTGCTTTGAGCAGGAGGTTGGACTAGAGTCTCCTAAAGTCCCCTCCAACCTGGATTTTCTTATAGTCCTATGATTGTATGACACAAGGCTCTGGGTCTTAGAAGGCGTGCTGGACAGCTTATAGGAAAATAATAGCACAATTTTTTGTTTAACCAAGTAGCTTTTCATTGCCATGCATATTAAAGTGAACTTAAAGTGATGATCATGTCTGTTATAAATAAAGCATGCTGAAGACAAGGCAGAAAAAACACAATGTAGCTTACACCATGAGCCACAATTGCATAATCTTCCCGGCAGTGATCACAGGCTATAGTGTATGATCCCAGTTTTGAGTTTGTCATAGATAACTCTCCTAGTGATCGTCCAGTCTGACAAATATAGGGTGAAGACTGGTCCAGACACAAAGAAAGTGTTCATCAAAACAAGTAGTGCTGCTTCATTTGCCATATGACTTCTAACAGAAGCTCAGAACTCTATGACTATGCAGGCTAAATTATTAGATAGCTCCGTTAAGACTTGTTTGATATGATCATTGTTAAGGTTCCTATGAAAGTCAGGTCAGGCTGTTTGGGGTGGGATGGTGTTGGTCTTTTTTACTCTTATTCAACATCCCCTAACAAGAAGAGGCATTCAAACTAACGTGTTTTAGTCAGCCTTCAAAAGTACAAGAAGAGCTTTTTGTTTGAAGAGGAAAAAAATTACAAAATGACTGCCCCTGAGGCCATGTGCTTTCAAAGCTGTAAAGACTGGGAGTCTCCAAAGGAATTGATCTTCTCTCACTAAATTAAATAAGAAATTTTTTTGTTTGTTTTTTCTTTTTTACTTTGACTACAATAACAGCAACATCCAGCACAGAACTGGATGAAAGATGAGTCCAGATTTCTAATCTGAATCTCTAGACATAGATATTACCTAAATCCTTTAGGATGAAAGAGATTGTTTTCTTCCTGATTTCCTTTACCAAAATATAGGTCTTAAAGATAATTACTGAATCCTTTTATTCTCAACAGAGGGTCTTCACAGATGTGTTGTCTGATAAGCACAATGCAGGACGAAGTGAAGCACTGCACGGAAGGGAGTATGCCAAGAAGTCAGCATTCACAGCAGCTAGGAATCAAAACAGACTGTGAAAAATTGTCTACTGAGTGAGAAATCATGCAGGAGCTGAGGACATTCACATTCAGCTTCCTGTTTAACTAACACCTAGGGAACATCTGTGACCAAAAGCACAATAACTAGGATATGTGTACAGGTTGAAGGCATCTACCATTCCTGTTGGCATCCAGGGTGCTACACAGGAGATCTGTTAGGTGATGCTCAATGCTGCAAAAGTTTCTGGGGCAGTAGTATTAGCCACAGGGTATGGCCTTCTGCACTAATCACCATCCCTGTCACGTCAAAGGCCTTAGCTCAAGAGGAAATCTTAGGGAAGGAAACAGCTGTTCAGACACAGGTTGTAGATACTGCCTGGCAATCCTGAAGCCAGGGTTTGGGGTCTTGACTGTTCCCCCTTCAGAAGGTGCACCCTGATTCAGACAAACACCAGCTGACTGAGCTAAGGAACGAGGTAGGAAGATTGCATAGTAGCAAATGAAGTGTAAATGAATAAGATTTTTGTGGAGAGTCAACTGTGGTGTTCTTTATACTGTCAGCCAACAGGAGAGGCCAGGTCAGAAAAGGATGCATTTACAAGTCAACATTTGGCTGTGTAGCAGGTGCGATTTACAGACTTCTGTGACTGTGGGAATCTCTTTGAGGAAGGATTGCCAAAGAGAGTGGTGTAGTGGGGCAAGAGTGTCTTTCCCAACAGGCATGCTAGCTTTGTGACGAGTTATTTAAACCAGGGTCTTCAGGAATTGGAGACCAATGTCTGCAGATAAGTGGGGGAAGGGGGATTGCAGGAAGCACACTGGGGACAGAGCTAGAGAAGGAAATCTCAACATCCCTTTGAAAAATTGGTAGGACTAGAGGCCTATATGAATTGTGGCAGCATGAAAAACAAAGAGAAGGAACTGAAAACCTGTGAGTAGTCACACAGCTACGATGTCATCATAAAGGATCACAGAGATAGGGTAATTTGCACAAGTGAAACACTGAAAGGACACAGGCCCTTTAGGAAAAATGGGAAGGGGAAACAAGGTGGGAGGACTGTGCTTTATGCAAAGAAACAGCTCACATGTGTAGATCAGGATCAAAGAAGCCAACAAGAAGGAGGTCACAGTGAGCATCTGCTACAGACCACGTGATTGAGAACATTAAGTGGGTGAGGCTTTCTGTAAACAGCTCAATTTAGCCTTCCAATTGTGTGTCTTACATTTTTTGTGGGACTTTAACCATTCCAATAACAGCTGAAAGAATGGTGGGATACAAACACTCCAGGAGATTCCCGGAGTGCTTTTATACATTTTTTTTGAGATGGGTTATTTATGGCACTGCAGGGGAAGATGTTCTCTTGTGCCTGCTACTCACACAAAATGAGGAACCACTTAAGAGATGTCATTGTCAGCAGCAGCCATGATGGCAGTGATTGTGAGACAACAGTTTAAAATAGGGAAGGAAATGGGAAAAAACAGTAAGACAATAAAGAACCTTGACTTCAGGAGAGAGGACTTTGGCTTGCCCTGGGAACTGGTAGAGAGGATGCCATGTGACCAGGGAGGGTGCTCTGAAGGACAGAGAAGCCCTTTACATTGAAAGTAGTTAAGCACCCAGACAAGTGACCCAGAAAAACAAAATAATTACAGTGTGCATTGTATTTGAAACTTGAATGGATAAAACCCTGAACAAACTGATTAGACTCTAAAATTTGCCTTGCTTTGAGCAGGAGGTTGAATTAGAGAGTTCCGGCAGACCCTTACATCCTAAAACATTAAATTAGTCAGAGATTTTATTTCTGGAATATTCTTACATTCATGTAAAGCTTTAAATAATGAAACAAAGCAAACCAAAACAAAATATGCAAACACCACCTCCTCACCCTCCAAGCAAACAAACACAAGTTCCTATGCCAGAATTTATCATCTAGTTATGGGACAAAACCAGCTGCATAATAGATTTAGTACATAAGGTTATGCATGTAGCATTTTCCAGATAATAGAACAGAGTATTTAAAGAGAATATGTGCTCCAATTTATACTTATGCTTGTTATTTTGTCCTTAGGAAGATTTATTTGCATTCTAAAATAATTAATCAAATCAACAAGAGTTTCATCACAAATGATAAATTATTCCAGCCTGGATTTCTAAATGGTTATAAGAATGAAAATAAATGTCATCAACATATTTCCATTATTTCGTTAATAGAATTATAGAATCTTAAAGGGAAACCAATTCACTGGTTTTTATGATCTAAATTCAGATGTATGTCCTATGTTTGATGAATCACCTTTAAAAAGTTGCTATTTCTATTAGTCAATAAATGAAGTCTGAGCAACTGGTGTAGGGAAGATGTCCATCTTTCAGATGACTAAACTTAGATAAGATTAATCCCACACAAATGACTGAAGATAAATATATTCTTTGTACTCATATTTTAGTTACAGAAAAGTGCATGTTACTCAATATCTTGTTATGAAATTATTTTTAGCTATTTGGTTTCACACACTTGTGTGTCATGTAACATAAAAGTATTTATCCGCCTTAAAAGATGAAAGTTTCCTTCTAGAAAGTGAACTTGTTGAGGAGTCCTATTTTGAAATATGATTCTAGTCAGTGGTACAAATAATAGTAAATGTAATTAAATAAAGTCTTTGTAAATTTACTCAGTTCCAATAGGTTTTGCCGAGGGATTTGTCTCACCATAGTCATATGTTGACATTAGACAGATACTGAAAGATTAGCGCATGTTTCTGTTCACTCACCATTTCTCTTCACTCACCATTCTCTTCACTCAGCATTTTAGCTGAGCTTTTGACAGCTGAAATAAGGTAAAATGAGTCTCACTTCTACTGTTCTGCATGTGAGCTGCCTGCCTAAAACTATCGTCTTAAATGAGCACTCAACATATTCTGTTGTTGTGCTTATATCTATTACCAACACACTCTTATGATATTTATATGTATAAATTAGTAATATACTTCAATATATACTGTATGCAACAGATATAGTAAAATGAACGTTAATATTGAATGCTTCAGTAGTTATGAAGCATGTCCAACACATGTATTAACCTCAAAAATTAATTCATGATGGAAATCTAACATGGAGTAGGATATAAAGCAGAAGTATCTCTATGCTGGCAGAATATTTAATCAATTAAGGTATTTTAGTGGAAGAAATAATCTTTTTCTACTTTTTCTGTCGGAACTATCTCACCAGTTAAAGCCCAGTACGTTTTTTACATTAAAAGGTAGCGAGTTGAAGACACGAATTTTTACCTATGATACCTTTTAAAGGTTAGCTTTTAGGTAAAGGTTAGTTTCTATTTACATACCCTCTCTGTAAAGATAAGCAGATAATAGAATGGAAAAAACCATGATGTATATCCCATTCTGGCTTTTGTATACAGTCAGTTGGCCTACAATATGCACACTTGGATGCAAATATGCCAAGGTAGTATTATGTCTGCAGATATAGATGTAGTTTTATTCAACTGTTGTACAGGAATTATTTTTTAGTTAGCAAGCTTGTATTATTGAACATAGAGGAAATCTGTGCCACCAACTTAAGACAGACACATCTGTTTTAAAGAGCTAAATGTTTATGGGGTTGACGTGGTTCTAATTTTCAGATAGAACTGAATTAATTCATTTGGAAGTTAATTAACGAATTGAATTAGTTAATTTGGAAGACATCATTCACACAAATATGCCTGGCTATATTTAGTTAGTTTGGAGGTCTGTTATTTCTAGGAGTCTCTTAGTATGACACCAAAAGGTTATGCAAGGTATCTATTCAAAATCTTTCCTGAAGACAAATGATAATACTTTTCTACTTAAATGTGCAAGGCTTACTGCTGTTCCAAGGGCTGCTTAAGCATATTAATATCCAAACCACAAGAACCTGCAATCTCATACTTTTCCAGATGGCAAATTGTGTTTCAGCAGTTGTTTGCAAAGTATGCACCAAAGTACTAATAAAAAAAATAATATCTACAGATTTTACATGTGTGAAAATTGTAAAGCACGGTGTACAATCATAGCTACTAGTAGTTTCACAGCATTTATTTTGTTCATTCTATTATGTACTGTGATAAAGTAGAGCGCTTGGGGATTTTGAGCTGAACTATAGGACCGCCTGCTGCTGCAGCATGTGTGGTGTGCAATCAGAAGGATACAGTAGGATATATGAGATCATTATATGTAGACTGTTATGATAAATATGATGGTGCATGTCTACCATGAAAATATTTGCCATTAGTTTAGAGAAAGACCAAAAATACAGCATCTTTTGCACTTAGATATAGAATGATTAGTGCTTTACAAATATTATATTTAAATCTATTCTAGATTAAAAACAGGTGACATTCTGAAAGATCCTAATTTTTTTACTTTCAGAAAAAAATCCCTCTTCCTTTTCTCCTGGTAAAGTAAGGGACAGTTGCCAATATCAGGATTTATTCTGACAGACCTGTAAGTTTGAGTGGCAGCTTGTAGCTGTATGCGTCTGGCTATTTTATTTTCAAGTGCAATATAAAGATTTTGTTGATGGTCTTTTTGTGTTGCACATTTCTTCTGGGACTACAGTGCAAAAAGGTGGTAAATGAGCTAGAACTGTGCTTCAGGATTCACCTAACTTGAGACAGTAATAAATAAGTTGCATAAAAATGTGTGCTGAGATTTATTGTTTTAACCATTTGGTACTCTGTGTTGATTAAAGTCTCCTATATTGTGTAAGAAAATTCAGCATTTCACTAAATTACTTTTCAAAGAAGCCAGCACATTGACTGGGAACCTGATTCAGGTTACATATTGTGGAAACAGTATGAATTGCATATCCTCAGTTCTCTTCCCTCATGAAACTTAGGAACATAGCTTGTCTTGCTCTACCTTTGATGGATAGATTGACATCCATTATGTATAACAATAATTCCATGCTACATGTGTAAACAGTTTTATGTTTTTCCTTCCTAGGCAAGTATATCAAATAATGTGCCATAAGAGTACTCTCATTCATGTTCTCTATATCTGTATCACCTAATTAATCTTTCATTCTTTCTTTGAGAACTAAAATAATTTTGAGATCAATTATGAAGGGCTTCATCTATGAAATGTCCATATATTGATGCTGAAGTGTTCATAGGGAATACTCTAAAACAGAAGTGGGTAACTGAATTTATGTTGCTTAGAAGCCATGTAACTGTAATAAGCATAAAAATGCTGTATAAAAGCAAGGAGCACTCTCCAGAGAATTTCTGAAAGACAGTGGCCATTGTAAATTCATACTGTGTACAACTTAATTGTTTTTTTTATGCACGGGGTGTAGCCAGTAGGTTGAAATATTCTTTGTGGATGAATGCCCAGTTTCTGCACATGAACTCTATTTAGTCATAGAAATACTGAATTCTTCTACTTGTCAAGGTGAAACACTTCTAAGCATGTGTAAAAAGAGAAAATTTGATGCCTAAGACATTTTGCAATAAGAACTTGAGACTTCTATGGAGTTTAACCTACCCTAACAGCTGTAATTTTTTCAGGATCACAGTTTTGTACATAGATATTTAAATTAGGAAAACTTACATATCTGCTAAGCTCTTACTGTAGGAACCCAAAATTTCAGGCATACCTCTGAGATTTTTTTTTCTCTTTTCTAACACCCAGACGAGATTCTATGCAATTGCTCCTTGTCCAGCACAATCAGTTTTTTGTTTGCTTTTTTTTTCTTATTTTTCTTCTACTAATCCTGGCTTTAGCTATTTTTACTTATACCCAGAAACAAGGTAGAAATATATAAGCACAGATAAGAAGCTGAAGACTGGATAAACTAAATGAGAGACTTTTAATATCCCTGCTGTTATAATCCTGTACTGTTTAAGCAATCTGGGGGAATGAAAGGCATGGAAGCACTACCAGCTTTAAATTGTTATGAGATTTATGCCAATCTAAGAGTGATAATAGTTAAGCCTTAGCAAACACCCTTATTTGATAATTAGTTCAGCTTGTAATATACTCAAGATTTAATAAATTTTGTTTTCAGAAAAAAAATCTCAATATGTGTAGGATGTTGCAACTTCTGCTTCCAGCTCACACTATGATTTTTTTAAGCCAGCAGTTTCAAATAATGTAATTTATTATTCACAAGACACTAAGAAAAGGAATCTATAAATTCTCCATAATTGCTCAGACCTTTGAATCTTCTGCTATTTTTATAAAATACTATACTATAGCCAGGGTATCTTTGCATGAAATAGTCTTATGAATCATCCTGTTTTCCTCGTGCAACCTTAAAAACAAATTATTTTATAAGAACTTTTTGAGTGTGCATAACAATCCAAGCTGCAGCTTCAGAGCTCACTTTTTCACAGGCCTTTATGCAATAGTGCAGACATACTCAGCGAGTCTAATCTATTCTCAGTCTCCTAAAGAGAGACTGAGACTGATGCTAGGAACCTTCCATCTCTCCTTGCTTTTAAGTGTGTGAGCTCCACCTTGAAAGCAGCTAGAGACAATTTCCCTGCCTTCCAGCAAACAGCACTATGATTTATTTGTAGGTTACTACCACTTTTTTGCTTGGAATCTGCTTCTCATATGGAATGTAAAGTTATTCTTGGCATTATATACCTTCCTACTCTCATGCCAGCACTGTTCATTTGCTTATATCTGTCTACTTTCTTCCCTGGTGCTAATTCTGCAATTATATCCATAGACAGCAGTTACGTTTTGTCTCCACCCTTGTTTTTCCAGTTGTAATAAAACAAGTGGCTTTGGGCCATGGCTTTTTTCTCCAGTGAGTGGTGGTGCAGAAAGCTCTGAAGTTGCTATTGACTGAAACTTCTCCAGAACCAGAAGATCACAGAATCACAGAGTGGTTGAGGTTGGAAGGGACATCTGGAGGTCGTCTTCTCCAACCACCATGCTCAAACAGGACAGCCTGCCCAGGTCACTGTCCAGATGGATCTTGAGTATCTCTAAGAAGGAAGACCCCACAACCTCTCTGGGCAACCTGTGCCAGGGCTCAGACACCTTCACAGTAGAAAAGTGTTTCCCAATGTTCAGACAGAACCTTCTGTGTTTCTGTTTGTGGCCTTTGCCTCTTCTCCTGTCACTGGAAACCACTGAAAAGATAGTACTACAAAGATATGTTATTGTATGAGGGTACTTAGGTGCTCAAAACTAAGCTCTGATCCACAAACACAGCAACAGCCTAAGAAACCTGTTTTCGGAGTCAATACAATGTCTTCAAGAGGACTCTTTTGCATAAATCAGAAACACTAGCTGGGTTTAATGCTATTTCAGACATTTCTATGCTACTGTCTGATATTTGGTATGGACATTCTATTATTCTTCTGTCATTTCTTTGGCTTTCTTTCCTCCATATCATCTTAATAGACTTCTCTAATTTATTAATGTTTCAAAATAAATAGTATATATCAGTCTGAAATTTCTTCTGAAATAGCACACTATACTACATCCTCTTTCTTCATCACCTATTGTTATTGCTTCAGTACCATCGCTGTTTATCCTGTAGAGAAAACAATCCTAGCTTACCCATGAAAGACTGATGTTGCAGAAACATGGGTGTTTTCTTAACATATCTTGGACATTGCCAGTTGCCAGAGGTGGAACACAGAGTAAAACAGATCCTTAAGGATTTGTGGAACTGAGCTTTTACTGCAAAAGGCCAAATGTTATTAAAAATCAAAGACCTTTTTGAAAACTCTAGTAGTTTCAAATGTAAAACAACAGGTCAGAATCACAAAAATTTTAAAGTTAAGAGAAACACAAGTGTATACAGGTATCCATGTGATCATATACATACCCAGAAATAAGTTCCTCTTAGCAGGTATCACTGTTTACTGCAGGGTGACAATAAACCATGGAAGATGGTCTCTGTTAAGTCCCCGCCCTCCCTGCTAAGGAAAGGTAATAGGAGGAAAAGGGAGAGAGACTTACAAGTTGGAAAAGTTAAAAATGCTTTACTAATGCCACTAATAAATAGAGAAAATAATACTAAATATATAAAACCAATCTTGAATTTCCAGCATTGCTGGCAGTGGACCTGGTGCTGCTCCAGGTGCTGCAGGACAGGCACCCGGAAGTCCTGGGATGGACTCTGCAGTAAACCGGTATTGGGTTCAGGGATGCAAGGTCTGGAACTAGGCCTAGAATCACAAGGAAAACTGTCAGGGTCCTCTTCAGATGCTGGGCATGGTCAAAGAGAGCGAGATTCTCGTGATCTCCCACTTTTATAGGTTATATGACATGGATGGGATGGAATACTTAGTTGGTCAATTTTAGTCACCTGTTCTGTCCGTCCCTTCTTGCAAATACACCCCTCACTTACGGGACGTGTGGAAAAAAAAAGTAACCTTGGCTGCCATAGCAATAGGTCTAAACCTAGGTCTCCTCTGCATACCATTGCTAACGTTGTCAGCTCCAGAATGAACAGTGTCTGAAAAACATGCAGCCAAATTCAGAAAAGTGCAGTTACTTAGGAGAACTTAGCTGAAAGGGAAATTCACTGAAAGAGGACCGGTCTTGTTTTAAACAAAACCAAGACAGTGGGCTCACTGACAAGGAAACATTTGCATAATTCTGTCATATTAATATGAGAGCTGTGTAGCACCATATACGTTACCGCATACAGAGTGTATTTTGGACTGTGTGCATCAAACTCCTTATGTATTATAGGCCATTTTTTAGGGTTTTAGCAAAATTTTGGATGTAAATCGAATGCTGCTGTCTGAAGTTAAGGGCATCAAAACCCTATATGAATGAACTTAGAGTATGCAATTAAAACTTTAGAAATGGTGCTAATTCACTTATATACTTTTCTACAGCCTTTGTTACTGTATCTTTTGAGAGAGGACATTGATCATTCCCTTTCAAGCTGTCTCACCAAATTCTACTATTCTTTTTTCTTTCTTTTCTTTTCTTTTCTTTCTTTTTCTTTTTCTTTTTCTTTTCTTTTGTCTTGTCTTGTCTTGTCTTGTCTTGTCTTGTCTTGTCTTGTCTTGTCTTGTCTTGTCTTGTCTTGTCTTGTCTTGTCTTGTCTTGTCTTGTCTTGTCTTGTCTTGTCTTGTCTTGTCTTGTTGTTGTTTCATTTTATTTTATTGTTGTTGTTTTATTTTATTTTTAATTTAAATACAGGACAGAATATGAACTTTATTAATCAGATTTCTGTAGAAATATGAACAGATAAATATAGCTTTGTGTTGACATTAGCAGTAAACACCTCCTCTTAATTATGTTGGCTTAATGGGATTTTTGGGGTTTTATTTAGATTTTGTGAACTGTGAGGAGTTTCAAGAGTGTCTAAGTAACACAAGAGCACAAGTTCCTGTATATCCCTTACAATGTTCCTACACCATATTTGGGAAAAAAGTACCATAAAAATTATATATAGAAGAACCTTCTAAAAGACATTTTTAGCTGAGGTCTGGCATAACACTTCAGAATCTGGGCAATTCCATAACAATTTATTGATATCTGACCTCTGTGCATTGAAATCCCAACTTCCCTCTAATTTGGATGTATATTTTAGCTTCCTGACTTGCACTTGTTCAAGTGTGATCTTTTTCACACTTTGCAGACTATGTCAGCATACCAAAATACCAAAGAACTAGCATGATAAAAAAAAGCTGGTGGAAAACAAGTGAGAGGAATATTGAGGTGGAGAGAGGACGATGACAGATGAACAGCAAAGGGTTAGGCAAATGCAGAATATCAATAATGGTATCATACAGTGGCTTAATTCCCTTTTCTCACCTCTAGTTGTTCATGACTTAATTGATTTCTCTAGACCAGCACCCCCATAAATACAACCTTGCCTTTTCCAATTTTCAGCCACAGGCTTAGTATTACATTTGCAAGGCTTCAGGCCTGAAACTTGTCAGGTTATGTCTGAGATTTTCTTGACCTGTCTGGAGACTTGTTTTTACTTAATTTATCTGAAACAACATTTTTTTCTAATTAGTAGGTGGTCATGCCTATTTTGTTATAAACGTAATTTTTATATAGATATTGGTAGCAAGTAGTTATTCTGTGTAAAGTAGGGTTTTATTGCTCTAACATATATTGATGTAGCATAGAGAAATAAATGCTTGGCATGAAACAAAGGCCTTGAAAGAGGTTACAGCATGCAGTACAAATGAGAACAGGCATGGGATGATAAGATGGGAGGTACAGGTTGTTAGTGGAGATTGCAAGGCTATGAATAACTCACCAGTCATCAGTGAAAGAAATAGGAGCTGGACACAAAAAAAAATAATAAAAATAACAAGAAAACAAAGAACAAGCATTCAACCTATATAAAATGTATCTGGTATACTAAATCTGGATGCGACGTGGAGACACAGACCAACAAAGAAAAGTCAAGGTGCAAAAGCGTGTTAGACAAATAGTACAAATTGAATCCTAGAGGGAGGAAGACAGCAAAGGACACTTATGTCTTGCTGCGATGAGAACAGCAAATATATTGAGTATATCCAGAAGAAAAAAAAAAAAAAATCTGGCTAAACTTACATCTCTGAACTAAATGTTACACAAGGCCTTAAATATTTTTTTAAAATAAAAATATTATTACATATTTGAAGATAAATAAACAATGGGCTAAAATACACCGTGAAACAAACAAGGATAGATTTAGCTAGATTGTCTGACAATATTCTTCATAAGATAGCAACTGTATAGGGTACTAAAATTCATTTGATGTCACTTATCTGAGCATTCTTAATGCATACATTCCTAAATAAGAAACTACTAGTAATACTGAAGATGACTGACATTTATTAATTTCAATTATGGAGGAGTTGCAAAGTGAATAAGGAGTGTGTTCAAAGGCAAACACTACCAGAAAAAAAGCTGAATGGCAGATTATGGTGCAAAGAAATTATTTATGTTGAGAATCTGTTGGTTTTGAAAATAGTGTTGAGTTTTTTATTTTCTATGATGAACATTCATTTGCTAATGATTGAAGTTTGAGAAGAATCATAAATATGGAGACTAATCAGGTTATTAAATGGATGAATTTAGATGAATCTGAGGACCTGAATAACGGGAGAAGGAACTTTATTCATAAAACAGGAGATCATAAACAATGAAACAATAAGAGAGGCTATCATAAATCCTATAAAATTTTTGCATGGAGTTTTCACATTTCAGTTTTTAACCTGAGAATTGTTGAAAGGTTTAGAGTTGTCCTTTTATCAGTAGGGCTCAACTGATTCAACAAAGATCACCATCCAGTATCTAGCTCATGTTCGCAGTGAATGGGAAATCTAGAAGACAGAAACAGAATTAATTTCATCTGATTTTTAAAAAAAAAAGGTGACTCCATGTATAGTTCCATGAGAAAAAAAGGTACTTCCGCAAAGCAATTTATCCACTCCTAAGAAAAGGTTCAATCACTCTCTGGACTTTACTATTTTTCTTTTGTAGCCTTTCTGCATGTAATCATTCTGCAAGCATGGTATACATAATTTAAAAGTTTAAAATTATTATTAGTTGTCACACAAAAGATAGCTAGGTTTCTAGGAGCTATGAGTCTAAACACTAATATGGAAACTACCCTTAAAAGGTATGCAAAGGGTCTTTGCTGGCCAGGCAGGCATCAGTCGTGACAGCGAAGGGTAGATATCTGCTGCTCCCTGGAATGGATTATACATGTCTATGTATTTGTTTATTTGTTTTTTAAGTCACAAATATTTTGCGTGCAGTTGTCTTAGACTATATGCCTAATTTAAGATGGGTAAAATCAGTTGAGATTAATCTCACTGCTTATTTTGAGTGTCCTTTGGAAACTGGATTAGAAGCTGTGTACTGAGGATGACCAAATCTTAAAGAAGAATCCCTCTGCTGAAGTCCTCTGAAACATTTAATATTATTGGTACTCCCAGACTACGTATAGTAGTAGGGATTAATGGATCATTCTTCTCATAAGACACAGATGTGATGAACATTGTTTGTTTCCAGTAGGCTCAAACCTTCCTTTTGGCCTCTAGCTGGGATCCTAAACACCAGGCCAAATATCAGCTGGATAGGAATGCTTGAGGATGATGTAGCACTTCACTGTAAAAGTTGAAGTTTTGGAGACATTTCAAGGCTATGAAGGAAGAAGCTGTTTCACAGGGGTTAGGATGCAGAGAAGAAATTGTGTGTTTAGGCCCCTTCTTCTCAACCTACTTCTGTTTTATTCCATAATTATTTAATCTAAAACACAGGAACAACTCTGGGAGACAGAGGAAACTCTCAGATATCTGGTATAATTTGAATGTAAGTAACTAGTATTCTGCATCTGTTTTACCCACTAGACAGCTGCTCCAGGAACTTACACATCTGTTTGGGAGGCCTTATTGTAACTTTCAGACTGAATGTGTTCTTGCAGGCCATTGTCCTCTAGATTAAAAAGTTTGTCTCATTTCCTGATTTTACACCTTGATATGGAAAGACAGCACATAGAATCATAGAAACATTTGGTTTGGAAGAGACCCTCAAGATCATCGAGTCCAACCATAACCTAACTCTGGCACTAAACCATGTTCCTAAGAACCTCATTTATACATCTTTCAAACACCTCCAGGGATGCTGACTCCACCACTTCCCTGGACAGCCTGTTCCAATGCTCGATAACCCTTTCAGTGAAGAAATTTTTTCCTAATATCCAATCTAATCCTCCCCTGGTGCAACTTGAGGCTATTTCCTCTCATCCTGTCAGTTGTTACCTGGGAGAAGAGACCAACAGACTCCATGCTACAACCTCCTTTCAGGTAGTTGTAGAAAGCGATAAAGTCTCCGCTCAGCCTCCTTTTCTCCAGGCTAAACAGCCCCAGTTCCTCCAGCTGCTCCCCATAGACTTGTTCTCTAGACCCTTTTCCAGCTTCATTGCCCTTCTCTGAACTCTCTCCAGCACCTCAATGTGTTTCTTGTAGTGAGTGGTCCAAAACTGAACACAGGGAGGGCCTCACCAGCATTAAATACAAGGGAATGATCAGTTCCCTTGTCCTGCTGGCCACACTATTCTTGATGCATGCTAGAATGCTGTTGGCCTTTTTTGGCCACCCGGGCACACTGCTGGCTCGTGTTCAGCTGTTTGTTGACCAACAGCCCCAGATCTTTTTCTACCCCACAGTTTTCCAGACACTCTTCCCCAGGCTTTGGGCGTTGCATGGGGTTGTTGTGACCCAAGCGCAGGACCCAGGACTTGGCCTTGTTGAGCATCATATAACTGGCCTCAGCCCAATGATCCACCCAGTCCAGATCCCTCTGTAGAACTTTCCTACCCTGTCTACTTAACCTTCATTCTGCTGAGTTAAATAAGTCGAGCTGTCCTAGTGTATTTGTATATGAAGAGCTGACCTTCCCCAGGTCAATTTAGTAGCCCTTCTTTGTGGTAGGTGTGCTATGAATTCATTGCTTGTGGACTAAACTAATAAAAATTATACTTTTTTTTTTTGCCTCTTTTAACTCTTATCTTACTCTAATTCTTCTTCTGTTTAGTTTATAAAGCCAGGAACATCGAGTGTATATTTCTGCAGCACTTACTGCAAGCTACTCACGTAGTTCTAATCAATCAATGCTGTCATAAAATAAAAAAAATCTGACACCATTTATATAGTATTGGTCATGTCATTGCACTTCCCCAGTTCTCTTGTTCCTTTCTGTTCCAATTCTCTGAGTAACTGTTAGATAGAAAATATTGTTTCCTTTACTATTCATTTTATTTATTTGAATTTATGTAAGAGGACCTAATATATCTCTTCTTTTTTGTATCTTTTTCATTCAAGACCATTTTTTCTATTTTTGTGAAGACATCTGCATTGTTTCCATTTGAAGTGCATAACTTTGTTACTATTATTTCTGCATTAATAATGTCTTTTTGTTACAATTATGTCCGCCTATTGAGTCAATCCTATGATGGACTGAAAAAGTGCTTTCTTTCATACAATGCTCTTCTGCTAATAGAGCAAAGACAACATTCGGATGTTCATCCCACCCAGTCCTTTTTATCTCTATTATTGTTTCATTTAGAAAAGTAAGATTTGTTTGCATTTTTTTTTTAACAGAATGAAGAAGGCTTTTTATAGGGTTTGACTGTTCTATTTATGCTATCCCACTGCAGACTTCTTTAGCTCTTCTACACAATTTCATGTAAATAATACTTAAATTATACTAATTACTTCTAGAGCATCAACATACCAATTGCACAGTAGCTCATAATCAGAAAAAGTTTTCATGATTAATATAAAGGCTACTAAATTATACATATTACAAAATACTTAGCTATACACACAGCAAAAAAATCTATACTATGGCAAATAAACCCACCAAAACCTAGCTATATATGTGGCCATTATGGTAAAGCCATTCTTATAATAAAAGAAAAAGAAAAAGAAAGAAAAAGAAAGAAAAAGAAAGAGAAAGAGAAAAAGAAAGAGAAAAAGAAAAAGAAAGAGAAAAAGAAAGAGAAAAAAAAAGANAGAAAAAAAAAAAAAAAAAAAGAAAAAGAAAAAAAAAAAGAAAAAAAAAAAGAAAAAGAAAAAGAAAAAGAAAAAGAAAAAGAAAAAGAAAAAAATAAAAGGAAAAATGTTAGGTTGATGAAGTAAGCATTGAAGATAACAAAAATTTTAACTTCTCAGTCAATCTTTTTTTTCTTTTTGTCTACTTAAGAGATTGCTTTTAATTTATTAAATACTTTTTCGACAGTTTTATAGCGTAGGTACAAAGAAGGAAGAAATTGAAAACCGTTAGAATAAAACAAGTTATCTTGATTAATCTACGTAATGTGTGGGAAATACATGATAGCTGAGAAAATAAAGGGATTTATCTACCATTATTTGTGCAGGTAAAATTTAGACTAGGAAGAAACTCCTTGATAGTCAAGAGAAAATAAACACCTCCAGAAGATGATTCATCTCATCTGGAACAGTGTTGATGAATAGTACTTTGGAGGTCACTACCTCTCTCCTGACTAGAAATGAAGATCCAACAATTTGCTTTAACTTCAGTTAGCCTAGTTTAGATTAGATGGATCTCATCCTAAAAGTGGCTACAACATGAACTGGGTAATATTTCAGATTAAACTAATGCTATGTGACTGATGCATTCAGATTAATGTAAATCCCTTGAATTCACACTCACTTAAGACTACCTAGATGAGGTCAGAATGCTGCAGACATTTTTTCAGAATCTTTTCTTGCTCTAGGAGGAGGATGTTGCGACAAGGGCTGATGACATACAGAAGACAAGTTGACAAAGTTTTTGGGAAGAAGGGATTTCAGAGCTAACTCCCTTAGGGTCTGCTTCTTCTGCCACAAATATAGGTCACACCTGGGTCAAGTTGAAGACAAAATAAAACTTATAGGAAAGGACAAGATGGTTACTATCAGAATAAAACTTTGCTACCAGGTTATACACCTTTGGAAACCTTTAATGTCCAGTTTTCCACTGCAATTAGTTCTCATCTTATGTAGTCCGTCCATCAGGTTTTTATGTTGCTTTGTCTCTGAGATTACACCAATAAAGGGGTATGTGCTAATCAAGACAGAATATTTACCATGTATGATACCTTCAAATCTAAATCTGAAAATTGACTAGCTGAGCTCCTCAAAAATCTCAGCACACTTCCCATCCTGACAATGCAAATTGAAAACATTTGTAAACACATCGATTTTAGATTTGTATCACTACCAGAGAAATGTAAAGTGAGAAATTTGCAGTGGCATAGGGAGAAAAAGAACTGTGATACATGAAATATTTTATCACCTCATGTAATCTATACATCTCATTACTTCAATTTACCACTATACTTTTAATTTATTTAAATTCCCACAAATTGTTCAAACATTCTGAAAATGTCAACTAACAAAATATCTGCTAATAGATACTTGCCCATTTAACACGCAGTGAACTTAGGTATCAATTTTTTTTTTTTTTTTTTTTTTTAAACCTAAGCCACTTTTATATTCCAGCAAATTCCTGTTCCAGGAAAGGCTAGCACTTTTCTGTCTCCCCAGTGCCTAATTATCAATTGAAAAGATGGAGATTTGTACTGGTTTTGTCTAGGATAGACTTAATTTTCTTTGCAGTGTCTTGTGTGGTGCTATGTCTTGGACTTGTGACCAAAACCAGCGTCGATAACATGGGGATGTTTTAGCTATTGAAGAGCAGTGCTTACACAGACTCAAGGCCTTTTCTGCTTCTCACACCACCTCACCAGTGAGGGGGGTGCACAAGAGGCTGGGAAAGGACACAGCTGGGACAGCTGACTGCAATTCATCAAAGGGATTTTCCATACCATATGATGTTGTGCTGAGTAATAAAAGCTATGGAAGAAGGTGGAAGGGAAGATGTCTGGGTTATGGTGCTTGTCTTCCCAAGTAACCATTATGCATGACAGAGTCCTGCTTTCCTGGAGATGGCTGAACACCTGCCTGCCAACAGGAAGTAGTGAATGAATTTCTTGTTTTGCTTTGCTTGTGCACATAGCTTTTGTTTTTGCTATTAAACTGTCTTTATCTCAAACCACAAGTTTTCTCACTTTTACCCTTCTGATTCTCTCCCGCATCACACTGCAAGGGGAGTGTACAAGTGGCTCTATGGGGCTTAGCTGCCTGTTGGGTGCAAATCACAAGATTTTGGTTTCTCCAGAAAGTGATAAATACTTGTTGTCTGGATTTTGAGATATATGGAGAAACCCCTTCTGCTTGAAGAGGATTACAAAAGGATAGAATTCTGTGGATAGAAGAAGATGGAAGACAGGAGAAAGAAACTTTTTACAGAATATCAAATCAAAGCATTAAACTGGAGCTGAGTGATGAATATCAACTAAAACATTTAACCAAACTAATGTCGTAATAAAAAACTTCTTGAGAAGAAGGCTGGGGGTATTTGTTGGACAGCTGTTTATGATAATAAACTGGCTTGGAAGGAAAAACAAAGACATTTCATCTTTGATGGCTTCTCTGAGCAGGAAAAGTGAAACCAGCAGAAGCTGACAGCGCTATAAGAATTTTAAGTGACCTCTGCGAGATTAACTGCAGGGTTTGTGCTTCATTTAGGAAAGAGTTGGGAGGGAAATACTGACTTCTTCAGTAATCACTTAATCTGTGTGTAAGTATATTTAAAAAGTAATGGTTGAAAAAACCCTTGGCAGCTGAGATGGACTGAAATGGTTCTTTTACCATGAAGTGTAACTACCATAAATTTAGAAATAAGACATCGGCAGTTTAGCCTCTGAAGGAAGAGGTAGTTCCTAACACTGATTTAAAAGTGAATGGTCTTGATAGAGGAGCCATTCCTTATATTAAACAGGATATTTCTCATTCTGTGCAGGTCTGGATCTATTCCTCTGAAACAGAAGGACTGAATGCAAAATAATTTTATTGCTTGTCACCACTTTCCTCACCCTCTTATGTGTTCCCACTGGAATCTCTTGAAGTAACCTCTTGACAGTTTTTTTAAGCAAATCTTGATCTTGGGATCACTGGGTATCATTTAATGTGATTATAACATCTCTTCATACACAGATACACTTTCACATTGCAGATGTGATTTTTTTTCAAAATATATTGTTTTCTCTTCCTTCTTCTCCAAATATATTTCGTGTGAGGTTTTGATTTTTTTTTTTCTTCACAAAGATTTAGGACTGACCTGAAACTCTGAAAACAAACCACTAATCTGGGAGAATGGGGGAGATTACTGATACCTTCAGAAAATTTAAATAATTCAATAAAACAACAATGAAATCTTAAGACTAGATTGTTATTACAAATGTTCCTGATACATCACTGACTTATTCAAGCCTAGCTTTGTAAAACCTGTGATGTCATCAAAGGTCATTCTTTGTAAAGTGAAGCTTTCTGCTTGATTTGGTTCCCTCAAAATGGCAGAGGGAGAAGTTCATGTAAAATCCTGTTTGAAGTTTTGTCCTCTTTATTTGGATGTGTCAGCATGCTAAATGAGAGCTGTAATCACACAAGACCATATCGATATTCAAACATGGAAAAAAGTTCAACTACTTTGTTCCCCTTTTTGTGTTCACGTTCACTTTGTGCTTCCCTCAGATTAACAGTACCAAATACTTTGTTTGGTGGGCTGCAAAATAATCCTTTCATTCCCTGGGCATTTCTGAGATCAAGTGACAGGGGAGACAAAGAAAGATGTTGGAATCTGCCCATGAAAGTTAAAGACTACCAAATAGCATAAGCAAATATGTCTGTTCATATGCGTGCAAGTAAGTGTTTGCTGGATCAGAGAAGCCATGAATATTCAGATGATTATCAGATGCTTTAAACTTGTAAATATTTAACTTACTATCTTGTTCTAGTTTCATGTTTTTATTTTCCCTAAGCTGTTTGCTGTTCGTTACTTGTTTTATGTTATAAAGCAGAAATTTCAGTGATCTATCGTGCAGTTCAAATAATACTGTACAGAGTCCAAGTAATCAATTTATGGACAGTTTATGAGCAGCCTACAGAAAAATTGCTTTTCTTGTAAAGTTTGAATGCCAATGAACGAAAAACATCACAAGCTTTAGGACTAGCTTGTGCATAATGGTACTAAATAATTTAAGTGCTGGATTCACTAGTACTACTTGACAGGTTTTAATTGCAAGTCATCTGGCTTTCTGTTCTTCATGCCAGAAGACGATCTATTTCATGTATTTTCAGATCACAATGTTAATTAATTGTTGCCTTTTGTGTTTGGAGGATTGTTTCTATCTTTTTTCCCTAGATCATCCTGTATGTAAGAAAAAAGTCTTTTCCCCAGCAGGACATACCTGAGAGTCTTACAAGTACAGGTTCTGTTTTGGTCTAAATGGACAATATGACCTCAATAAATGATATGTGATGATATGTACTGCACAAAACAGTGCCAATGGGGATAAATTTGTATCTGTATATATGTTGAGTAACAAAAGCAACTCACAGTACAAATAATATCTAAGCTATGTAAATGCTTCCGAAGGGAGACTTTAGGTTTGCTTGTTTATAAGAAGTTAAATTATGAAAAATGTACATGTGCACAATGGAAAAAGCCACATGTGAGAGGTGCCCTTCCTCATCAGTCTATACAGTAGTTGCTTTGCCTTGAAGAGCAATGATATTTCCCTCCAGAGAGGAGAATCTCTATATGTGCTTAGGAACAGCAGCTGAGCAACAGTCAATGTTTCTGTCACTGTAGCATGGAGAGCTGGAGGTTGGGTACAGTTTGCTATACAGTCACCGGACATGTTTTTATTGCACACAGTTTTAGTGTGGACTATGTACACAAATGGCCAATTACTCCTTGTCTCAACTGTGCATGCTCCTCAGTAGTCTGCTGAGAGCCCATGAGATCTCATGGTGGAAGCTCTTGCTTATTCATTTCTTGCAGGAAATTTCTTATATCCTATTACTTCTGCACAGCGAATCCAGGTCTCTCATACACTGACCCTAAGACAATTTTGCATCTATGAGTATTAACAGGCCTGAAAGTAGTGAAGACAATGTGTCTGCAGATAATTTGAAGAAAGTAGAGTCATTGCTGGAAATTTGTTCCACCTTCTGAACAGGCTACAATCCTTGATACGGTCTTGTTTAAATATACATTTTAAAACTACATAGTGCTGATAAGTTCCAAAAATAGAGAAAAGTGTAAACAAAAGTGTCAAACAGCACTTCTGACTCTTGAAAAGACAGCTTGAATTAAAGTGAGAGACTCTGAAAAGTGTAAAGACTGCCCGAGGATGGAAATGTCAGAATGCATGTCACATGACAGTGCAGCTTGCTGTTACTTGGAAGACCAATGCTTATCTCATCAGGGAACACAGTAGAGAATGGAATGACTGTGACGGAGATCAGCACAAGATCAACCCTTTCCCTTGGAAGTAAGCAGCAATATCACTGAACCCATAGTTCTGCTCCTGAGTGTGTTATGGCCTTTAATAACGAGATAAAATAAAATGTGAGCAACTGTTAACATTACAAGCATTTGAGAGTGCTTCCAATTGCAAAGGTCTGAAATGAGGGTGGAAAAAATATGTCACCCAAGACACTGCAGTTCCTACTGCTGTCAGGTACCAGAAAGATAATGCATCAAAGAGGTAAGCAAATTATCAAACCAAATGCACTCGTCACATCCACATTTATTGTAAAGGACAACTTCTTTCTTTATCAGTAAACAAAATAATTAAAGACGAGTTTACATCAATTATGTAGGGTAACAACAGCTCAGACAGAGTCATAAATTATTTTAAGTGAATATGTGTATAGCCCCTCTTGCACTTAAATACTAATGCAAGATACGGAGCCAAATCCTCAGCTACTATAATTGAATTAGCTACCCTGAATTTGTTTGACCTGCTATTATTTGCACAAGACATGTGTCTGACTCACTGCGTAGATACATGTGATATGAGTTAAAAAGCAGATACTAAGATTATTTTCTGCTGATTTAACCGTTGCTTTCTCATGGCTCAGATGATAGATTTGTAGATCATTTGGGAAAATAAGTTCACAACTTTTTTTCTTTATTAGCTTTCGTGCAAGCACCATAAAATCTTATTGCTATGATGTTCATAAAAAGGACCTGAGCTAAACTTTTTCAAATTTCCCATTGATCTCAATGGGTTTTGTAGCCCAAAGGGAAAAAAATGATCCTGCACTAAATGAAAGAAATTTGGGTTTAGATTTTATGCTCTTAAAAACTGGTATATTATCTTACTAGTTTATTTTGTAAAAGTTGCTAAGAATTTAAAGTCTCTTTAGTTTATTGTTTCTTATTTATTTTTCTCTGAGAGAAACAACATTGCATAATAAGCCTTTTATGGACTGTACAAGGATAACAAAAGAGAACAATTATTTGAAATGTAATGCATTGTAATGGGGTTTTTACCCGTGTACTATCTGTTGCTGAATACCTGCTAGAAGTACTAAGAGATATATTTTTAAAAAAGTAAAAAGAAAGAAGAAGTTGTATTATTGTTTTGCATGCACTGCATTCTATAGCACAAAGTAATCCAATTCTTTGTTCATTTGTTTGTTTAGGCTATTATTCCAGTTTCAGCTAGAATGAATTCTAGTACAGTTGTTAGGGCTATCAGATCCAATCTTACAAGCTTTTACATAATATGTAGTTTTATAATTGCTCACATTTAATACTGATAACATTTGTGTTTCACGACTTACATTGATGGTTCATTTTGAGTAAATAATTATTATATATCTTTTAGGTTGTTCATTAACATATGCGATCATAATCATGTCCATCATTAAAAACCAGAGACAATGTAACTTTTGTACCTGTACTAGTAAATGTAAGTGACAGTTTTCAAGATTATTTAGTTGGCTATGCTTAGGAATTGTTTTACCCATAGGTATGACAGTGAGTTCTTGTTAATAATTACAGATAAGGACTGTTAAAACTTAACTGTTAGAAATCAGGCTGAAAACAGTTTGACCAGAAGCAAATGAAGCTTATTACTTTAACAGGAAACAGGATTACAGGGAAGATGACTGTAGCTACAATACAAAGCAGCAGTACAAGGACGAGGAACAAGTGTAATATGCAAACATGCAAGGCTAATACTGAAGTTTTAAGTATTAGATTCCTTTCATAAAGGTAAATACAAGGAAAAGTTAAGCATGTAGACATCATGTACAGGTCATGTACTTTCTCTGGGCCATTTTCCTGCACACTCAGTAACGAAGATGAGAGGGAGAGATGGAGAGAGGGAGGGAGGGAGG
>VWYH01009833.1:98847-145636 GCA_013399365.1 Pampusana beccarii | reverse complement strand
CCCTTTTTGCTCCCTCCCGCTTTTCCTCCCGCGCGCCCCAGGAGTTTGGGAGCCGGGGGGGGGGGGGGGGGGGGGGGGGGGGGGGGGGCAATAAATGGTAATGATCAGGCTCACACAGACACACACACACTTCCACACACACATACGCACACTCGGTGTGGCTGCAGTGCTCAGCCCTGGGTTAATGTACTCAACAGTGCCACTACCTGACACAATAGCAGCAGTGATGGGGGCAGGGGAGAAAAGGCAGAGAAGGTGAGACTCAGGTTAGTGATACTTATCCCACTCCAATCTCTCCCTCTCCCACGTTCCCCACCACCCCAACCTTTTTGCAGCACAGTCCCTGCGGGTTCATGGCTTATGCAAGAGGTTTTTTGGGATACAGTGACTGCTGTTCTGACCTGAGGTGAGGAACCCCTTTTTGGAGCTAACGGAGGCAAGCAAGGACTCCCAATACATTTTTTGAGGATTAAAGCTCCCCCGCCTCTCAGTATGAAGCAGTAACAGTGTCCAAACTACATCACAAATTCATCTCCGAGCCGGAGAAGTACAAAATCAAGTCCTTGAGCTTTTGCTTTCCCACCCTTCTTCTTCCAGCAGTCTGGATGACCCTGACTGATTGACTGGCTTACCAGTCTGGCAAACTGTTGCTCACAGGAGTAAATTGTTGACCTGCCTGTGTAATCACAGAGGAGGAGGAATCCCCAGAAAAGGGAAGGTTTGTGGGGTGGAGCCATGTAGATGTACTTACAAGTGCAGGTAACATTGTGGGGGAGTAGGGGGAATCCCCCAGGGTACCTCTGCATGTTTGATCACCTGTAGAGATGGTGCTGCAGGGATCCCTGTCCCAGAGTGTTGCAAGAAGCTCGAAGTACACCGAGTTTCTCCCCTTTGCTCTGGGACAAGTGAAAATCACAGGCCATCATCCAAACGACCTGAATTCAGGGTTCAAGCAATGCAAGGACTAGCTGGGTTGACCCCCAGCAGCCATGGAGGCTTATTCATATACCACAATCCTTCACACGAGTAGCAAAACGCCTACAACAGAGGTCTCAATCTGGAGCCAGATAGGCAGGAGGACTTAATGTGGTCCACGAGTTGCCAGCGTACCCCTCATCAACCCTTAGCAGACTCAACTAGATGGGTGAGTATGTGCCCTCAGCCCCACTGTGCTTCCTCGTGCTTTCTGGGAAAAGCTCCTAGATAAAAATCACCCAAGCCATTAGTTCCCTTTGTATATATGTCTGTACAACTGACCTCTGCCTTGATGCCTTCAAATCCCAAGTTGATGGGTTTGGATAGAAGCAATAAAGCTGTGCCCATCCTCTGTCTTTCCTTGTCCTTTCTTCCAAGCTTCTCTCCACCAACAGAAGAAGATGGATAAGCAAATCATTAAAACACACCAAAAAATGAAGACTAACAGATCAACTGCACCTCCATCCTAAACAAATACACAACCTGAAAACTTCTGAATCGGAAATGTCACACTGAAAATTTTGACACTTCTCATTGAAACCAAACAAGAATTGTCATTTCGAATCAGCACTTTGACATGGCTTGTTTCTTTAAATTAAATCACTCAACTGGAGCTACATTTTGTCATTTTGTATCTAAATGAAAAGAAATAGTTTCAACATTTCTTGGCAGAGCCACCAGTGCCATTTCCTGTGAAGAATTCTGGTTTCAAAAAGTTTCGGCAACTAAACCCGATGTGTTGAAGAGCTCCACTGACCATCGTCTTCCTCCTTGGACTAAGCTGACACACGATTATGAAATAATTGGCTTGATTGGATTAACACAGAATACCAAGTTACGAACCAAAATACTAAAAAAACCCAACAAACAAACCCCAAACAAACAAACAAACAAACAAAAGCTTTTGATTTTCCTTTGCTAGAAAAAACTGATTTGTTTAATAAGTTCAGGATAAGAAGTGTTTTGTGAGACTTTACTATTCTTACCTTCTTTTTCTTTTCTTCTGGAGAGTATACATATACACATACAAATGTAGCTAGGCAGACCCATTAAATAACTTCAAACTGAGAAGTTGAATTTGGGAAGCAATCAAGATAATGACTTATTTAATGCTCACTTACTATGAAAACATGAGGGAGTCTAAAAAATAATAACAGAAAAGCCTCAAAATTACTAAAGGAAGTTTTTTAATTCACCCAAGTTATTTTTAGACCTCTCTTATGTACAACTGGGAAAAAAAAAATCACACCTGGTTACCTGTAGACCTCAAACTCTGAAAAGACCCATCAGGATAAATTTCATAAGCAGAAAAAGATCCTTTCCTTTGAGTGGTCACCCTGTATGACATGTGTGCATAAATCATTGCAGATCAGGGTTGACATCAAAGGATTTTTACCTATGGTTTTGTCTTCTAGATGTAGAACATTTTGCCTTAAAAAAAAAAAAAATCTCCTTCTGACTCTGCTGTGTGTCAGGGAGTTCATACAATTTAAGCAGATAATCTGAAAAAGGAAATTCTCTTCTCTTTGTTCTTTTCACTTAAAAAATACCATGACATTCATAAAGTTGGTTTGGTTCCTGCAGTGGACCTGAGATGAGTTTCCTATTTGTGTCTAACAATCTGTACATAACCTTGACTGCATGAGACAGGCAGATGTTTTATAATGAAGGCCATGAGTCTGTTATTTTTATATAAACAGCATATTGAGCTAAAAGTGTGTATAAGTCTTTCTAGGTTCAAGGTATGAATTAATGTTATGTGGAATTATTGAGTGATTTGTAGGTTAATTTGAAAGAAAAAAAATGTATCTTGCAAAGCCCCCAATGAACACTAATAACATTATAAGATCCAAAAATACAAACAAATAATTAAAAATGACTGTTTACTGTTGTTTAAATCAGACCAATTTCCTTATGTGTTTTTGCTTTTCAGCTGTCTAACATACTTCTGAGCTTTACATAGAAAGCTCTGTCTGTCCATCTATCTATCTATCTATCTATCTATCTATCTATCTATCTATCCATCTATCATCTATTTATCTATATACACATAAACTCTCAGACATACAACAGTTAGCAATTCACTGTATTCCACTACAACGTAAGTGATGAGTGATTTAACTCCAAGACAGATGAAAACAGATGGAAATATGAATGCATTCCAGTTCTCCCATTTTTTGCTCAAGAACTGGAAATCCAACTGTTTTCATAATTGGCCCCAAAATAGAAATAATAGTGATTTTTAAAGTTGCACTTCTATTTTGTAAACCCCTCAGACATGCGGTATCAAGTTTCAACATTGTTGTGTGAACAATGGTGGGCAAGGATCAAATCCCAGGGCCAAAGGCTTGGAAACCAAGTGCAAAACTACTTTTAGAAGACATAAACCCTCTCTTTTGGTTGATTCTCCATCGGTTTAGTAAATTTATAATCCCAGCACTCCCAGACTATATCTTTTGTACATTATTTTGATAACTGAGTCTGCTATCCCTATCTCAGCATCTTCTTGATATTGACAAAGACTGTGCTATGCTCACTACTGTCCAAAAACAAAAGAAGGTTTTGTCTCCAATTTCTCAACCAGGACAATTAGAAAAAGCCTTTGTAGCTTACCAGCACCTTAATGCAGTGTGGGAGATGACCGTATGGGAAGCTCAGGCTAAAGTCCAGACTTTCTTATCTATCAGATCTTTCCACAGTTTTTTTTCCCCCTACAGAGGCAATGACTAAACATTTCTCTGTCATCAGGCAGCATACAAAAGCTGTAGGACTCAATGATGCAGTGCTTGCTGACACACCAGCACAAGTCCAGGAGCTGCCCTTTGCTCAGGCTGCTCAGACACGCGGGTCCTTTTGAAAACCTTTGAATGTTAGCCTCCTGTAGCTCTTTCAACATGCATCAGTTTGTTACTGCTCTTACAGTTGTGCTTATATTTCGCTGTGTTTCCTGAGCAAGCAAGTAACTCTGATCTCATAAGCACACAAAATTATTTCCCTCATAAATAACTTCAAAGAAGCTAATTACTAATAAGTATCAAATCCTATCCTGAATTCTCATGGGCATTGTTGATCTGTGATGGTATGGATTTCAATCACAGTTTTCTTATTCATGTTAATTTTGCATGTATATGTATATATAGCCTTGAATATTCATACTTATATATATTTAAAGCTTTACAAACTAATAGAGAAGCAGTAACATGAATAAGAAGCACAACACTTTAGCAGAAATATATCAGTCAATGAAGCACAGGACTGGCAGAAGGTAATTTAAAACTACGTATTTTAGGACAGGGAGTGAAAGGAAATACTGGGTCTACTTGGGAATGCCAGGTATAAAGAATTGTTTCATTTAGCTAGGAAAGTCATGAAAGGAACTGATAACTAGAAGCTGAATTCAGAGAAGAGATGACATTGCAATGAAGACATACATGGTTAACAGTGATTAATCATTCCTGAAATTCAATAGGAGGATTGGTAAAAATCACCATCTCATGACATTTGCAGGTTGGAGACTGTATGGCTTCCTAGAAGATGTGTTTTAGCCAGGAAAAAGTAATTGTGCTCAGGACAAGAGCAGACATGAAATGAGTTAAGAACTACCTAACTGACAGATCTCTGAAAGTAATTGTCAATGCAGAATTATTGTTGAAGAGGAGTGTTACTTGAGTTTTCCCTTATGCTATTCATCAGTAACCTGGAAGTAAATATAAAAGTACTGCTGATGACATTTGTAGATGACATTAGGGCTAGTGAAATAGCAAGGACTGGGAGTCCAGGGAAGCCTGATTTAACAAACTGCACTGCCTGGCTTGGGCAAACAAAAGGCATTTTAACACAATAAGATGATAGTTTTGCTTCTTGCGAACACAGACAATAATACTATAATGTGAGGTACTGCAGCCTGGACAAACATGGCAGTGCGGGTTTAGAGTTGGACCCTTGAATCCAAAAGTACCGATGTGATCCTTGGGTCTGCAGCCAGATGACTTGTGGTGCATGGCACCAGTAAGGTTGAACTCCAGAGGTTGTTTATGGATCTGACAGCCACATTCTAAAACATATGGTGACAAAACTGGAGAGGGTACAGAAAAGAGCCGCAAAAAATGATTGAGGGCTGGAGAAAGTGATTTACAGGGCAAGCACTGAAAAATTATGTTTAGCTATCAGAAGTAGATTTGATTCCAGGGGAAAAATGCCTTGTAGGCAAGGAAATTACATGGTACCAAGGGACTGGAGTTAGGTACCTAATTTCTCAAAGAAGAAAGGCTGGGACCATTCCTCCCTTCAGCATTTCCCACATAAAAGTTTAAGTGACCCACACCCATTGTAAATCCACACAATTCCTAGCTCTGTCCACGTGTTGCAATGGAAAGACCTCACTTAGGGCTTTGGGGTCCACTTTGTGGCTAAGTGTTGCATCGCCCTGCTGCAATTCTGGGATTCCTTTCTAGAAAGAAAGTTTCATGGAATAAAATAATATTATTCTTTAGCCTAAGCTGAGCTGAAGCACCAATGAACCCGAAAATCTAGATTGTCTTTCCTGGCTTGGCAATCTTTGAAAATGAATTTGTGGAAGAATCTTGTACATGTTTCTTGAAGTCTGAATGACAGGAACAAATACACAGTGCAGCTCTATGAAAGGTCGCATACAGGACCCAGCAAAATCTTACTACTCCTTATTGAAAGCAGCCATCCCATGGCCGAAGAAACACTGCCATAAGGTAAGGACAAATCATTACTTTTCCTAAGAAGTTGTTGAATCAACGAAACTGGAGGCTTTTGCTTTGACTGAGTTTGGCTCAGATTTATCCAACCCAAGATGGACTTATTGGCACAGAAAAGGACAGAAACTTGCCTTCATGGTAAGATCCCGTTGGTGATACGTGATATTATCAATTGTATTTCTACCATGTCCAAGTCAGAGCAGATACTTGAACCTTGTCTTCCAGATATTTCGAGTATGACTCAATTGACTATTGCTGGATGGGTCTGCCATTGTATTTTATTTGGCTACTCTGTTAAGCACAAATAACATTAATTGAATCAGAAGTACTGGATTTCTTTTGTCCCAGTATGTTCTCAATCCTATGGAGAGGGTAACAATATTTATTTCTCATGAAAAAAAACACAGAACGGCCTTGACTTTACTAAAATTTGAAATACGCTTCCCCGTCTCAAGAAGAAAAAAAGCTCCACACCAAACGCCTTCAGAGAATATGAAAACATCTTGTGCCTTTGCTCTCTGTGGGCCAGTCACACAGTAGGGAACACAGAATATGGGATAACATCACCAGCCAGGGGGTACATTTCACAGGTGAGCTGAGGTTGGCCTCAGAAATTATCTGGAGGAAAAAAAATGAGCATGCTCACATGCTATTAGTAATGTGCAAAATCCTTCAGATGACAATGGTTAATATCTGTGTTGATATCTATTCGTGGATAATATCCATATGGAGAATATCCAGTTCTCAGTACCTATGCACCTTCTTTATCTAAAACTTAAATCATCTTAGCTGTTCCTTTCTTCCCCGAGCTTCACAAAACTCGACACATGGATGCTTTATGTGCTTAAATTATTTATCATTGTTGTGGGACACCTGAAACTTTTGAAGATGGAAACTTGAGGAACAAAGTGTGTCACATTTCAGTATGAAGCTCCATCCGAATGATAGTTTGCAAACATACATAATACTTCGGGGTGTCTGGCATTGTGTGTGTGAGTGAAACTCTGCCAGCCCACGCACAGTGAGAAGGAGACCCCACAAGGCCAGGGTGCAATATTCAGCAAGAATTATTGCTGCTATTAAGCCTCTGTTGTCTGTGTTTGGTCTCATCCCAGGGACAGCATCTTTTGCAGCCATGCAGTTGGTGGCATCAGGCTGGTCAATGTGCTTGTGGGACGCTTGAGCCTCTACCATGGCAAACAGTAGCACACTCAGTAGAATACAGATTATATTTATCAGTGCCAGGTCTACAGCAGAGCCTCAGAATACCTAATTCTTCATTTTCTTGCTTTTACCTGTTAATTATCATTCCATGACATCCCCATGGTGTTATCCAGCCTTGGCATCGGACATGCAGAGACCCCCTGAGTCACACACAGCGGCATCAGGCATCAGCCAGAGTGACCCTCAATTCCCAACCTGAGGGAGAACAAGTCAAGAAATGCTTGGTCTGCAAAACCGACAGCTGATTGATTCCCCATGCTCAACTTTTTAATTCACACCTAGGTCATTTATCAATGTTTTCTTATCTCAGAGTTTCTTTATCAGCAAATTAAATTTGGAAAAAACTCAAAACTGCGTGGTTGCGTGGGGTTGACAAAGGTGGGTTTTGCCACATGGCTATAGCACTCCCTTGCCTCTTGCACTGCAGCATTTTTTCCTGCCTTTTCCTCACCAACCTCTTTATTTTATTTTATTTATTTATTTTTTAGAGTTTTGGACGGTTTTGGTCGAATAGCCATGAAGCATTGCCCCCTGCCGGCAGGTCGGACAACTGGCTGCGAGCTCGGGGTGTCCGTGCGTCTGTCTGCAATGGGTCCTGCAGCGCCTGGGCACAGGAGAGGATTAGAAGTATAAGGTTCTGCAACTCGATATTTAATTTTAGGAAAGAAAAGAGAAGAAAGTCAGAAAGAAATAATCAGCACAAAAAGTGTTGGTTACATCAATAAAATTTAATACACAAACACCACAGTTTTCCTTTTTTTTTTTTTTTAATGCTTTAAAATAATAACTGACGAAGCATTTCTTGCTCCAGCTGCACAACATTGTGCTCATGCAGCAGCATATATGATTGAGAGAGACTTGTGCAGTCCCGTTCATTAAGAGTGAAATGCAGACTAACAGCATGGGTGGTAAAAAGTCACTGACAATAAAAAATCATTAGAGAACAGGATGCAGCTACCTTAGGTGCTAATTTGGCCTTTGATTATAGCAGGATCCAAGCAGTCCATGGTCTCACAGAAAAACATTTGTACACACAATCTGCAGGACTTGAGGAGACTCCAGTGCTCCCATTTTACAGTCAAAGAGATAAAGCATAAAAAAATGAAAATTCTTTACATCAGGTCGCAATGGGAACCTTAGGCAGGAGGGTTTGAATTCATGTTTTTCATACCCCAGACTCACTCAGCCCACAAATGAGTTTTTCTATCTGTGAAGTTTATACCAGCACTGTCCATTTTAAGCTGCAAGAAATTTAGGTAACAGAATACATTTTTAACTTTTTTCCAGTTTGACAAAACTCTGCATCTCAAATAAATTATATAATATAGAAAACTTCTAGTGAGAGCAAGTTAAAAATATAAGATTTTTTTTTTTTCTCTCTATCACAGCTCCTGTTCCCAAATTACACTTGCCTTGCTCAGAGTCTTAGAAAGCTGACACAGAACAAATTGTCCTATGTAAATTGCAAGTTTCCTCTCTGATTGACAGCAATCCACAAAGATGGACTAATTCCAGAGGAAGTCAAGCAAAGATTGTGTCATAACTATTAACCCAATTTTAAAGATGCTCCAAATTGCTGCAGAGTTGCCAGCATGTCCGTCGTATAACAGCGGACGTAAATATAAAGTACGGGACCCAGACAGAGTACACGTAAGCATGATGTAGTGGACAACAGGTTGTATGTGTGCAGTTCTGCTCACCTGACTGCCGCAGCCCATGTTGGGGGGACAACCATGTATTCCTTCACGTCTCCTGGAGACTTTTGTCTTGAAGATATGCAATGGGAAGTCAGGCATGTGACCAGTTACGTTCTTTCTGACTTTTTTGGCTGCTGTTGTCATTAAAATAAAACAAATCATTAAGGGAGCGTGGGTAATTATTTTTTGAAATTCGTGTAAGGGAAAGGAGTAGGGAATATGGGCTGCTGTAAAATTGGTATTGTCACGCAGCCAACTTGATTGATAGGACAAGAGGAAATGGCCTCAAGTTGTGCCAGGGGACATTTAGATTGGATATTAGGAAAAAATTCTTCCTGGAAAGGGTTGTCAGGCATTGGAACAGGCTGCCCAGGGCAGTGGTGGAGTCACCATCCCTGGAGGGGTTTAAAAGGTGTTTAGACAAGGTTCTTAGGGACACGGTTTAGTGCCAGAGTTAGGTTACGATTGGACTCAATGATTCTGAAGGTCTCTTCCAAGTGAAATGATTCTATGATTCTATGATTTGATCAAGCCACCCCTCACTGCAGAGCCGTGACTGAGTTTCTCGAGGTCTCCCTTTGCAAGTGATAATAAACCTAATAGCTGCCCACAGCTTAATATTTTTTCTTGCACTACATATGTTCACTTTTGGTCCTTAGATTATTTTTTTCTTCAGTCTCCATCTGTTCTTTCGCCTTTGAGGTACTTTAGTTACCATGGAAATGACAACATCATCTGGATGGGTGGAGCTTTGTGCAGTGTAAAGTTGGTTTCCTATATAAAGTGGTTTGCAAGGTACAGGGATGGCTGACAAAAATGGAGCATTTTGTGAGACGGATTTTCATATTTTACGTGTGCAACAGAGAAATACCTGCGTGTGCTTGTGAGTGTATGAGTCACAACGTGCATGTTCCAGGAGGTGGCACGTGTTTCATTTTTGCTCTACCAGATGAAATATCTCACTTGAGTCTTCTGTGCCTTCTTTCTTGCAACCTTTAGCTGTTAGTTGGATTTATTTGTGAGGGCCCTATTGTAAGGCACTTTCTGAGTCCTGTGATTGTCAGGTGGGTCAGGAAAGGTGGAAAGCTCGATCCCTGCAGATTTGTATCTTTTGTCGTCATTGCCATGAAGAAGAATAGGAGTTAATGTATTGAGAGGTTGTCATATGGGCTTTGTTGTCTGATTATGTGTGTGGTATTGCTTTCTTGGTCTCTGGGAGCTGTCTTGTACCTTCAGCAAGTCCACACAACAAATTATGCATGATGAATACAATCCGGAGATCACTCAAAACAACAGTACTTGGATATCACACTTTTCATCTCAACGAATCTGGCAAACCCAGGGTAGAGCCCTGTTTATACCAAATTAAACCTTATTTCAGCAGTGACCCCATGGACTTTAACACAGTCCCAGAAGCTATTATCCACTATTAGCCTCTGCTGCACCTGGCAGTATTGATTATATAGCCTCATGGAGATGAAGGTATTTTAGATGAATAATGATTTTTGGCAAAGGATATTAAGAGAAGGGCCAGATAGGTCAAAAAGATGAGAACTTGGCTTATGAAACTTAGTATTAAAGCCTGTATATTCTCCAAAATGCTTTTAGGCTAGTTCATATATTCAGTGGATGTCTCTTAAAGCACCTGAAGTGCTCTCTGCTTGTCTAATCAGGTATGTGGATGGGTCCAGGGGATCCATCACAGAAGAGGTTTTAATGCAATTCCCACCAAAGGAACAGGAAAGCACTAATTCATCAGAGAACACGCAAACACAGGTTCCTGATGGAGAGTTTCTCGAACACACGTCTGGTTGGCTGGAACAGAATTCAGTTCTTTTGAAAATTTGGTAGGGAAAGCATGAGGATCTCACGAAGCAAGGACTCTCATTCAAAGTCCATGGAAATGACATAGATCTGTGCTTAGAGTTTGCTGACGAGAGGAGTTTTAGGTTAAATCCTTGGAATCTCTGTCCTAAGCATACTTTATCACGTGGCCACAGTGATACTATTTGTTTATTTCTATTATGGTATTTTTTAAGTGCTCTAGCTCCAGCTGCAGCTATTTCTTACTGCAACAATTCTTTCAAGACACAACCTCTCCAGCAACACTAGAAATGTTTCCAAAAACAAACCAAAGATAGCCGTGACCGCCACCAAAACCACCACCACTACCACAACCAACAAAACGAACCAAACAAACCAACAAACAAAACCCTCAAGCAAACAAACAAAAAAACCCACACAAAAAGCCTAACAAATCCAGCAGTCAAAATCCTTCTCAAAGGCATATTGCAGCAATAAACATACTTGAGAAACAGAAACTGGTGGTGGGTTTTTTACAAAAATTCAGGAAAATCCATCTTTTGGTCCAGCATTGGTGACGAAATCCAGCAGTTTCCCTTGGTTTCTTTTATGTTCCTTGGCTGTGGAAAGCTGGAGCATTCGCATATCAGGCATCATCCTGGCCAAAATACAAGCAATTGCACCAGTAGTGAAGAGCATGACCTGTTATAATTGGTGCTGAGAGCTTTTAGCCGGGTGGCGACAGGCTTGCACTCAGTCTGCAGTGAGCACAGAAGGAGTGCTCATCAGGCAGGCTCATCAGGAGTAAACGAGGGCCCAGAGGGAAAAAAAAAAAGCCTGGTTTCAGACCTCTTAGAGTTGGGGATGTCTGAAGAGACCCTTCCTCAAAGTCTGCCAGCAGCTGGGGATGCTTCTAGCCCTGTGGTGTCACGCTCTCGTTACGACAAACCATTTAATAAACTGGCAGCTGCTTCCAGTGTCAGTTCGTTTCTGGAGAGGTTTCCATCTGAGCCCTTTGTGGAGTGTGCTGGAGTCATAGAAAAATAGGACTTAAAGGGATTGGGAGAGGTCACCACTGCCAGCTCCACCACCCGCTGGCACAGCCCATGCAGCAAGCTCCAGATCTGAGAGGAGAGCTCTGAAACTTCTCGGGCAGACACAGGCAGGAGCAAACAAACAAAAATCAAATTTAAAAAGCCCTTTCCTGCTATAATATGATTATCTAAGAGCAAGTGGGGGTTCAGCAGTGGATGACCTCTAAGCATCTCAGTGGTGCATTTCAGTCCTTCTAGCTGCCTTGTTTTCTTTCCGCTTAAACTTCAAGACGAATTTGCTAGGGTTGCTTCAGAGGTCTTCAGTCATTTTCCCTGGGGGTCAGTTTCCCTGAAATCTCTTTAGCAGAGACTTCAAAATCTACTGTCAGGGCCTTTGTCATGCTCCCCATAAGACCACAAAAATATGGTATCTTCCAAGGGAAGAGAGGAGATACTCCTCAGCCAGGAGCTCAGCTATCATCTCCAGCACAACATTCATATGATCCAGATCCAAAGAGCGATCAGACATGAGGAGACACCACCTAGTCCTAGATGTGCAAAAGTGTTTTTCTTACATCAAGCATGGGGTGGTTTCAACCTAAATTCCAGTTGTCTCTTTCTTTTGAACTGATTCGTAGTGGAAATCCAGAGTAACTGAAATTAATCCAAGTGCAGAGCCTAGAACTCCATTCTGATCTCCATTCCGATCTGCTCCCAAGATGAAATCACAGTGGGGTAAGCAGATCCCTTATTTCATAACAGCTCTTCACCTCACACTTTATAAGAGGTGTTTTACAGCTTACATGTAGCAAGAAGAAAAGTAGGGGTTGATATTTTTTCCTGACTTAAACCTCTACGGGAATATGCACTGTAAAAGATTAAAAAGTCGAGAGTTTGTCATTAATGTATCTGTTTTTAATGAAGTATTTGTGTTCTACATTGGCATTACAGCTTTGTGAGCAATCAGCTTCTTGGTCTGCTAGCCAAACCTCTTAAAATAATATAAATGTTTTTCTTTCAGGTTATTCAGCTATTAAATTTTTCTTGCTCTTTACCCACCAAAATAGTATACGAGGGGAAAAAAGGTGTTCGATTAACTGTTTTTCTTTTTGTTACTATTTCTTAACATTAGAAAAATAAGGAACTAGAGAATGTGAAAATAAGAGATTTTGACATGAAGACGCAAGCCTTTTCTGAACAAAGCAATCAAAGCAATAGAATGAATGAAATAAGGATTCACAAATAGTGTTTATATATATATATAAAAAAATATATTTTTTTCCCTGTAAGTATATACCAGATTGCAAATTGTGACCAGGATCTAATTAGGATTGAGATGTTGAACTGGCATTGAAAATAAAGTAGAAGGTGTTGGTATGCGGGCTTCATGTACTCAGGGTTACGCAGGAAGCGGGGAGAAGTGGTTTGTATCAGCTGCACCCTGTACATTGTTTTTTCATTTGTCACCAAATGCCAGGAGTTACAGTAATCCATCCTGGAAGTGACAAACGTATGATGCCATGCAGCCTGATCCTGTGGGAGGAAGGGTGGAATTTCCTATGGGTACAGATGCCTCAAGAACAAGACTTTTTTTAAGCCTGGAGTCTCTTCTTGGTGGTTCCAGGTTAGTGACGAACAGATCATGATTTCAAGGCTCTACACCGTTTAATTAGTCTTCAGTACTCATTTCTATTGTTTTTATTGAGTATTTCTCTATTGGCTGCAACGGGACCACAGTGGATTTAAACTGCAGTAGGAACCATTGCCACATACAAAAGACTAGGGTTTTTTTTATCCTCAAGTTACTGATTCTCTGCATCTGTTGCTTGTACCCTTGTTTCTCACAATCCTGTATCTGTCAGAATAAATTCTGACCTTTAGCCATACTAAAAAATAATCTTACAACAGGATTTACAAAGAAAATGTGCACTCATTTGATGAAAGCCATTGGAATGGCAGCCATCCTCTTAAGGGCAGGATTAAGGTTACAAAAGCAGAAAGAACATTATTATTTCCTGATCTGGTGAGTACTGGACAGTCCAGCCTCTGGGTTATGTCACATCCTATGTGATTTATCCATAACTATGAATCAAACACAAAAACCAGTTTGCTGGAGTTTTTCAACAGTTGTTCATCATCCTGAGACGTTGAGTGATTTCCATGTCATGTGTCAGTATCTCCTCTCCTTCCTCACACCCCATTTCAACATCCAGGTCTGACACATTTGGAGCAGAAACAGAACCATAACCCATTATGTCTGAGATCCTGCTTATGAACACAGCTATGAAAAGTGAGGTAGCTGTGGATTTGTTCCTGTGGATCCACACACAGTAACATCCAATTATAGCAATCCATGGGTGTTTAATGATGTGCTGTTCCTGAATTCATACCTGGGGAAAACCCTGCTCAATTGGCTTTGCCCCTTACCCCATATTGCTTGTGAGGTTGAAGAGGTCCTTGGCTGTCTGTTAGATTATGGTTCTGCAATGATGATGCACCTAATCCCATAGCTCTGCCTGAGGTTTTGCAGATGTGCTTTGGGCATATGGACAGTGCCAAGGCTTTTTTGATGGACATGGGAAGTGCCTACTGGATAAAACAGAAGTGTTTCGCCCAGACTGTTGCAAATCCATTGCGTTTCTGCACCACCAGCTGCTCTTCTTTCAGGAGAGACACTGCTGTTGGTCACAGCAGTATTTACTGCAGGTTTAGACAAGGTTGTAGCTTCATGAGAAGCAAAAAAGAGCAGTGCAAGCTGGAGAGATTTACAAAGCTTGGCCTTTACATCACCCTGGGGACTGGTCCCTCTTTCTGGTGTATCTTTTCTCTAGGTGCCTTGCATCCAGTATGTAGCATTCCTTTATCTACTCTTCCTCTTATTCTAAACTTACTTTTGTTCTCACAGGAGCACCTGTGGTGTATAAGAACACAACAAAAGCACTCACTCTAATTTCACACTTTCATTCTGGAACTTTGGTTATTTTTTCTTGGGTCAAGTGCATTGTTTCCTCTACCCATCAGTAGCTTTATACTCAGTAGACCTGATAAGAAAACACATTTCCTGTTCAGGAAGAAATGTTGTGTTTTTTGAATTTGTTCTGATTCAAAATTGAAGTTCTAGAAATTTCAGAGTTTTCCATTGAATTAAAATTCTGGTTAAAACCCCCCACCTACCACACTTTAAGCAGGCCCAAACAACAAAAGGATTTGCATAGACAGATTTCAGACTGTGCATTTATTATTGTAAAAGTAGTATGACAGTGATTCCAATACAGTTACCTACATATGGATTTCTAATGCTGTTTGATATGTCAAAGAGTGTCTGGGATATCTCCAGGTGCCTAAAGGATACGGTGTAGGACTTCTGCCCTTCTGGAAAAACCCGTAAAAACCTGGTGGGATACACAACAACCTCTCAGATAGCAAGAAACGTCTCTGTATGGGTAACGAAACTGAGCTCTGAAATAGTGCGCACCTCATTTTGAGGGACTCAGTCTGGGAGCTCAGTCCTACCTCTGCCTCTTCGCTGACATTTGATCTCATGAGTCTCATTCAAGTATTGGCACTGTGCTGATTTCAGCATGTGTGCCCATGTCTGAGAGATGGTTCACTAAACCTTCTCCAAACCGAGGTGTAGACCTGTGAAGCTTGCCTGAGTGCTTAATGCACTTTGAGTGTGGACCTTGATTTAAATTTGACATATTTATCCTTGTCGCACTGCTAACACTGACAGCTCTTGTGTCACACCAGAAGACAAAACACAACACAACACAACACAACACAACACAACACAACACAACACAACACAACACAACACAACACAAAACAAAAAACAAACCAAACCGAAACAAAACAAAAAACAAACCAAACCAAACCAAAACAAAACAGTTTATATCATGTTTCCTAAAGCCTTGTAAAGTCTGTTTGGGATAGACATCCTCAGTGCTGAACATACACACTCTAGTATCTGTGCAAATAACTAGGAAAAATAATAGGTATATAAATAAAAAGAGCACAGCAGATTAAATTAAACTGTATTACAGATGCTGGACCCACTTTATTCAGAGTCCAGCTCATCACTAACAACGCTGCCTTGATAGTGCTCCCTTCCCTCTTTTGACCAACTCTTTTAGGCAAAGCCAGTGACTTTGGGTAATCAAATTCAATTTGCACCTTGGCTTAATTACAGCCACAGAAGCAGAGGGTGGAATATGATAACCATCCACATCTTTATCATAGCTGAGAACAGGCAAAGTAATCATCTAGGGTGGCTGAAGTAGGTGAGGCTGGGAGTAATGAGATGGAAAGTTTAGATTGAATATCAAGACAAAATTACCCACAATACATTCTTTTAGGCAAGGGGATGTATTAAGTCTCAATTAACGGCAGTATGATCTAATAACACCACAGCTACTGACAGCATTATGGTCCCTTGGCCTATTAAATATTTTTTTTTCAAAAGGAAAGGATGGAGAGCTGAACTGGACAAACCACTGGTAACCGTAATATAAGGACTAATCCCAAGTTAGAATCAGAGTGGAATAAATAGGTAATTTCCATGTCACTCATGATAACATATTGTACCAGGTAATGATATCCACCAAGCTCTGTGTTTGTGCAAAAATCCTTGATGGCATTTTCAAAGCCGCCTAAGTGACTTAGGAGTCATAATCCTCTTTTGAAAACCAGTATGGTAATTTAGGCATCTAAAACCTATTGTATCATCTAGTGAGAATGAGATTCATGAAGCTTGGTACAGGATAAATAAGGCCCTTTATTTTATTTTATTTTTTTTTCCCCACACAGCAGGGGCTTACCTGCAGTTTGCAGTGCAAGCAAACCCTGAACCGTGACGAAACTAGGATAAAGTCTGCCAAAATGGCATTTTGTGAGATGTTTCTTTCTGAATGCGTGTTCTAATGTCACAGGTATTACATGAATCAATGTATGTCACTGCAAAATGTAATACATCTTGCATGCAGAAACAAGTTAGTGGCAGATGAGCAACCAGCTCTGAATCTTCATGTCACTGCCATAAGCCTGAATGCTATAGAAATCCAGAGCATCAAGGGTATTATTACAATTTGCATAAGTAGAAAACACAGTGATTAAAAGTTATCAAAGAAAGCTATCGCTCAGTTGTCAGCTCCACAAGCAGATTCCAGTGATGTCTTCACAGCTCCTTCATAATAATCTCCGTGAGTTCTTGCTAAGAGCTGCATTGAAGAAACCTGTCATTTACTCTGTATTTCACCAATTCAGCTCAAAGAGATGTGCCAGCTGTGATCGCTTGGAGTCAGAGCTGCTGTGTTGCAAAGCATCACTACAGCTGCAGGAAAAATGTACCGTTTGGAGGTCTGCTGAACCAAAAAGTCATGGGAAAAGCAGATCTGTATCACCCATAGCACCCTACCATTGCATCAGGAGATGTACCGCCCTGGAGAGGAAAGCTCAGTCTCTAGCATGTGATGAACAGGGGCAGTATGTAAGACAGCATTCCTTTTCTGATGTCTTGTCTTCTCATTTTGTGGGTTCTGCTGGGCTTTGGTGTGGAAGCAGGCTGGGCAAAAGGCTGTGGAAAACAGTGCAGCTCACCCCTCCTGGTGCATCAGGAAACCTGATGTTTTGTTGATGATGGATAAGTTTTCATCTGATTCAGTTTTCCTAGTATGTACTGCTGAGTGCCACTAAACCAAGGAGGACCTATAAACCTCAGTCAGGCAAGATGATGTCACTTCCATCCTAAATGTGCCTTGGAAAGACAGAAAATGCCACTGTCAGTCAAACATCAGCTTTTGTGGTAGAAAAAGACATTGAAACATAGTTGGTTCTTTCCATGGTGACGTTTCCCTACTCTAGAAAACATCTCCTGATACACGTGCACTTAGGTGGCTGGGCTTCTGTCTCACACACTCAAGATTTTTTTTTTTCTTTCTATCCCTAATCTCTAAGTGCAAGTGTTTAATGTAGACCAGTTAAGCACAGCTGTAAATCAGCGCAATTTTACTCAAATTTCTAGAACTGACACCAATCTTGCATCTCTTTTTCTGTGAAGCAAAACTCATTTGCTGACGCTAAAAGTGAGACCAGCTCTCCTGCAGAGCCATAACCGTTCTGTGGACTGTGAGTCCTGCCAGTGTGCTTCACTCAGACATTTTTCCCTATTCTCCATTTCATTACCCTTCACCACCTGGTATTGCTGGGTGTAAATCACACACAGTCCTGTGACAAGATTGTCTCAAACATTTGGGCTTCTTGGAAACGTCAGTCTATCAACAGCTAGTGGGTTCTTGGGGCTAAGTGGGTTAATTACATTTTCTTCTATGGAGCCAATTAGAGGCTGGTAACATTATCACAATTATCTGATTAAACTTTTGCTTGCTGTCCTTAAGAATTAGTTACAGTCCTCTTCAGATGCTAAAAAGCATGAGGCTATGAAACAAAGGTAGCGATGCTAAGAGCTTTCTTGGTGCTGTTATTGCCAAGAGACCGGGTGCCAAATGGTTCAGGTCTTCTCCAGCTGGGAAATCTGCATTTGTCTGGAACTGAGGACATATATGAAAAAGACACGAGGCATGAGCAGGCCAAATGAAAAAGAGACTCATGGGCTAATCTTCAGTGGTCCAGGTTACGTTTCAAGACACCTTTGGCATGGCACACCAGAGTCAAACCTCAACCTCAGGACGTCTTGATTAGACTAAGGATCTGTCTCAGTATAGTTAGCCTCCTGAACCCGACTTGGTTTGTTATATTGCTGATCTCAAGCCCATTACATGGAGAAGCGTTTAAAACTTAATTTACTAAGGGAATCTTGAGAGAGATAAACAACAAAGGAAGAAGGAAAAAAATAAAGAGGAAATTCCAAGATATTAAAGTATGCTTTTGGGTAACAGAAGTATGTGAGACCTCTTAGTGTGAGTTAATCTGAGTGGTTTTCTCCATGTAACTGTGATGGGACATAAGTCTCTTGAAGTTTGGAAAAGCATGTGGTTAGACTTTCATCCAGCTCTTGGACCCTAAGGGACTTATCTGGGTTCCATGATGGCAATACCTGAGCACCTCAGCTTTTATATTTAAACAGATGCAGATAACTGTATTATTTCCAGATGAAACATGGAGGCATGGAGAGCTAGGTAATCTCTAGTGGATTTACCCATATCCGATAGCAAATCTGTGACAGACACAGAAAACAAGCCTGAAGCCTACCTGGCCCACAGAGACCCTCTCATCTGTAATTTATCTTTATGCTATCAGTCCAGGATTTTGAAGGTTCAAGCAATGCATGCAAAGGACTGCATCTCTTTCCAAAGAACGAAACACCATTGCCCTGCGTCCTTCCAGTCAAAGGCTAAAGCTCTGTGGGTCACTGAGCTCAGTTTTTCAGTGCCTCCTGTTTTCTGTTGGAGCTTCAAGACTGAACAAGCTTCACGATTCAGAAGAAATCCTCAGCTACAGCTTGGCTGCTTGCACAGTGACATCATGTGGAACTGCACACCGGTCCAAACCCTAACAACATCCTCAGACAACCTGGCCCTGAGCTGGGCTTGCAGTCCAGCCCAAATGAACCGGCTTCTGCTCTCATTCTCGTCTGCTTCCCATGCCTCCCATGTTTTCTCTGGCAGCAGGTGTTTTCAGTGCCCAGACCTCATAAAACCTAAAGGTGGTCTCAAACCACGTTGCTTGATTTTGGATCAATATTCAAATTTCCAAGCATATCTGAGTGCAAAATTTCTATTATTTGGCCTGGTATAGATATGAAGTCATTCTAGAAATGTGTGTCTGGAAAATAGACAATTTCAGATCATTCAAGAGAGGTTTTGGATTCATGAGTACACCCATTCCCGCATCTAGCACAAACATTGGTATTCCAATATTTCACTGATGCCTGTAAATGTAATGGAGTTTCTAGGTCTTACTAGAGCATTAATAGGAATGAGTGCCATTTTTGCTCTCAGTTAAGACGTGGTGTTCAAGCCTCCCTCCCCACCCCCCCCCCAAAAAAAAAAAGAGTTCTTATAGTACAATCAGGTTTACTAACATTTTCAAGGTTATGAGGCAATCTGTTACAAAACTGAGAGCAGGACATGTAAATCCAATGTTTTATTAAAAGGGTGGAGCATGTCAACAGAATAGAGGATATTGTCTGTTGGCAAACACTACGAATCAATGTGTTTTATTCCTGGATACACGTCCATGTAAAATTGGGCTAACTTTCCTCTCTGTCAAATATAATACATATGGTCCTGGCAACATCTGTTTTGTTTCGCTTCTTAGAGCTGTGGGACTCTAGACTCAATAAGGTCTTTCCAATTCAAAGAATAAAAGCTCCCAGGAAATCTAGCCAAGAGCCCCCGTTTTTACAATAGGTTGCTTGGCATGTTGCAATCCATTCAGCCAAACATTTTTTTACAGAGTTTGAGAGCACTGTGTGAATACAAAGCACATGAATTTTGATTAGCAGCTTCCCTTGGAACTCTCCTTCTAGGAGCTCTTATTCGATTTCGTCTCGTCTCAGGTAAATAAAAGAAACAAAGTGGAAATGGCCTTTGACCCACTGATTAATTGCTTGCTTCTGTTAACTATTCCTCCATCCATGTTATTAAGTGGCAGCATCTGAGGATAAATAAGCAACAGTGTAAAGAGGCTTAAGTGCCATCTGTCCTTACCTTGCTAAGGTTCTTTTGCCCTTTGAGTTGATCCCTTGGTCTTATTGCTTTTTTTTTTTTTTTTTTTTTTTTAAATCTGAGTAAGAGATTTACATGCAATATGATTAAAATACACAGCTGGCCAATTCAGCCGTAGCTCCGTGGCTGTTTGAAGGTACTCAGCGATCACAAACAAGTGTAGTTACGGATGCACTGTTTATCTCTCAGTGATCAGAGTAAAGAAGACAGCAACTGCTGTCACATGCAGAGCAGTGGTGATTAGCAGTAGTTATTGTGTGTTTTGCATGTTAGCAGGGAAGTATTTACTTACACAGCTCTGATGAGGATTTGCAATGAATGATAAATACTCCTTCCAGGAACAAGCCTGGAAGATTGCTATCTGATAGCACTCTTCTGTTAGACCAGTTAGAAACATGGCTCTAAGTCTCGTTCATCACCCTCTTCTTACGGCATGCATTTTGTTCTGCGCAAACAATCAGATATGTTTTCTACCTAGATGTCATTTCAGTGGAAGAAAACAACAAAGGAAGATAGATTTCATTGATCTGCCTGTGGGTTGTGGGTGAATTGCTCCTGCAGGTGAGTTGAAGGATGGAGAATCTAGCCGCGGACACTTACAAATGCTTGCGTGAAATGATTGCACCCTCATTCACTCATCTAGTTGCATCTTACTGTCTATTATGTGATCATTCTATGCCTGGATGGATGCTTGTTTCTATCAGGTGGCTTGACACCAGCCTTACTCTTCAGGTTTCTAGTTAATGTGTAAGGTCAGCTTTTGAGCAACCTGTTAATGTTGTACCGGCGTACTCTGTACTTCTGCAGAGAGAAAGAAAAAATTACATTGTGTACAAGACTGCAGAGCACCAGAGTTCAGAGAGACCAATAGGACTGGTTTACATTTTGCAATGCTCACAGCAGGTGAGCTTCTACAAAAAAAGCAGAGTAAAACAAGATTGTGACAGTCTTCAAGTCTACTGATGGAAGTGGGAGCTGTGGCACTTGGTAATTTTCAGGATTCTGGACCCTTATCTTTTGAGATTAAAGTGGACTCATGGATTGTAAGGTTCTAGTCATAAGCCAGTGATTTTTATAGCCCTTAGGCAGGATTATTGTTGAGCAGATCAATACTATCTACTCAAAATCCTTATAGAAGTACAATTGTTGTTTCTTTGCCACAAGCGATCCATGAATGCGGGTGTTTGAAATCTGCATAGTCGCAGTGCTGAAGTGGAAAGTAGTAAGATTGTTAAAGTTTTGCAGACCGATAAAATGACCCTTGAATAAAAAGTGGCTGAGTCAGTGAAGCTGCAGTTACGTAATTGAGGTTACAGCTAGGCTACCAAGGCAGGGTGCTCCTCTCTACCTTGATGCATCAGAGAGCAGAACCTGGCCCAGAGCCTGTAATCAGTTTGAACAGTCAGTCAGGTGCTTTGGGATTTGGAGGTGAAAGGTGCTCTGTAAGTGTCAGTCATCATTTGCTGGAGCACTACATCCAGGCTGAGAAGCACAATCTGCCAGAGACACTTCGACAGGGTGTTAGGAGTGATCTTCTTGAGAAACATATTGCCCTAGATGTATGGATGTTTGTTGAGCATAATAATATAGTTCTAGTTACTATAAATCACTTGACACACTTTCATTTATCTCCTTATTCTATCTAATTTTCTCCCAAGTTTTCTTTGCTATTTAAAGAAATCAAACTAAACAGCTATTTACAAGATATTTATTTATATGGAAAAGATATGATCCTAGCTCCGTAAATATTTTTAATAGAAAATAACAGACCAGAGTGGATCGTTTAAGCTGCATAGTTTATTTGGTTGTGGGTTGTTCTTTTTGATTCATGGAATGTTTATGAGCCAATCACAACATTCTCATGTGCATTCATTATTGAAAACAACCTGTGAAGTAACGAATAGCTCACACACAGGCTGGGGAGGACATTTGTTGTCGAGACTTCGAAACATACACTGTATCTATTACACTGGTCACCCAGCTGTCTGACTGCTTCTTGCTTGCATTAATTAATTAATTAACCAACTGAGTGTGAATTTTGAGCACTGGACCCATGCATGTGTCTTGATGGTTGATCTCAGGGATATTCAGTGCCTCAAAAGACTTAAAGGTAGACTCAGATAAACGAATTGGTCCCAGGAGAAGGGATGGGCCATAAACAGCCTCCTATATGGATGTGATTTTTCCCTTCAGTGAGTGTGGTTTTATGTTCCAGGTTTGCTTTTCAAGAGGCTAAAGCTTTCTAAAACTGAGCACAAAACCAGAGATGGGACTATCCTGTTTGGGACATCTGTGACACAAGGTGCCTTTCTGGGGGGAAGCTGAACACAATTATTTTTCTGAATACCATTTTTTATACCACATGGCACCAGTGAAGGGATGATGAGACTCCCATTCCTTCTCTAGAGGGGCAAATAGGTGTTAGAAGAAGGAGATTTTGGGCAGCTGTGTAGAAAGAGAAGAACAAGTCTTGGGAGGGATGAGAAGGGGCTTTTCTACTTCTGGTCATAAGTTGGCCTCAAGTTGCGCCAAGGGAGGTTCAGATTGGGTAACAGGAGAAATATCTTCACAGAAAAGGTTGTGAAGCAGTGGAACAGGCTGCCCAGGGCAGTGGTGGACTCACCATCCCTGGAGGGGGTTTAAAAGTTGTGTAGATGAGGTTCTTAAAGACATGGTTTAGTGCTAGAGTTGGGTTAAGTTTGGACTCTATGATCTCAAGGGTCTCCTCCAACCAAAACGATTCTGTGTTTCTGTGTAGGGGGACCATGTGGAAAGTGGATGTAGATCAGGTGAGGTTTCTCTCCCAGGCTCTCTCTGTATGCTTTGCTCAACACAGCTCCCCTCAGAGGGCAATTCAGAGCTCTCCCGACTCTGTCTTCAGAAAAAAACAGGTTCAAGAGAGTGTTTGTGAAGGCTTTCTCACCTCTCACTGTTCTTCCTTCTGTGATCTATTCAGTTCTTGATCTCTGTTTTCCTCTTTTCCCTTTTAGTTTCCACTTTATTACGGTGAAATCAAAGTTAGGAGCTGTTCGTGCTTTTCACTTCAGTTTTGGAAGTGAAACATGCAAAATCCTTTCATCTGTGACATAAAAATCCAAGTTTTCCTTAGCTAATAACATGTTCTTAATATATTTTAATTTCAGTATCTCTAAAGCAAAGGATATTTTTCTCCTCTGTATCTTTACAGGTTTGCACATGTAAATAGCACCCAGTACCTAAGAATTGCAGAGGAACACTTCTCCGCAAAATCATCTGGGAATAGACCAACATGTAAGTATAACTCTAAATTTTGTACGCTTGTTATTTTGTATGTGTTTGCGTGTTGATGGAACATGGTCATCTTTTGTAGGTAGTGGTCTTTTTGGAACAGGGTTGTTTTGATTTGATCTATTAAATTGGAAGGTCAAGAAAGTGAAGAGAAAAAATAAAATTATTGTATAAGACAGTTTTGTTATTGGAAGTGCAATACTAAGAAGTTATTACTGAGAAAGGAGCTTCTTCAGTTTTACATGTACTATAGATTTTATAAAACTATTTTCTTATCTGAGGGCTGAAAAATAGATAGTATTTTTGACATCAGTAACTTTTTTTTTTTTCTCTCTTCTCCCAACACAGTCAGAATCAACATCAAACTTCTCAACCTTAAAAACAGGGATGAGAAGTCATTAGACTTTTTTTTTTCTTTAATGAAAAAATACCTGAAAAATAATTAAAATGTTTATGTCACTCAATAAAAGTATATTCTTTAAAATTATGGTCTGAGCATAAAACAGACACTTAAAAATTAGGGGAAGATATGGGACATCTCTCCACCCACTAATCTCTGGTTTGAATATTTATTATATGTAGGCAAGTTTAGAGAGTGAACCTGGCAGCAGAGACCTTCGTGAAATGACGGTGATATTTGTGAGATATACTTGTGACTTCAGCTCCTTTGAAAGAGTGGGAAAACTGCACCAGGTTTTCTTTGGGCACCTGCTTGTCACAATCTCAGCTGAGACCTTCTCACTAATACTAGGCGACTTTTCCTCATCAGCAGGCTTAAGTTTCTCTAGAAGATGTTGAGAATGGTAATCACTTTGGGAAAGAATATGTGAATATAATACGAAGGTGAAAGACAAAACAAACCCCCAACCAAACAGTTAAATAGCAGCTTTTGCTAAATACAATGTAAATTGCTCGAAGGGTACATTTAAAGGAAATTGGTCATAAATCCTTAAGTATTTGCAAAATCTGGATGCAGCCATCTGTTAGTAAAAAGATCCAAAATAAAGTCAGACTTTAGAAATGTCTTAAAAGTTGCCTTATCACAGAAATGTAAACCTATAAATTAACCATGGATTTAGTTGAAAATCCTGCCCACATCAATATGATCATGTTTCACGAATAAGTAGTGTAAATTTTTTATTATTCGTATTAGAAGGACAAAGCTATATGTCAGCTTTAAGTGAAAGGTATTTAGCAATAAACCCTAATACGATATATATGCAGCATGGCATTATGCTTCAAAAATGAGTTATCACATAAAGATAAAATCATGTGCCATAATGCATAGTTACATGAAATTGTAAAAAAAATACGTGAACTTGCAGGAATTTGGCCCAGACTTTCTTCACTAACTTCCCAGTGTCATTCCCAGTGCCCATCATGAGCAACTTGCTTGAAACACTTTATTCTCTGAACCTCCCTTCCCATCAAAAGTAGGAGAGGGTGGTACAGCAGATACTTCAAAGCGACCATGATGCTGGCAGACCAAAGCAGCATCCGCTCTATCTCTCTCTACCATTTGCTGTAGTTAAATTAATGCCCACCTTGGTTCCAGGCTCTGCCCCTTCCATCATGAAAGAGGCTACTGGGAGGTTTATGGCAGTACTTTTGCCCCCACTGCTGCCTCTAAAAAAGCCAGTTCTAAAGAAGAAGATAATAAGGCTTGTGGTCTCAGCCATATGATTATGCTGTGCTAATGTCGCCCACCGCCCCTGGAGTGCAGAACTTGTAACTATTACATGACTTTCATTTCTACATATGTAAGGAAAATGCCTTGATTCCCACAAGCTGTCAGTTAATGTTACAATGCTTTAACTGAGAGGCTGCAAGCATCACCCACTCCTTAAAATGCTAATGATCTGCCTCAGATGTGTGATCACAGAAGCCCCCGATCTGGGCTGTTTTGTAGTGTCCTTGTACTTTTAGCTTATAGCAACGATCTTGTGCTGTGTATTTCTGGGTTGGCATCTTTGTTTGTTTGGTTGGTTGGTTTTTTTGTTGTTTGCTTTTTGTGTTTGCTTTTATTTATTTTTTTTAATTTTTTTTTTTTTTTTTAAACCTTGCATATGCTCACTAGATTGACTGGGGGAAAAAAAAAAGAAAAAGGAAGCTCACTTCTAAACATTTGTAAGTCATAAATAGAGGAAAAAGCAGGAATAAAAACATCATGAGAAAACCAGAATGGGATATACTGCAGAAGTAGAGATGCGAAACTTCATCTCTATTTAATCTTCTGCTTGCAACAACTCCTAGCCCCACAGAGCACTTAAGCTAGTGTTTGAAGCTTTCTGCTTTGCTGTGTTATCGAGAGGCAAAAAGCTGAAGTTCTGGAGTTTTCAAACCTGTTTCTGAGATTCAGCATCATTCTGCAGCGCTCAAGATGAAGTCCACTCCTGATATGGGAGGTTTACTTTGGTGATGGGGCTGAGGTTACAAAACAAAACAAAACCTGCTTACCTACTTTCTTTTTCTCCAGAACTTCCTACCCCAGAAATGTGTCTCTTCGTAAATACGAAATATCTGATTTCACCTTAGTAAGGGCTAGGTGCTGCAGAGCACAGTCCCACAGAGACTTCCAGGAACTAAAGGAAAATTAGTTTCAGTACAAATCACAGTACATTTGCAACCTAGATTAGAATCAGTGTTTTGACATCTATCTAAATAGAAGGTGAAAAGTCAAATAAAAAGTTAACTTTCTTGTCAGTAAAAGCCAATGATAACTAAATCAATAGTCAAGTTCTAAGGTGTTTCTGTGGGGTTTTGAATGACCCTTATGTGTATCGTCCTTCAGATGAGTTGTACTTACTAAACACAACACACATTTTAGCTGCTGTGCCTGTGAAAATGCATATTTGTTAGGGATCTGGTTGCTGTTGACACTTTAATTTTAAATCAAAACGCTTCCCCCCCCCCAATAATATTACTCTATGCAAAGTGCTAATATTATTTTGAGATGCATATCTTTCCCTCTTCCCAGTGATTGACCTAACTGGTCTAAATGGTCATTATCCCATTCTATCAGGGCCAATGAGTTTGTCTTTATTTTATTATTATTTTTTTATTCACAGCTTCACATAAAAGGATACCTGAAGTTTCAGAGCCCACCTAGCCCTGAACATTTGTCTGAGATTCAGTACAGATTGTCCTCTGGAAGAAATAAGTTCAAAAAGGCATTTTTAAAAAATCCTGCCAGGATAGTGTTGAATGGTGTTGGCATCTTGGTGGTTTGAGACTTGATCCTCTACAGAAACCTGATTGACGTCTCAGCTGGGAGTTTGAAGGTTTTGGGATGATCTCTACACAGGGAATCTTAGGCTAGAAAACAGTATTCAAGCTGTCTCTCTTTCCTGGGGCAAGTAATTGAGCATCCAGTGTATTTCACCTTTATTGGTTAGGAAAAGAGGTGATAAAAGAATGTAGTCTATTCTTTAGGATTTTATGGTGTCATTTCAATGAAGTTAGATGTTAACTACTTGCATGAAACACTTTTTAATGGAATACGCTTTTGCCAGATGGGAGAAAATATGCCGCTTGCTGCTATTTTATTCTTTTGGATTTCCCTCAGGCTCCATCTATATTACAGCCATAACCCGGTCTCAAAACCTAATCACAAGGTTGCCATCTTACCCCATTTCAGAGTGGTTAACAGTTCCCAAGCTGAAGGTTTCTAACAGTGTTTCTGAAGCAAGGTAGGATGTTAGAAGGTACCTTAATTCCACTTGCAGTTCAAAGATTTAGCAAGATCAAAAGGAATCGGTTAGCACCTCATTGGTCCTCCTGGATCAGTCATGTTGAACCAGGTTTTTTGGCTCAGGTTAGTTGTATTTTAGTCCAGATATTAGGTTCGCATCTCTCAGCATGCAGCTGTGCGAGCAATCAATATCCAAGCAGACACTGTTCTTCATGATATTAAATGCTGCAGGACCGAGGGCCCAGCAAAAACATCAGTTCTTGTCATTCTTTCCCTTTCACAGGAGAAAAAGCTGGGCTGTAAGCCCAACTTATAAAAACCCTGACCAGCTACACAGAAGTGACAGTATGCGAGTTCATGTGATTTTTTCCATCAGGGCAGCAGAACCACCTGAGACCATGCAGGTTTCTGCCTCAAATTAGCTCATGGATCTGGGATGTGGGAAAGGTTTAATGACAGGGTCATGTGTTTAATATGGTATTTTCAGCCTGTTTTTTGAGTGTAGCTTGCAGTGCCATCAACACTATGGTTAGAAAGACTCAGCCCAGGGTTTGACTATCTGTAGTTATGAGCATCCACTGCTTCCTGCAGTTAAATCTGCAGAAATAGGTGCCAAGCGCTTAGGAGGCTGAGCCCTAAAAGGATTTTACCTTTCCTAGATTTTCATTGCCCAAGGCAACACAGTTGCCTAGAAATAGTTAATGGTGTTCCTTGCAAAGTCTCATTCTCCTTTTAAGGGTCATCGTTATCTCCATTTTAAGGCTGCACTGAAATTTAAATTTAACTTCATGTTATTGAGATGCAAATCACCCTGGTTTCATAAGTATTATAGGTCTAAACCATATATTTCATCATGAAACTCTGTCTCTTTTTTTTTTAAAGTGTTTCCCTTTAAGTACATTTTTCGTTAAACTAAATATATTTTCATTTTTTTTCTCCTCCAAAGGCAAGGTCCTTTCAACTCATGCCAGTGTTATTATTTCTCAAAACGAGTTTCATCTTGATCCATAAACATTTTATGCCAAGAATAATGCCATTTTAAAGACAATAAGTGCCTATTTCTGCCTGAGGCCATCGGAAACCCTGTAAAGGAGGCAGTAGGAATTAAAGACACTTAATCATATTTCCCCATTTTTAACTGTTTTTTTTTTTACACTCTGAAGCAGTCTTTCTATCCTTGCTGAGTCCTATTGAATGCCATAAATCTTAATTACAGATGTAATTTTTTTTCTTTATGAAATCTGAGCTGGAAACAACATTCCTTATTTCTAAGACTAGCACTGTGTGCAGGCTCATAAAACAAACAAGACTTTTACACTCACAGGGTTTCAAAAGCAGTTATTGCTGCCATCATGTTGAATTGGTTCCATAATTATTATTATTGTTGGGTTTGGTGGTTTTATGATTATTATTAATGCCTGAACTTTGCATTTTCTACGCACAAGACATCATGGAGAAAATAATAACTTGCACAATGTACATATCTGTATGGCAAGTGGAGGAAGGCTTATAGAAATATACCCATTGGCAGAGTGATTTGTTTTTAATATGTTCGTTATACAGTAGTGTGGTGTGGGGTTTTTTGTGGGTTTGTGGGTTTGTTTGTTTGTTTGTTTTTAGTGCAGGAGCTGTCAGTTGGGTACGCTTAAATAACAGAGCTTGTTTGGTGTGCACTTGCATCAGTTTACTGAAGGTGAGAGACCTGCATTGTTTTATGTTTGGAGAAGTGCTTCCTCTGATAACATAATTTTCCCACTGTTCCACATTTCCTGTTAAGAGGAAGGGGAAGAGTAAAATTTCACTGTCTTACCTCTATTGATGGGAAGAAATAGGTACTCCACACCTCTCCAGATGAGACTGTATTTCTAGTATCTTCCTGCAGCTGAAATGGAAAACACTGCAGAAAGGTTTTGATCTGAAGCCCATTAAACTCAATGGGAAGATTTGTGTCAGCTCTTGGTAACAAGCAGTACTTGCTCTGTTTTAATGGCACCTACTGGAAGTGTATCATTTGGCAGCTTTGCTTTGAGTAGTAAGGCATTTTATCAGCCTGCTCCAAAATCTAGGAAAATCAACGTGATTTTCCCCAACAATTTCACAACTTCTTTGATTAAGCTTCTTATAGACTAATTGAGGCAGATACCATCAGAGTGAACTTCTGTTGCGACAGTGATGGTAGGAAGCACTGGCTTCCAGGTTATGATGACTTTCCAAGCACTTCTCACCACAGAAATAGGTTGATGACACCAAAATGGAAGTCACTAAACTTAAAAAATTACCAAGCAATCCTGGTGGGGAGGAAGTAGCAGTCCTGGCACATCCATAAGGGTAGTCCAACTATTCGCAGCTTCAAACCTGACAGATGCTTGCAGAGCCCATTGGCTTTCCATGGGAAAATTTCAGACTTTGTGGAAAGGTTAGTTATATTATTTACATGCTAACACACTTGCTGTCCTGCTGGTTGGTAACGATGCGTCAATTTGAACTTGGGTCTTCTACCTGGAGTTTTTCTAGTTAATACTGGTAAGTTTCTGCATTTTGTGAAATATAGAATCATAGGATCATTTTGGTTGGAAGATACTCTCAGGATCGAGTCCAACCATAACCTAAGTCTAGCACTAAATGCTGTCCCTAAGAACCTCGTGTAAATACCTTTTAAATCTCTCCAGGGATGGTGACTCCACCACTGCCCTGGGCAGCCTGTTCCAATGCCTGGCAACCCTTTCTGGGAATAATTTTTTCATAATATGCCATCTAAACCTCCCCTGGTGCAACTCAAGGCCGATTCCTCTGTCTTATCACTTGTTACTTGGGAGACGAGACCAACACCCTCCATGCTACCACCTCTTTTCAGATAGTTGTAGACAGCGATAAGGTCTCCCCTCAGCCTCCTTTTCTCCAGGCTGAACAGCCCCAGCTAAGAGTTCCTTCCAACCTGGTATTCTACAGTTATTGCACAACAAGGAGCAAGCTGCTGCTTAAAAGTGTGAGCTAGCAGGTGAAAACATGATTCTTCAGTCACTAAGTGCATGAATAATGTTGCTTCTGTGAGTAATGCTGCTAAGTCAACAATGAAACATTCATGTGAATAACCAACCTATGGCTAAGTCTTTGCAGGGGTGCAATCTCATGCTCTCACCTTCTGCTGCAAGGTCACTGTGTTTCCACAGCTGCCAGGTTAACCAACAAGACACCAGTGGCTTTTATTAGATACTCACAGTTACTGTTCCTTAACATAACATGACCTTCCTCAATGAAGCCTGAATGAAAAGGTCATTGATTTACTGGCTGTAAAGTGATGTTTCCTCTCCAGCATATAAGAATTCATTTAAACCATGGTTTTACCAGGAAAATTGCTCATTATTTTAGATTCACATATCTGCTTTCGGACATTTTAGAAACTAGCAAAAATGCAAAGAGAATACATTTCCCATCCCTGACTAAGCAAGAATACCAGTCAGAGACTTTGTTTTGTGCAGGTTTCATGCTTGTGGCTGCACTGTCTCACTTCTACATGGCTACTGAATTTGGGAGAAAAGCAGGAAGCACTTATTCTGTATTGCAAAATTGTTGCTTTATTTGGTGGTTTCCATTTCCTACCTGATAATTATTATTTTGCTACAGCTATTCTGAAGCTTCATAGCAGAGGATCATCATTTTCATGGTTGATCTATTTTATAAACAGTAAAAGGACTATAATGCATGGAAAAAAAATGAAGCAAAAGAGCTTGTAGCTTTTTTCTCTAGGTAGTATAATTTTAGGGGCAAGGGTCGTAAAAGGAAGATGAAACTTTCTTCTGAGGATCCTCTGATAAGTACTAGCTGAAGGAAGGACCAGAAGCATCCTGGGATTGTGGATCGAAGGGAGGACAAGTGGTTCTGAGTGTGACCAGGTGATTAGGAAAGCTTGTTGGAGGACAGGATAGATCAGTATTTCCCAAACTTTAAAAATTCAGAAGAACTAATCTGTTTGGACAAAAAAACAAAATTAAAAAAAATAAATAAATCCAAGAATCATCTTGTGCAGTCTTACTCCAGCAGGCTATATCTATGACAAGAACCTTTTAGGAAGATGGTTTGACATTTGGTACTCAGTCATTTATTTTTCTTGTTTTCCTTGCCTTTTTTTTTTTCTTTTAACACTTTTGTTCCTCAGACTGTGGTTCTGTCCGATCTTGCAAGAATTTTAGCAGTCACTTTACAGATGCCATTCTGACACCTTGCAGATACTCCATAGTCCATATGCCACAGCCTGAGAAACAGTACAGGACAATTTCTCCAGGTTACAGCCAGCTTAATTTTCTATAATGCTGTGATACTGCAAACTTTTGGGTGTATAAGTAATTTAATGTCTATGAGTGGGGAACTGGCATAAGTCACTTCAACTTGTTTTAGCTTGAATTTATTTTTCAGTTCTTGACATATCTTGTTGAAAGCTTATTAGCTGTGGTTTTGATTGACTGTTATACCACTTCTTTTTAAAAGGAGTGATGGAAAGAACTCCTCCAAATCATAATATTAACAAAACCTGCTTCCACTACCTCTGACAACGGTTAGTGAAGTTTGCCCATGTTTTCCAGTCTTCTTTTTTTTCTGTTGTTTCATCAGGTATGCGCACACACATATACGTCCCTATTTATGTATACATCTATAGACACACACACACACACACACATATATATATGAAAAGATATCTATTTTCTTCTTCAAGTCCTACAGGTAAGTGGTGGGTGTTGAAGTAGAATATTGTTAAAACTATATTTTTAGGGGAGCTTAAAGCTGGCTTTTTCACATGTACATTTTGTGTACAGCTCACAGGTTGGAAGCGTAAATACGACTTCTGGATTAATGCAGATATGCACTGTGTTCCAAACCAATGATGCAGTAATGATGTTGATGCCAAATGGCCATTCAAATGTTTCTGATGAGCGTTCACAGCTGATGAGGTTAGTTTTCCCTCTGTCAGAATGGTGAGGAAATTGGTGGGAATTTTTTTTTTTTTCGTGAAGCCTCTGTTCCTTTGCAGTGGTGAACCTAGTATTACTAGTCAAACCTGAAGAGAGTGTTACAGTTTCAGAATATGCCTCATAACTGGAATGCTTGGACAGGTCTGAGTAGAGAATCTCAACTGATTGCATTGTGCTTATTCTACGACTTAAAGAGAAATTGTATGGTCAGGATGCTATATCAGATTATTTAAAAAAAAATACTGTAATCCAAGGACTACTTAATATCTGAAAACATCATCTAGCCTGTTCTACATATTAGAATTGGTTATTAGAATACAAAATCTCCTCTGTGTTGTGACCTAGGAAGAAGTTCACATGCATATACAAAGCTGGTCTTGGATCTATTGTGGCTTGAATTAAAAAAGCAGAATCTGAAAACCATCAGTCTTTACAAATGCTGGGATTCAGATCTGCTCTGATAAGGTTTACGGCTCAGGTCCATCTTTGTAATAACATTATGCTAACTTTAAAAAAAGACTTAAAGAAATTTAATAGGCAAATCATAGTAAATAATTATCAGTTCCTAGCTCAGTCTTTTTTTTGTTTGTTTTCAGTGGGTATAAACAGTGCAAGTACTTCACTTATATGATTATTCATGCAATGACATCTTTAGTAAAGTTAATGTTTTAATAAAAAAACCCAACAATTTTCTGATAATTAAATAACCAATGAATAAAATTACATATTCGTACTGAAAAATGACTGGTCTTCCTTAAATAGAAACAGACGCATTTTCGCTGTTTGTCTGCGCTTCTGGGTACAAGAAGCTCTTTCTCTGGATGATCCAAAGGACACATTTACCTCCTGGTGAAGGCGATGGAGAGAGTTGTTGACATTGGTGGTGCACAGCTGGGGAGGTGAGCAGTCCCCAGCTGCCCAAACAGCCAGGTTTGTAAATGTACAAGAAATTAATCTGATCTTCTGAGTCAGGTCCAGGAAAGGGCTGCGCATCTGAAACTCTAGACTGGTAAAAAAAATAATAATTAAAAAAAAAAAAAAGAAAAAGAGGAATTCCATGTGATATGCACCTGTAGGATTTTACCTAATTGAACGGGACTAAATTGTATAGAAAATGCCTCTGTTCTAATAAAAATACAGGTGTTCATCTTTTACAATTTCACCCTTTTCAGGAGCGTATTCTACACCCTACTTTTTCAGCTCCCAGTCAATTTCTTAATGAAATAGTATCTTCTGGAAAATACAGTTTCATAAGAAGTGAAAAAATTATTCCAGGGATTGGCTGAAAGTCCAGTCATTTTGAACAGGTAAAGGTAGAAGGCATCAATTAAAGTTGTTGCCGTCAAGCAAATTTTTTCATTTCAAGAAGGTAAAAATATTTTCCTCTGGCTTTTTTTTTTTTCCCTAAGTAGGTTTTGACTACTTTTTTTTTTTTTTTTCTTTTTAGTGGAATGTAATGCCAGCAGTACCTCAAGTAATGTACATACTTATATTGCATTCTTCTATATGTATCAGCCAAATACAGTATACAGCAGCCTGGCACAGGAGGAGTGAACAGACAGAGGGCAGGAAGCTCCTGGTTCTGCTGCAGCCTGACTTTACACTATAAGACACAGCTTTTCTGCAAGAACTGGTTTATTATCCAATACCTGACCTAGCTGGAGCATCAGGGTTTAAAACAAGCTGTGACCTCTGGCATCCAAAAAACCAAAAGTGGAGCTTAAGCCATGTGGGAAAGCTGGATGGGCTGTTGTAAGAGTCGGTCCGAAGAACAGTATTTGCCTGAACACCGTTATCAGGTACTTAAAGAACAGAATTCCCTGGTAGAAGAAATTGGATAATGACTTGGGGAGAGGCCTGAAGAAAGGAATTGTGTCGCACAGGACTTTCTGATCTAGGGGCTGCAAGAAACAATAGCTGCAGGTGGATTTTGCCACTGCCTCAGCCAAACTTGCCTCCCACCCCCTAAAAGGAACTGTGCTACGAAGGCCTCTCTGACCTGGGGACAATAACTACTGTCCAGAAGATGGATTTTCACCTGTTGCCTGAGCCAGATTGCCCCCCAACCTCCTCCCTACAACAAAAGCCTACGAAGAAGAGCATGCACAGAGGCTAGCCAAGGGTCTTGAGGTCACCCAACGGACCGGTAAGAGACACCTCAAAAGTGGCGGCACAGGCGCAGATGGGTTCTGGCAAGCAAAGCGAGGACATTTTGGGCCTGAGCAGTTAAGCCTGGATTGCTCAACAAAGGTGGAGATTGGCCTCAATCTATGGGAGTGAGGGTGGGTGAAGAAGCGTAAAAGAAAACCCCTAACTGGACATCATGGAGATCTCCCCATCGAAGGATCCTTGACCACAACAGAGGACCGTCAGGACCCTTCACACAGGACCGGAGACCAGAGGGACACCTTCGGGACTTATTCGGTGGTAACCGGCCCTCTTTCCCTCTTTTTCTTCTACCTTTCCCTTTTTCCTCCACTTTCTCTTTCGCGTGCCGTTTTACAGGCAAATTAATAAAGTAACACTGTCTGATTGAATTATAACCCCTTGGCAGTTTGGTTGCCTTAATTTTGCGCCTCAAGATCAAGGTAAACAAACCATCACGAGTCCACCACCGAATGGACCGTGACAACTGTTCCCTCCAGTTAGGTATGATGTGGTTCAGTTGGGTGGATTGGACTCATCACATTAGGGTGATGAGCAAGAAAACTACAGCAAGGTGAGACAACGTGGCTGAAGAAGTGTGACCTGTGGTGGTCCTGCACAGGGTTGATGTTTTAGCCCTGTAGAAGGGAGCTTAACTTTGAGGTTCAGAAATGAAACTTCAGGTGCTGAGATGGGGGAGGTTGTTGAACCCAGAAACATCTAATGTGTGTTTTTTCAAGACAGACTCGCTGCGTAAACCAAAAGATAACTCAGGTGCCAGACTACCAGTTGTAACTGTTCTTGTTACCTAGTGCTGCACACTGTATTTAGAAGATATAAGCCTTATGATCACGACAGGAAGTTGTCACAGATGTAATTATACATATTATATGGTTAAATTCCAGTGTAATCTGTATTACCAGCCATCAGTTACAATAATCACCATACAGATATAATCTGTTTCCTGATAAAATGCAGAGGTTTGTAACAAACTATACATTGCACTCACTGAGAAAGCCCTGCCTGGGACTCAGCATCTTTTATCCACTTTAATTGTTATTACTTGTAGCTGTATGGTACCTGGGGGATAATTATCCTCGTATTGTGTGTTCTGAAAAGGCAGAAGCCATTCAGACAGCTGAACTGAGAAAATGAGAACTAGAGACTTGGATGGGGGAAGAGGTTTTCCTCTCTCGGCTGAGTTGTTCTTACTGGTTCAAAGGCCACCTGGGAACTGAATCACAGAATAATTCAGGTTGGAAGGAACTGCTGAGGGTCATCTAAGTCTGCCTGTCCTGTTACATGGGGTTAGCCTATCCCAGATACTTAACTCAGCATTGGAAAATTTCCACCAGCCCATATCTCCAGGCTGTTAAATTTTCTCTGAATAAGGGCTTTGTGAGTCTCTCAGTCCAACATGGCATTATCAACAAGCTTGCTGAGGAGGTATCCCATTCCCTTGTCCAGGTTGTCAATAAAGAGCTTGAAGAGCATCGTCTCCAGTAGCAATCCCTGAGATGTGTCACTGGCAGCTGGACACAGGTTGGGCTTTGTACCACTGACCACCACCCTATACTTCTGGCAATCCTGCTGATTTTGCACGTTCATCATAGAATTTTTATTCAGTTTATATCTTGGCAATTTGGCTATAAGTATATTTTGGGACACTGTGTCAGAGTCTTTGCTCAAGTCAAGGTGTATAATGCCTACTGCTCTCCCTTTGCTCCCAGAGATAGGATTCAAATCTAGACGTAACGTATCACATTAATTTTGCAGGGTGGGAAGTTGAGGCACAGACAATTGAATTGCCCACTGGCTTCTAGGGTCACAATAAAGAATATTGAGAAAGTAGAGATGGTTTCTTGAAGGGTTTGCGTATTTTGCAGGGGTAAGGACTGCAGGAGTAAGTACAAAACAGCTGTTATTGTATAAGAGTGATGAATCCCCACAGCACACCACCTATTTGCCTGTGTGTGCAATGTACCTTCTTAATTACCCTGTGTTTACTCTCTTTATGGGCATCCCTTCCATTATTTGAAATTAGGCTTCCGTGCACCAGCCTTGTCCACCGGCATGGATCAAGAATGGCAACCAAAACCATTGCCCTAACTTAACTAAATCAGGGGTACACCATATTTTTTTAGTTTAACAAAGGCATCTCAGCATTTAGATCATCTTTCTTCTTTCAGCAGCTGCCCCTTGCCTGGCGTGTAAATTAAGAGCTCTTGTGCTAAGCATTGATTTTCCTACCCAGTACTAGTATCCCAAGGGGACACATCCTGCTGGGTTTATTCTTGAGGAAGCCCATTCCACGGCTGCACAAAGCTGGCATTGTCAGGAAGATTTAGCTCCTGATGATAAAACATCCTTCATTGTGAATTCTTCTCATCATAAGGAGCTTACAAATCCTAAATCACAGTGGGGCCACCCTTTCTTTTGCTCTCAGTGCACTATCGTAACTCTTCCACCTTAACTATCAGAGGAATGCTGTCTATGCCTCTTATCATGCCTGGGTCAAAGGTGAATATCTGAGCTTCTGGGTCACGGCAATACGAAGTGCTGTGAAATATGGCAGTAACAATCTTTCAGGAATCTCTGAGGCTGCTCTGTAAACGCACAAACGGGCCTGTCTGACTCTGTTTTTTGTCTTCCGCTGCAGACTTGATGCTACCTTGAAAGAAGAGGTTAAATATTCCTCTGAAAGCAGCTTCTGCGTTTGAGGTGGTGAGACGGAAAAGGCTGGGTTTTAGCCATTGATAGTATTGGGGAGCAGCTGGCAGGAGAGTTTAAATAGCTGTCTATGGTCTGCAGTTGAGCTCACAAGCCTTGCAGGCTTGATGCAGGTTGTTAGTGTAGATAGACACTGCTTGCTCTTGGAGTAATTCAGTGACATTTCAGCACTCCTTAAAACAGAGCTCTTTGTTCATGGGACAGAACAGAATAAAACAAGAGTCTCATCCATGAGCTAAAAGCTTCTAATTATCAATTACCCTTCCCTGAGATGAGATTGTTGTTTTGTTTTGTTTTGTTTTTTTTCTTTTCTTTTGCTCTTCCTGCTGGACTTCTGGCTTTTGGTCTGGTCTCTGCTATTTTTCTGTAAATAAGGAAATACGTTAACTGACCGCCACTGGCCTCCACAGGGAACTGCATTTTTTGGGAGTCCTTCCACTCTTTGTGGAGTCTGGACAAATCTTGGGTGTGAAGCACCAAGGTAAATGAAAATAGGAAACGGAGGAGCTTCCCTGGGCTTGTGGCAGGGGAAGGCTGGAGGAGCTGTCAAACAAAATGCTTTTTGTTCTGCAGAGCACAGGGAGCAGTGTGCGTGCATGGTAATTAGAGGAGAAAGGCCAGCCGCTGTCGGTGTGTTTTGAACCCATAATAATCATAATCGAAACACAAAACACCGTGAGATGGAGTATGATTTCCTATTGCTGGGCATGCAGAGGGAGCATGGAGACTTGCTTGCCTCTTGCTGCCGAGAACAGGACACACAAAGGAGGCTTTTCCTCTGTGCGTTTAGGTAACAGGCAGCATCTAAACAGGCTGTTGGTGTAGATGGAGGTCACTCTCTCAAAAACCTGTTGCATTTCCATATCCCCAAAGGGAAACAGCATAAAGATGTGTTTCACATTAGTGCAGCAAATATGCTGTAATAATACTGTGATATTAAATTTAACATTCACTCAGCAGCAGATAGCAGTCCCATCATCACATTCCGCTCAAAGTCCTTTTGGTCTCTCCAGTGCTCCCCTTGCACTCCCCCTCTCCCACCATATCTCACCTCTCCTCCCCAGCATGCTTAATATCCAGAAACTTGCTCTCTAATTGCTGGGTTTATGATTTGCAACCTGTCCAGTGGTGCTGGGAAGTGAAAAACAGCCCTTTCAAGTGTGGAGAAATCAATCTGGCTCCAGTCAAAACACAGGGATGTGTTTCCAGCTAATTCAGAGGTTCGGTGATGACAAGCCCCATTGGACATCGATGGTTGGCTGTGAAGTGTGCAACGAAGTCAGGAACTCACCCCATGGGAAGGGAAAAGGGCTTTTTCTTTTTCACTTTCCTCTTTTGTACTCGACTTATATGATTGCACACACCAAGGAAAAAAGAAAGGGGAGGGGCGGGCTGACCCTGGACAATTTTAAAGCCTGTTTTCAATCAAACTGATTTTTTTTTTCACAAGGTCAGTGTTCCTCCCACTCCCCTGGCTCCACTTCCTCCTGCCCTTTTCTGAGCTCTAATGTCAAGTTATTTTTTTAAGAGTTGTGACAAGAGACTTTGCAGGCTTCAGATTTTTGATGTCATAAAATACAATTGGATACTTAAGAAGTATGAGGAATAGAGGAAAATAAAGGTCTCAGGCCTGGCTGCTTTTGTGGCATATCTTGACTGAATAGTAATGCTAACAATTACAACAGAATTATTAAATAATATTGTACTGATAACAAAGAATAATAGTAAAATGTAAGAGATTTAGTATGATATGTAGAAAAAAATAGGTTCTCCGTTAATTGAATAGTCAATAAAATGTGGGAATGAATCAAAATTTTCATTTACAGTTCTGACAGAACCAGAAAATAATGGATTTTAAGATCAGAAATAGACCCTAACCTATCTGCTTTTTCAAACTCCTGTGTAACAAAGCTTGAAAATACCACCTAGCTTTTTCAAAGGTTGAGAAATAGTAGTTTAATTTCCCCTTTCTCCTCGTTATGTTTTAAAAAATGGGGGAGGAAAGTAAAGGCATGAAAAAGTTGATGCAAATTATACCTCGTGTTGCAATTTATAGGTACAAATCTTGAATTTTTTGAACACACTAATACATACACAGCCACCAGGACTGGCACAACAACCTACTGCTTGTCACACAGCCACAAAACAGTTTAGCTGAGATGTATTGCATGCCATTGGCAGGAGGTCGCTCCCAGACCCTTGTCCTAATACAGGCAGTCTGAAAGCTTGTGATGAGGCTCCCACTTGCTTCTGTACATAACATCAAAGGAAAAAAACTGAGTTCCATCTTTTCTTCGGATGTATCCCCCTGCGTTGGAGAGCAGAGCAGTTGTGGATACATACTGCAAACACACTTCTATAAAGAGTAAGGGAAACGATGCATGCCTCGTAATATAACCATGACTCTCCCCCATGTACTGTGTGTGTAACTGAGATTTCTATATGAAGGTTCTTTTTTTTTTCCTTATGCTAGTAATACTGAAGCAAACGCATGAGAAGGAGAATAACTTGATCTTATACTCATTGTGACGCTGGTCTGGCTGGTATCACTGAAATCTTGCTGGGTGTTCTGAAAAAAACAAGGAGTTCCTTGGATACTGAAGGAATTATTGTAAAGGCAGTGGATATTTTGTCATGTTTAACTAGGCTGTTCAACTGATGTAAGTAACTGCTGCATCTTGTTTGCAATAATGAGTATGGGCAAAACTATCTTGACCTGAAAATGAGCAACCACAAAGTATTGTTGCCCTATAAATTGTTGCATATAACATTTCAGATGTGTAGACACATATTTAGTCACAGAGATGCAAAATGAAAGAAAACAAACATCACTTTTCAACTTAAAGACTAATAATTTGTGCTTTAACAAGCTTTTTTTCATGCTTCAAAGGAGGAAAAAAGGGATTTTTTTAGCTGCTTAACCTAATTAATAAAGGCAATGAAAAATTATATATGATCAATTATAATAATTTCTAGAAGAAGTATTTCAGAAAAAGCAAAATTTTCAAGTGCACACAGTCAATGATAGACTGCAATCACAGCATAATACAGTTTGGGAGCAACCTCTGGAAGTCAAACCTTCAGCTCAAAGGAAGACCTAACCAGATCAGATAGCCCAAATCTCTTCTGTAGTAATGAAAAAGCCAGTAGAACTTTGTCTCTTGAAATACCTCAATGTGCACATCGTTCCTGAATTTGTATCTACCACCACCCAGCATTACTGAGGTGTGTTGGGTGTTAGTGCTGAGATTACCTCAGCAAGGAGCAGGAGATCAGCACTGTCTCTGACACCTCCCCATCCACATGCCCTTCAACATGAGAAGCTGCCAAGCTATTGTAGCACTGTTCCCTCAGAAAATACACCTCTTTCAGCTTTAGACATCTAAGTTATAGTGGATCTAGTTTATTCAGGCTCTTTTTCAGTACGCCGAGAGAAACAGGTCATTTCAAAGCTTGATCCAACTTACTTTAAGATTTGATGAACTGCCTTTTAAAACTCTTTCTCTCCACTGGTTGTAGAGGTGAAACCTGATGTGATACCTGTAATGTGACATCCAACTGATTAAATAAGGGTATCCAGAAGGCAAGTGTCTTTATCGCTTCACTAGCCAAATACCTTTAGCTCACTTTATAGTCAGTAGAATAAAGGGCATGATTTAACTCATCGTATAGTAGATGTCTTGCACAGGCAGATGAATCTTCAATGCCTAAATTTGATCAGTTATATCCCAGCCTTTATGTCTGGAACCTTGCTGAGGTCTGGTCAAGATTTTATAGGCTGACTCAAGAACTGACTCAGACAAAAGTCTTTTAAATAGCCAAGCTTGAACTTTGCAGTCAAAATAGACATCTTACTAAAAATGCTTCACAGACTTAATTAGAAAAATACTATTTTAGCTTTATGTCTTGTTCAGGTATACTTTTAAATGTTTAAGTTTAAAAAGCTAGAGACTGATTTATTTCTCAAGGAAATAAATAGGAAGTGGTTATAGGAAAATCAGAATGCAGCTGAGGTGGGAAACAGCCCACTGCAACTCTCATAGTAGTCATCACTTTTTCAGTTTCCCCTCCTAACACATCACAGTTGCTTCCACTGACTGGAATATTTAGATAAATTTCAGATAATTTTAGAAGGAATCATTTTCTTCTTGTTGTTCTTAAGGAATGTAAAGAACACTAGAGAACATAGTCGCTACTCCTCACAAGGTCTTGTCTTCAAGAGTGACCAAGGTAGTGTATTTCAGAGAAAGGGAGAAGATGATATCTGCATGCAGTAGTTCTGACAGAAGTAGCTCTGAGCAGTGTTTCCTTCTCAACTCCAAATACTTAAAAGATTAGTTTAAGCCATGAAGCAGGAAGGATTGCTTTAGTGTGGTAATAGGAAGAATTGCATAGAATTCTCTTCTGAGTATGTTGGGTTTTAACGTGGAAGAAGAGAATTTTCCGGTTAAGATGAAAGGAAATTAAGAAGTACCTTAGTAAAGCTGAAGCTGTGAGATTCTGATTCTCAAACCTGCCCACGAATTGAAATTGTTTTACACAGAGCATCGAAAGATGCTGCCAGATTTAACTTCCTGATGAGAGGAAACTGAGACTGAGACAATGTTCTTAAGTACAAGTGTGAATTGTATTTTGATTCGATAAAAGCTGATTTGCTCAGTAGATGCTTGTTCCAGACCTCATTTAGATTTCTTTACGACTGCAGCATTACTGACAAAAACAAAAACCAAAACCCACTCTAGAAGAAGACTGATGTTTAAGTGGAGATGTTTAAGACGTTTAGCTATTTCTTAAGAACCTGGTGACTTTGGTATGAACAGGTAGGCATCTGTTAGAGTGGATTTTCACTGAGCAGCTTAATTAGCTCTTTATGCTATTTAATGTTATGATAAATGACTTAGCAGAAGTTATTAATTAAAGTCTCATTATTTGTTAGTAATGGGGCATATGGGAAGAAGAAAAGGAATAGGACTCTATTATTAACATATTTCAGGGAACAGTGAGTGAATTGGATAAACAGTGGAAATATACATCCGGCTGCTTCCATTTGTTGTAGAAATCATTCTATCGTTTATACTTGTTGCAGGAGTCCTATAAAAACTCATGTATGTCCAAATACTTTAAACTAATAGTACTGTTGGCTGGTGGTTAAAATTAACATTTCCATAGCCAATTTAGGAAATCAGGACTTCCTCAAAGGGAGTCCTTGGCTCCTCGGTGAACATCTGTCTCTATTTAGCCACACATTAAGCCCACTGTGTGAATGGCCATTTCACTTTGGCATGTTTTTAACAGTGGAGATTGCAAATGATTTGCTCATTACTGGGCTGATTAAGCACTGTGTGTCATGATGACAGGAGATGAACCTCAGTGTCTCTGCTCACCCTTTCTTGTGTCACACCTTCGGAGAGTGAAAACTTGAACTTTCACTCTTCCATCAAGGGCTGACCTTCAAAATCTCACATTTATCCAGCAGCTGAGACTGTGTTTGGAGACCAGGGTTGCAGTTTCTCTTGCCTGCCTTGAGGTGTCTATGGTGCATGTGTGTCTAAGTTAGATTCCTTGGTTCCCATTATGTAGTCACTATTTGGGTTCAATATGAAATTAAGGGTATGACAGATCTCATCAGAAGTTTTACTTAAATGTAGTCAGACGAATTTGCCCCTGAATGCTATTGATAATGGTGTTAGATTTCATTCACCTATAGTGGGAACCCAGATAACTCAAACAGACAGTTATTGATACTGGAGGTATCTTCAGTCAGGAAGGAGGAATCTCACTGTGAGTTTTACTTGCCAGTGTTTTCCTGTGGTGCATATTGTGATCACACAGTTCTTTCACAATATAAATATGGGTTCTTTGAGAATGCATGGGAAAAACCCAGTCTAACAGTGATGAAGGCTAGAATTACTCTGTCAAGTTCACCCTCTGAAAGGAAAAGTTAATGCAATGGAGGAAAAGATCCACGTTGGATAGCTCTGCAGCTTTTATGTTGAATAAGTATCAGAGAATCTAATCAGAACCCTTTTAACTTCCAGTTAATTTCCTTCAGATAACTTGTGTATTGTGTTCTCATCTTTTATGAGTAGTTTCTTGTTCAAAGTTCTGTCTAAGGGTGGTGCTCAGAAGGTATTACCTTATTGCTCTCATAAGACAGAAGCAGTTCTGGTTGCACACAGAAGAAGAGTGTGCCTGTCAGCCCAGCAAAGGTTTTATAACTTCCACCTAGACTTCAAGTCATGCATGCAAAGGAAACAAGTGGACACAGACTCCCTCAAAAGCCCCATGGTACTCCCTCCATTTTAACGAAATGATTGAGTAGATCTCTAAGGGTCCCGTAATTTATTTGCACTGCTAAGTACAAATAAAATCTGCTACAGAAAATCCGAGTCAATCTCCTCAGACATCTGCTGAGCCTCACAGCAGTTCTCAAAGAGATCTTGAAAATTGTTCCTAATGTACAACCAGCATAAAAACTTAATCAAAATAATCAGCACAGATTTTGGTCTTTGTCCGAAGAGAGAGAAAGACAGTTGTTTGATTGTGTTTCAACAATGGGATAAAAAGGGGAATTCTGAGTCCTACTTGACATTTCCTCCCCACCACAACATTATTATGACCTCGGGAAAAAAAGGTAACAAGGTCAGGAACAACTTGAACGCATTGAAATTTGAAAAACTAAATGGAGTTTACATTTTGTCTAATTATGCAGCATATCAGCTAGAACAAGGAAGAATGCTGTGCTCAGCTGTGGAAATATTTCTGGTCACTGAGAAGTATTTTGGCTAGTTTTCCTCCCTGCAATGAGAAAGTGTCATGTGCCAAGCTGAACCACTCTATTTGTTGATAAATTCCAAGTGTAAGCATATGGAGGGAAAAAAGTGTTCACAATAAAAGCACAAAGATGAGTTACTACTCAGGAAAAAGATCTTCAGGTCAGTGTTGAACACCATCGACAATAACATCTCATGTTCAAAATGGTTGTAAAACTAGAAATTACTAGAAAAACAACAAAAACAACCCACCCCCCCAAAAAAAAAAAAAAATGCTAGTAATTGCATAGGTCTGTGGATTGTCTATAACTGAAATTAATGTCAGAATCAGTATGGGAGAATAGCACAAAAAGTACAGTGGTGCAGACTGACTTCCATTTGAGGAGATGCTAGGCTGTGGTCTTAACAGCTTAAAAATGAGACAACCAGAGTAGGTGGTGGGTTGTGACTAACATCCATAAAATCATGAATGTTTTATGGGGAAAGTACATAGTAAATAATGATTAGTGTTTTCACAGCTAAAAAATAACTATCAGAGGTCAGTGAATGAAATTGTCAGGCAGTAGGTTTAAAGCAAATCTGATGATGGACTACTTTGTAATAAAATGTGTGGTTAAACTATTAACACATTGCCAGAACATATTGTGGAGGTCAGATATTAATTATTAAATATAGTCATAGAGAAACAAGCTGCTGCTTGGGAAGTTCATACGACAGTGGAAAAGGAATGTTATACCAAGAGAAGGGTACTATTTTCCTATCTCATTGCTCAAATATAAACTATTTTCCTAAGCGTCTGCTGCTAATGCTGGTACAGATAAATAATGAACTAGATAAGCCTTTGGTTTGACCTCTTATTCTTACATTTCATGTTACATTCTTATGGTCTGACTGCCAGACCTACACCTGCAACCTGGATGAGAAGACAAAGGAGTCTGGATATCCCAGACCTGAGTGTGTGTACATACCAAGCCATAAAGACCTGTGTTATGTATCAGGGTGGATGTGGTAGGATTTACCTGCTAGATGGTTGCAAAGGAATGAGTGTAATACAGAGGTAAAAGTGACTACAATGCATTTGTCTAAGGAAGAGGGCTAGTAGGAACACCCTGAGCAAACAAAAAGGAAAATAATACGTCTCGTGGAGTTATTTCCAGTACTTCTGTGTTTTTTAATATCCTCAGTCAGAGAAAACATAACACTAAAGTTTTTTTTTCCAAACTAAAGTGAGTCCTTAAATAATTAATCTGGTTTATATGGTACACCATTTCTCTGGAGATGTTTTGAACAAATGGGTCAGTGGAGCTCAATCCCAAAGCATTTTCTTGGTAATTTTGTTGAGTACCCAAGGGTGTTAATTAGGGATTTTAGGGAGCCTGACCTTTCCTGAGAAGTCAAGACGTAATGAGAGTAGTTGCACACTTAAACATCTGTCTTACTCTGATTAGGTTATGTCATACTCCTTCTATGCGGCAGTTAAAAATATTTGATCCTCTGTGTCTTTTGATTGTGTTTACCAATTTGGTTGCTTCTCATCTTTCTATCATTCAAGTACAGACAAGAACAGCTACGAGAAATGGCAAGCAGAGTAGAAGAACACAAAAATTTTTTTTGTTGGAATGCCAGAAAGCATTAGGTAGATGTGAACTGTATCAGAGAGATGGATTTAGTGACAAAATGCACCTTTGACTCAGGAAATGGAGAATCCAAAGATTCTATTAAGCTAAAGTGGATGCGTACTAATGCTAACGCTAATACTCACACTCATACTCATAAATACTACTACTACAACTACTAATAATGAAAGTGTTGTTGAATACTTGGCAGGGTGCTCAAAGAAATATCTTGCTGGGCCTCTCAGTTTCTGGTGTATTTGGGAGGGAAATGGTGGCACTGAGAGAAGGCAGCTATGGAAAGGCAAGAACTCTAAACTTAAAAAATCGTCAGTACTGATGACAGTGGGAATTTGAAGTTTCAGTAATAGATTATTTATTATTATCTTATGGCTTTTGTAAAGCTGTATAAACAAAGAACTTTTTTATTTTAAAGTGTATGTGTAGGTAAACACTGTGTTAAAGACGTTACCACTAAGGTATTTTTGATCCTTGTGCAGGATGGAAAGGTAAGAAAGTAAGAAGGTAAGTAAGTAATTATGTGAGTAATAATATTTTACAACAAACCAATACTTCTTATCCTCAAGTTTATCAGAGGAGTTCACGTAGTAAATGTGTGTGTGTGTGTCTATGTTCGGAAATCCTGCCACATACATCCGTGTATATTGCTGTGTACTGCTAAGATGGCATGAAAATGGCCCATATTACACAAAACCTGGACAAACGCTATGTTTATGTAAAGGGTCTGACTGAATGACAGGTGGAGACCTCACCTGAAAAATATTTAAGCTGTTGCTGTCCATCATTTTTGAACGCACTGAGTGCAAAGATAACAATGCTCTTAGCATAAATAGCGGAACAATGGGTATCCCCACATCTCAGCAAACAGAAAAAAATGTAGAGCAAAGCAAACACTTTTTTGTCAATGCCTCCAATAGCAGACCATTGTCACACACGTGCAGGCAAACACATTCACGCGTGCAAAAAAAGGAAGAAACACTGAATCCCTTCCTCTTTCAGTATGAAGGTGTCCAACTACACTACTCATCTGGCTGCCAGGAAGAGGCTTTGCCTCTTGTTTCCTCAGTTTTCTTCTGGGTTTCCCTAATAAAGCGTCATTCTCTGTTAGTATTATGAAAAATAGAACTATTACACTTTTGACATCCCATTAGAATCATAGAATCATAGAATAGAACCATAGAATGATTTTGGTTAGAAGAGACCCTCAAGACAGCTGAGTCCAGACAGGCTATATCAGGCACTAAACCATGTCCCTGAGACCCTCATCTATATGTCTTTTAAACAGCTCCAGGGATAGTGAGTCCACCACTTCTCTGAGCAGCCTGTTCCACTGCTTCACAAACCTTTCTGTAAATAAATGTTTCTTAATATCCAATCTGAACCTCCCCTGGCACAACTTGAGGCTGTTTCTTCTTGTCCTATCACTTGTCACTTGGGA
>VWYH01009833.1:51259-98599 GCA_013399365.1 Pampusana beccarii | reverse complement strand
CCTTGTTAAACCTCAGACAACTGGCCTCAGCCTAGCTACCCAGCTGGTCCAGATCCCTCTGTATGGCCTTCCCACCCTCAAACAGATCAACACTCCTGCCTAGCTTAGTGCTGTCTACAAATTTACTAAGGGTGCGCTCAATCTCCTCATCCAGATCGTTGATAAAGAGATTAAGCAGAACTGGCCCCAATACTGAGCCCTGGCGAACATCACCCCTGAGCAGTTGCCAACTGGATTTGACTCCATTCACCACAACTCTTCGGGCCCAGCCAGCCAGCCGGTTTTTCACCCAGCGAAGAGTACAGCTGTCCGAACCATGAGATGCCAGCTTCTCCAGGACAATGCAGCTGGAAACAGTGTCAAAGGATCTACTGAAGCCTAAGTACACAACACTCACAGCCTTTCCCTCATCCACTAAGCAGGTCACCTTATCATGGAAGGAGATCAGGTTGGTCAAGCAGGACCTGCCTTTCATTAACCAGTGCTGACTGGGCCTGGTTGCTTGGTTGTCTTACATGTGCCATGTGATGGCACTCAGGATGATCTCCATCATGACCTTCCCTGGCATCAAGGTCAGACTGAGAGGCCTGTGATTACCCAGATTCTCCTTCCAGCCCTTCTTGTAGATAGGCATCACATTTGCCAACTTCCAGTCAACTGGAACCTCCCCAGTTAGCCAGGACTGCTGATAAATGGTGGGAAGTGGCTTGGTGAGCACCTCCACCAGCTCCCTTAGCACCCTTGGATGGATCCTTTCTGGCTGCACAGTCTTGTGGGTGTCCAAGTGGTGCAGCAGGTCACTAACCATTTCCCTTTGGATTATTTGGGTTTTATTCTGCTCCCCATCCCTGTCTTCTGGCTCAGGGGGCTGGGTACCTGGAGCACAGTTGAAGTGAAGAAGGCATTTAGTACCTCAGCCTTTGCCTCATCTTCTGTCGCTGTGTTTTCCTCTGTGACCAAAGGATGTGATTCACCTCCAAAAGCAGTGCACAGGAGGGCTTCAGGACTAGAAAAGGGATCAGAGTAGCTCTCAGAAAGAGGAGCTACTGAACAATCAGAGATAAAATCTCATGGGATTGCTCAACCCGGTGAAAACAAATGTGACAGAGAAACGACTGCAGTCTCTAAGGAATACAGAAATAGAACTGAAAGGACAAGTTACACAGGAAATGTGTATGAGCTGACCACGTTTAAGTTTTGGCTGGTAATAACAGGAACAACAACTAAGAACAAGAGTTCAGGACCACCCTTTAACAGGCGAAGGACGGGATCTTCACACCCTAAGAAAGGACTTGCTGGCAATGTGAGAATCATGTAGCCTTCATGACTGAGAATGTCTGATCTGGTTTTCTGATCCCCAGACAACATCTTCTAGCAATTCGGCAATGTAGGCACTGTGCATCTACTCAAACCAGTTTCGCTGTTGACATCTCTTTTCCTCTTCAGTCCCTCCAGCTGTCTGTCCCAGCTTGTAAAGGTCTTTGGAACTGAGACTTCCCCCTTGCATGCCTAGTAAGCATCTAGTCCATTAGTTACTTTTGTCTTAAGCACTACATTAAAAAACTACTATTAATACTGTAATGATCATTACGCTGAACTTAGTAGAGAACCAGAACTCAGGTTTTCTGTGTGGCCCTAGTTCTGACCTCCTGTGCAAATGAATTGTAAGTACTAAATTATAAATCCTCATGCTGTAATAAAAAAAAACAAAAACAAAAACAACAAACCAAACCAAACAAACAGTAAACCAATGAAATGCTCCATTTTATGCATGGACTTGGCAGATGTCAATAATCATTATTTCTTTCTGAACTTGGGAAAACTTGGTTTTCTGAACTGATCTGCAATTTGTATTTTCTTCTACACATAAGTGTTCAAATAGAGAATACAAGCAGACCACAAGGCCAGACTTCCATGCATTTTCAAGGATCCTTATACGTTTCTTGCTACAGGTTCTTCTTTCTGGTTTAAGTGAGAGCAGGACAAGGAGCACCATGAGGCAGCCTCACTGGACAAATATTCACTGCTTCTGTGTCTGCAGTCACAGAGATAACTTCATAGGCTACATATAATGAGCATTATGGCTTATTACGCTGTGACATTCCTAGGGGAATATACCTCTGCCCCTCGAGGAATTCTTCCACTCTCTCTTCATTCACAGGTGGTTGTTACTGTGCTGAGCTGCTGAGCTGCTACTGCTGGAAAGACAGCACAAAAGTTACTCAGTTCCCCTCAAAATTCTATCATATGACAAAACCTGTATGGAAATAGGTCCATAAGCAATGTGCAATTCTAAGCAGCCAGCCACAAAAAGTAATTAAAGAGGTAGTTTAAATAACAACGAAGTGCACAGAATTTTAAGTGGCCTAAGTGTGTTCCTGTCCTATAGCTAACTCGTTCACAATCACTTGTTGGTTCTTTTAACTACATATTAAAACTTGGCTCTTCTACAGAGTAAGCATTTGTATAAACACAGGGATCAAATAGATTCTCTCAAACCTCTTAACTTTAAACTTTCTGAAAGAATGGGAGGAGACTGCAAATAACTGAGNCTCACTGGACAAATATTCACTGCTTCTGTGTCTGCAGTCACAGAGATAACTTCATAGGCTACATATAATGAGCATTATGGCTTATTACGCTGTGACATTCCTAGGGGAATATACCTCTGCCCCTCGAGGAATTCTTCCACTCTCTCTTCATTCACAGGTGGTTGTTACTGTGCTGAGCTGCTGAGCTGCTACTGCTGGAAAGACAGCACAAAAGTTACTCAGTTCCCCTCAAAATTCTATCATATGACAAAACCTGTATGGAAATAGGTCCATAAGCAATGTGCAATTCTAAGCAGCCAGCCACAAAAAGTAATTAAAGAGGTAGTTTAAATAACAACGAAGTGCACAGAATTTTAAGTGGCCTAAGTGTGTTCCTGTCCTATAGCTAACTCGTTCACAATCACTTGTTGGTTCTTTTAACTACATATTAAAACTTGGCTCTTCTACAGAGTAAGCATTTGTATAAACACAGGGATCAAATAGATTCTCTCAAACCTCTTAACTTTAAACTTTCTGAAAGAATGGGAGGAGACTGCAAATAACTGAGCTGCAATTTGACTTTCCATCCCAGCAAATCTATCACCAGGCATGGAGTCTTCAGGATCTGCAGGGATGAGAGAGAATAATTTGCTGTTCTGAAAGACCAGCTACTGAAATCGTCTCTAAGTACACCAGGCTCTGCCTCTCATCTCTCTCCTGGTGTTATAGATGTCAAGCAGATAACCTGTAGACTTAGTAACGAAGGCATCCAGTGGTGGATTGAACTTCTTGGTGTACATGGATGCTGCTCATTGGGGCTCTTCTGTTAGCAACAGAGGTGAGTCCTACCTTGAGAATTGCCACAGGACCACCCGCAGGTGCTAGGTGGACTGACAGCAAGGGTAGGTTCAAACAGTAAATTTCCCCTTTGTTTAACAGTGTCTCACTGTCCCACACTGTCACACGTAGTTAACTCATGGGTTGGATTCAGCTGCTGTGATTAACAAAGCAATAAGCAAGTGAACCTCCATGAGAATCCATATCTCCTATGGAATATGAGAAGATAAGGTATTTTCAGTTCACCTCATTCATGCACTTGTCCTTGCCTTTCTTGTTTCATTTTGGATTAAGTTATTTTTCTGGCTCCAGCTTCACACCATTCTGTTTTAACTCACTATATCTCTCCTATCCACACATACGCATCCTTTTAACCTAGTGACGTACTCTCTGGTCTGGTCACTTTGGGGTTAATCTGGCATGTTTTGGTCAAACAGTAATGGCCACAAAGCCTTTCCCAAACTTTGCAGACCTGGAACTGATATTTTTATGGCTAGTGCTGAGTCTCTATTGGTTGTAATCTACAGAAATGCACCTGGATGCAATTGCACTCGGATAACTAAACCTGACAGATGCGTTTCACTTAGTGGGGACTCCACTTGTTTCATTGTAGAGATTAGACAGTGATTCAGCATTCATGAGAAAATGTGTCAACAAAAGGTTAGCCGAACAGTGCTAGGAGTGAAGCCATATTGGGAGCAATTGAAGGAGGAAATGGTTTGGATTTATTGTCTGCATTAAAGGTATTGTGGGTCCCATGGATACCAGGAGTGTCATGGAGACACAGCTAATAGGATTTTTATTGGATTATTGTCTGGTTGTTGCACCTGCTTCTGAAGGGGACAGTGCAGTTGGTTTTCTGACACAATCCTTGAACAAGGAAGTGTAAAGGAGCTATGGGAGCTGGAAGCTCCAGTACTAATTTTTAAGGAAACTTTTATAATTGCCTCAAAGCTATTTCAGGCAAGCCACAGCCAGTGAATACTTCTGCCTCTTTGCGAATGTTCCTGCATAGAAAATATATTTGCTAAAATGAATGAAAACACCAATGATCTAATTAATTAGCCTCTACTCTCCACAGTCCAGATCTAAGTTAGGTTTTAATGTTAAATGACATAGTTTACCTCTATGTTTCACATTCAGCAAACCATTTCTCAGCTCCACATTTTTCTTTTCATTTATTCAAAGCAATTAAATCCCATTTTATCCAACAAAGAAGTGAGCTGAGGGGAAAAAAAAAGGAGTTTCCATCACTAGTTAATTTTCATTTTCACCCCTGGTTTCTAGTGAAGTTGAAAATCAGAGAAACTTGGAAGCCCTCTAAATTCAGGTCTCAAGCTAAACACATCTAGTGTTGATTTAAAAGTGCCTTATTAGATTTTAAGTAGCTTTGGATGAATACTTTGTAATAAGTGATCTCATTAATTGTATCTAATTTCTTTTTTCAGGAGTTACTTGCAAATAGACTCAAGTTATTCCATCCAGGGCCTAATCCAAAACTCTCTGTAGTTCATGGAAGGAAATCAGTGCGTTATGGATTAAGACACAGATATATTTATGCTGGTCTTGTAATTTATTCACAGGTACCCATTCCTAAGATTATCTAGTCTCAGAGAAGTTATGCTTTAATACATATCTCTAACAGAAGTTACATTTCTGTCCCCACATGTCAGAATGCTCTGACTTTTTTGTCTACATTTTCTTTACAAACACAGCACATTCTGGAATTTTCTACTAGAATCTTGTGAATATTTTACACCCTTTTACTTTAAAGGTATTTTTTTAGAAGGTATTTTTGCCACTTACTTGTTGGTAGAAAAAGCAAGACACTGGATCTCTGAAGTCAGGTATTTTAATGTCCAAATGAATAATGATCTCTCATTTTCAGTTAATATTATTATCAAGAATTACAGTCAGTGGCTTCTCTAACTAACTCTCTAACTCTCTAACTAACTCTCTAACTCTAAATCCTTTTTTTTCCTCTCCCTCTTCTTTTTACTCTTTTCCCTCAGTGATGTTCTTTACTTATCTATACACTAGTCTATTCTTCCAACAACTCAACTAGCCGTAAGGGTGTGTACAGCTACTTCTATTAATATTTTATTAATTGTTTCTTCACCTGAACTTCCTAGTACTTTTTTTTTTTCTCATATCAGTTACTCTCTCAGCTTCAAGTTTGGGTTTTTTTGTTTGTTCGTTTTGGTTTGGTTTTTTTAGGCATTCTGGTCCACCACACTCTACTCAGTTTCTAGTAACCACAATCCCTGTGTTTATTTTTTAATTGTTCCCTTATTTCTTTTTGTTTCATGCATTATTAAACTCATGGTCAACTTAGTCTGGTACACTGTGCCTCAAGAACGACTAATTCCCGATTTTGAATGAATTTAAGGAAAACCTATGGATGAAAGGGAAGTCAAAAAGAGAGAAGGAGAGGAAAGAAGATGGGAAGCGAGAGGAGAGGAGAGGAGAGGAGAGGAGAGGAGAGGAGAGGAGAGGAGAGGAGAGGAGAATAAACTACTTCAGTTGGAAGAAACCTACAATGATCAACTAATCCAACTACCTAATCAATTCATGGCTGACCAAAAATTAAAGTATGTTGTTAAGGGCTTTGTCCAAATGCTTCTTAAACACTGGCAGTCTTGGGGCATTGAGCACCTCTCTAGGAAGCCTGTTCCAGTGTTTGACCACACTCTCAGCAAAGAAATGCTTCTTGTTTTACAGTCTAAACCTTCCCTGGAGCAGCTTTGAAACATTGACATGCGTCCTGTCACTGGATGCCAGGAAGAAGAGATCAGCACCTCCCTCTCCACATCCCCTCCTCAGGAAACTGTAGAGAACAATGAGGTCATCCCTCAGCCTCTTTTTCTCTAACCTAGCCAAACACTAAGTCCTCATCCACTCCTCATAGGACACATCTTCCAGCCCTGCCATCAGCTTTATTGCCACCCTCTGGATGTATTCAAGGACCTCAACATCTTCCTGTAATTTTGGGACTCAGAACTGCTCAGAGTACCTAAGGCGAGTTTGCACCAATGCTGAATACAGTGGAGAAATCTCCTCTTTTGACTATGTGGTTATAGTGTGTTTGATGCACCTCAGGATGTGGTTTGCCCTTTTGGCTGCCAGGGCACACTGGTGACTAGTACTGAGCCTGCTGTCAACCAGCATCCCCAGATCCCCTTCTGCAGGGCTGCTTACCAGCCACTCCTCTCCCAGTTTCTCCAACCTAAGTGTAGAACCCAGCATTTTGACATGTTAAATTTCATCCCATTAATCCTAACATAGTGATTCAACCTATCTAGATCCGTCTGCAAGGCCTCCTGTCCCTCAAGAGTGTCAACAGAACCTCTCAGTTTGGTATCATCAACAAGTGCATTCAACTCTTTCATCCAGGTTGTTGATAAATGTGCTGAACAGAACTGGCCCTAGGATTGAACCCTGAGGGAAACTTCTGCTGACCAGTGACCAGCCAGATGTAGGGCCACTTATTACTACTCTTTGAGCCCTGATCTTCAGCTGGTTTTTCACCCAAAGCACCATGTACCTGACTACATCACAGTTGCACAGCTTGTCCAGAAGGATGCTGTGAGAGACAGTATCAAAATCCATATTAAAATCCAGAAATCCTACATCCACTTTCTTCCCTTCATCCACTAGGTGGATGACCTTATCATAGAAAGATATCAAATTAGTTAAACAGGACTTTTCTTTTGTAAACCCACGTTGACTGTGCCTGATGACTGTGTTATTCCTTAAATGTTTTTCAATAGTACCCAGTATAATCTTCTCCATAATTTTTCCAGGAATGTAGGTTACTCTAACAGGTTTGTAGTTCCTTGGGTCTTCCTTCACACCTTTTTTGTAGATTGGAATGGAATTGGCCAACCTTCAGTCAGCAGGGAGCACCTCATACTCCCAAGACCTTTGGTACCTTTGGTTTACAGCTTCCTCTCAAGGGAAGGAAGAAGGGTAGGCACTGACCTCTTCTCTTTGGCAACCAATGACAGAACCCAAGAGAATGGCAGGAAGATGTATCAGGGGAGGTTTAGGTTAGACATCAGAAAAAGGTTCTTCACCCAGGGGGTGGTGGAGGACTGGAACAGGCTCCCCAGGGAGGTGTCACGGCCCCAAGCCTGACAGTGTTCAAGAAGAGACCGGACAATGTCCTCAGACACATGGTGTGAACTGTGGATTGTCATATACAGGAACAGGAGATGGATTCCATGATCTTTGGGGGTCCCTTCCAACTCAGGGCATTCTATGATTCTATGGTAGATGATAAAGAGAGGTCCAGCCACGAAGTCTTCTGGCTGCTTCAGTACTTGGGGATGAACCTCATCAGACCCTACGGACTTGTGAATATCCAGCTGATACAGCTGGACCCTTACAATTTCTGTGTCCACAAATGGAAAGTTATTGTTACCACACTCGTGGTCCTCTAACACAGGGGACCAGGAAGCCCAAATTCTATCAGTATTATTAAAGATTGAGGCAAAATGCATTGAATTACTCTACTTTTTCTTCATCCCTATTAGTCAGATGACCATCTTCAACAGGTATCAGTCCAACGTTTTCTTTGGACCTCTACTTGCTATTAACTTACTTAAAATACTTCTCGTTCTCTGAAAAAACAATGGACAGTTTGAACACCACTTGAGCTTTGGCATTTTGTGTCTTTTCCCTGCATAAAGGAACCACAGCTCAGTACTATTCCTGCAATGCCTGACCTTGCTTCCAGAGATCTTAGTTTCTTTCTCCTCAGCCAAGATGGTCTTCTGCTCTGCTTGCTTGACTTACAACACACTGGAATTGCCTGCTTCTGTGCTTCTAAAATGTGGTTCTTAAGACTGACCAGCACTTACGGAATCTCTTTTGACACAAACATGTTTTGCATTGAAAGAGATATGACTTCAATCCCAGACTTAATTTTGAGGTTATATCATTGCATGGTTTAACCTGAGCTAGCAATACAACCACAATAGCCGCTCACCCATTCCCCTCCCCACCCTCCTAATAGGGGAGAGAATCAAAAGGGAAGGGAAAAACTTGGATTGAGATAAACACAGTTCAATAAAATAACAAAATACTAATACCCTACTAATAAATATGCAAATAGAATAGAAATATAACATGAAATAAAAGATACTCAATACAATTAGTCATGAACTCTGTCCACACTGAACAGCCAATTCCAGGAGGCAGCACCTGGTCCTGAACAGCCGATCCCGAAGAGAGGAAAAAGGAAAAAAAAAGGCAGAAAGCCTCAGAGGCCTCTGCCAAATGGCAAAAGGCTGAACTAAACATCCTGAACCAAACTCCCTTGGCTCTGAGAGTGAAGAAGAATGTGAGAGAGCAAGAGAGAGCCTGAGAAATAGACTGGAAGATCATGTCTCTCATTAAATATGAAGCATGATGCTAATGGGATGGAACACTCTTACTGATCAGTCCAGATGTCAGTCAAGCTCTGCCCCATCCATGTCCCCATTCCTTGCTGCCTCACACCTGTGGGCAAAGTGCTCAGAACCTCCCTGACTCTCAGACCAGAGCAATTAAAAACATTAACTCTGTGCTGGGGTGTCGTCTCTTGTTCTCAAACTAAGTATAAATAATGACAGTGCTAGCTATGAAAAAGAAAGGTTTCTAACTGCTTGAAGAAAATTAGCTCATTTTCAGTCAGACCAAGACAATTATGTCTTTGTAATCAGTTCCTCATCACCAGGTGGTGTATCGCTAACAATAAATACCGTGTTGGTGATGTAATATAAGAATTTAAAATGACAGTGAATAGGTATAAGAATACTTCGCCTAGTCAAGGGAAATCCTTCTAAAATCCTGCTTGCATTTTAGCTTTGCTTTTTCATTAAGATACTACTGCTAATTCAGGATAAAATAAATCACTATTGAAATCTATTGCTAGAATTTTCCCTGACATGATATTGGCCATTGGCAAATTATTGTCCCAAGTACTTCCTCTGAATGATTTAAGATTTGAAGCGTGGGACAATTCTTAAAAGAGAGCTGGAGGTCTCCTGAGTTTGAAGGGTAAAAGATCTTAACCATAAGTATATAGACTCTTCATTACATCCTCCATCCTTGCCAGAGTGCGGTCTTTACTGTGCTTAATTTAATAGTATAGTAAATCCAACAGTACTTATTCTGTTGTCATTTATAGTACAGGTACCTTCATGCAAGCACTTGGCTTCCTCCATATCTTCTACAAGGCACCTACCAACATTTATTTTCCCTTGTAATAGCTTACGATAATAATAACATCTAAAAGTAATGTATCCACTTTATAACTTGGTTTGTCTTAATCCTGGTGGATTAAGCTACATCCACCTTAAGATATATTTAAGAAGTATGTTTTTGCACCTAAGGAATGGTGATGGGTAAAATTTAACAGAATGACTATATCTGAGGAAATGGCTACATTGAAATACTGTCAAAGAACATAAACTGCCATTTCAGTTACACACTTGCTTTGATGACATTTTTGTCTACCTACCTAAAGGTGTGTATTTACACTCTAACAATGATAGACTTTTGTAATTAATAGAAGTGGGGAAGACAGTTCATCTCACCGTAAGATAGGTTGAAAATTTTCCTTCTGTAGCTGCTTTATGAATAAAGCCTAAAATTATTAGCTCAGGGATCTAACTCTGACAATTTTAAAGCTAGGTAAGGCAAATCCTAACCTTAACATTGCCCTGTCTCAGTTCTTCCACCTGGAAAATGCAGAGGATGTGAAATCTGTGTTCGTTATCTCACTAACATGCACATAATATCTAAGGGGCAAACTTGAAGATGTGATGGTAGAAGGCAGTTCGAAGCTAATTAACCAAGCAGGAAATCTGTTCCCAGGAAAACAGAAGGTTGCCTAGACAAAGGGAAGAGGGCAAGGTACTGAATTATCCTGCAAGTGACCTATCTGTTTGGACTATGAGACAATTAGGATATGGATTGTATCTTTTAATGTGCCATCTAACTCACGCAAGGCAGAACAAGTACAGAAGGTGGCTGCATTTAAATAATAAATGTTAAAATATATCTCTAATCACTCAATTAGACAGTTCTGGGACAAGCTCATGGAGCTTCTTTACCCCCAAGGATGAGTTTGCTAAGCTTGGCACTGGTGTGGATGCACCCATATTTCACTCTATCACTCAGTGTGCATACATCCTCTGTGCCTCCAAGTACTCTCTCAGAGTAGGTAGTATTGGAAAAATGAGACGAAAGAGGTGTGTACTTGGCTCAAATGATTTGAAAAAAAAAGAGGGATTTCTGGTACTTAATGCAGTGACCTAGCTTTGATTGTATGTGAAGTTACTGTCTCTAAAATCCTGCCAAAGTGTCATGTCTCGTCAAGGACACAATATCACAAACAGGAAATGCTGTATTAGAGGCACAGTCATTGTGAACAACACACTGTCTTGTATTGATAGTAATGTGATTAAAAATAAAAGTTTATTTTAGGTAAAAACTTTTCCCACCAGCTCTCTGTTTTCTTAGCTGAAGTTTAAAGTTTTGACCATTTCATTGCTCTAATCCAAAGTATAAATAACTCAGCTACTACTAGAAAGCATTGACTCATAATACTCACTAATATTGCTCCTGAGAGAATAGTAGGGTCATTAACAAAACGCAGTCATCACGTCTATGGTCCTCTATGGCATCAACCCAAGCTTTGTGAGAGTGTTCCTCCCACAGCATTTGTGAGCTCATTCAGATTTGTGCCAGTTGCCAGGATCAGAGCCATGAATTCAAAGGATTTGTTTTGACAATTGACTGATGATTGGAGTGATCCTGTTCCTGGGTAAGAACAGCCAAATGTCTCACTGCTCTCAGACATGATGCAGGATATGCTTCCAGTGTCAATGCTAGTAATGACTCATATAAGACAGAAATTCAAGAAAAAAACCCTTGTACATACATGGCGTTGCTTCATTTCACCCAGTCTTTTGACATCTAGAACCACGTTTATAGATCAGTGTATTCCATTCCAAGGAGATGTCTGTGAGATTTTGGATGTATTTTTCTCCAGTGATGGCAGATGGAACCTAGATGTCAAACTTTGAATTAGATAATTAAATATTGAATCCAAAGTTATGTCAGTTGAATCCCAACCTATAAGCAATACTTCATACAGCTACTGGGGTGGAAGCAGAAGTTTGTCCCACACATATCCTCATCTTATTTATTTGCTTTTCAAAGCACTAGGTTTAGGTGCTTAGCTGCTGTACAAAAAAAAAAAAAAAGACAAAGCTTCTTAACGATGAGCATAAATTACTTGTATATCATATCATGGATCCAGAGCACTCGCTAAATTTGCAAAAACGGCAAAGAGTGTGATCTGCCTGGTCACTCACCCTCCCAGGCATGTGAGCCTGTACCACGCTGTTGAATCAGCCAGTAAACCCCTGGCCAGCGGTGACTGTAGTGGCGTTTTCTCATCTTAAGACAAGGCCACAAGATAATGAATTTCTATAAGTAGCAGACAGCTCAGTTTCATCTGGGCTGATGAGACAAATAAAGTACAGATATAAGGCAGATTTGAACAGGCAATTTAAAAAATGAAAATTCCTCCACTGTCATTATCAGACATGCAGATTCCGTTGACAACATGTTTCTCAAAAAATGAAAATTATGTTAAGAAATCTCATGCTAATGTCAGATTTGCTGGCAGGCTCAGAAAGGTCCATGAACACTTCAACAAATATAGGCAAAGTATTTACAGAGTTTGGCCCAAATTTTCGGGTAGAACGTGCCACCTCTTTCAAGAACAAAACACATGAGTATAACTAATGTGGGCTGACAAACAGATATACTTTGCAAAGCACCCCTATTTCCTCATTCTTTTGTTATATGAGAAACAACTATTTCTTGATTTTTTTTTTAATTTTAGTGTTGTTAGAATGGTTTATACCTGAATTTCGGATGTCATGCTTGACTCATAGACAGTATGAAAGAGAGTCAATTGAAAAAAATATAAAAAGACACATATGGAGATGACATTATAAGGATCAAACCACAACTGTCCTATTTATTAGGTTTGAGTAAACCTCTGAACTTTCAATCACATTGACTTTAAACTGTTTAGCAGTTTCCCTGAGGTTTATTTATTCTTTGCACAAGATTAAAAATAAAATCTATGTAACTATGCATGTAATTAAAATGTTATAATGGATCCAATGTGTAGCTTTTAAGTATGAGAACATCTCAGTAGAATCAGTGACAGTTTATTCAATTGCTATTAAAATGTCGGGTAAAATATTTTTTAAATATCTCATTTTGGTCTTAGTGGCAAAAACCTGCTATTTCGTATAACATAGGAGGAAAAAGGAATTGTTTGATGCAAGGAAATAGGTCTGATGATTAAATTTTTGTTTTTCTGAAACTGACTCTGAAATTCTCTGAGTTCACAAAAGGACAGTTGTCTATTTTTTTTTCCAGTGATCACATAAAATCTTGGTCTTCAAAACAAGAACATTCCTTTCTAAAAAGTGTTGTTTAAATTGCAGAGGAATACCTGTCATGTATGCTATTTTATTGGAGATGTCACTGCTACTGGTTGAGAAATTTTTTGATAAATAGTATTAGAAGTATGTAACTGGCTGAATATTTCATAAGATCGTTTTTTGAGTAAAACTTTTGAATTTTGTCAACAGATATATCTATGGAATAGTGTAAGAGAAGCTCTACAATGAAGTGTCTTATTCTTAAGCAAAAGATGAAATGGCTCAAATGAACGGAGAAGTTGCCTGTTTTTTTAGTGTGTTTGGTTTCTGGTTGGTTGGTTGTTTTTTTTTGTTTTTCCTTAAATTTAACACAAACGTGGACTGACCTTCAAGATTAGAAATGTATGATCAACTCATCCTTCCTCCTCACCTCGTCATTGTTTTTCACTTCACTCTGCTTCTTGGTTTTGGTAAAGAGTAAAAACACGTGCACATATAAACTCTTTAAAAGCCTTTCAGACTGCATATTATCTCAGAAAACAGGACTTTCAGATGTGTTTTAAAAAATCAAAATCTCAGCTGGATGAGGGTTTTCTTCTGTATCAGCCTTTTGCTAGACACATTAATTTATTCTCCTGCCTCCTGCTTGCGTGTTCAAGGAACTATCCACAGGGCTATTTTCTCTCCCCAAATACTGATTTCTGCTCAGATGGTCTTCTTTCTTTCCACCTTCAATTAGAAACAGTAGATACCAGCTTAGCCCCACGACCATGTGTTTATGAGCACCTGCGTGTTTACATGCACTCATTGCAAAATGTGCTTTGACAGCCCCCTGCTAAGGCTTTTCCCAGATTAAGGAATCATAAGCAGCTTTGGACTTCTTGACCCTGCTGGTTCATCATTTATGATGTTCAAAACACGTACATGGCCAATTTGAGTTTATCTAAACACTTAAGAAGAAACTCTTCAATTAGAGATCATACTGAGTAATGCTGACAGTAACTCTCTTCCCAATTTAGTTTGGCTAAATCACCATCAGATATTGGGAAAAGTGTTCTTCCCTTCATAAAACAAATCAGAGAGCATTGTATTTGGAACACTGCTTTCTTAGAACTAATTTTTTCATAATGGTGAAAGGAAAAAGTAGTTTAACATCAAATACTCCAGCAATAATTCATTGCAGACTTTTGCTTGGGATGTAATTTTTGAATTTCAGTGTCAATGGAAAGAAAAATATATTTATATATAAAAAAGAATGATACAATGTTTTTTTTCAGTATCAATCACACAGAATGCTTTAGAATTTTAGTAGGTGATGCCATGTAATCTTTGTGTCACATCAAACACCAAAACAATAAATTCACTGGAGGATATTTACAAGGGTATCTGGCTGAATTGAGATGTCTTCTAGACCTTTTCCTATATTGTCACATTTACTGCCTGCTGTAGAAAGGGGAAGCCACCAATTGATTTCTAATTCTGCAAACCCCAGGGTGTAAATGTGATTAGCGGTAATTGGAGAAGTTCAGCAACTGTTAATTTCTCCTCTCTTTGTTGTTTTCCTATTTAAAATATTAACAAAATGTGTTTGTAGGCCAAAACTGACTCTGATGCAGCTGAACAAAGGATACATATTTAATCAGAGCTGTGGGACCCTGATGCGGTTGTCTGAAACAAATGTGACATGTGCTTCCTCTCAAAAAAAGTCAAGCATCTAATAAACAGCATCAGTATTTTGTTGTAATGTTCATTGTCTACGTGATGTTGAGTTTAATGGCATTACACTATGTAAAAAGCCAGAAGGACACTGCTAAATTTGTCTTTCTCAGTTGGCCGTCCCCGAGGAGATTATAATGCGAGTGGTGGCTTTGTTTGTTGCATGCTTAAGTGTGCACATGTTCCTAAGTTTTAAGTTGTAAAGGAAGATAAGAGAAGAAATGTTAACCCTTTGATGGCTGAGTGTCTCCTTAGAATTAAGCAATTATTAATATTTACAGGAGCACCAAGTCATCATGAAAAAAATAGGATTTGTCCTGTAACTGCATAATATCTCACTTACTCTTTTTCTAGACAAGATTCTCCCCCATCCATAGACACAAAGGTTTCTCAATACATTTTAGCAAGGAATTGGCTCTTGTATTTCAATCCTAGAAAAGTACCCATGTTTACCTTTAGTCATTTGTGTTAAATGTTTCTCTTTGTTAAATTATAACTGGGAAGGCTGTGTGCACAGCATGATGCAGTCCTACTCAAAATGCTTTGAGCATCTCAGGAAGCCAACTGGAAGCTTTCATTAGCTTAGCATGGATAGCTCACTCTTAGATGGCTAAAGCTAATGGTTCAAAGCTGCTCCAAGAGAGGTTCAGACTGGACATTAGGAAGCATTTCTTTACTGTGAGCGTGGTCAAACTGGAACAGGCTCCATAGACAGGTGGTCAACGACACAAGACTGCCGGTGTTTAAGAAGCATTTGGACAATGCCTTTGACAGCATTCTTTAATTTATGGTCAGCCCTGAATTAGTCAGACTATTGGACTAGATGATTGTTGTAAGTACCTTCCATCTGAAATATACTTTCTCTTCTCTTCTCTCTTCTCTTCTCTTCTCTTCTCTTCTCTTCTCTTCTCTTCTCTTCTCTTCTCTTCTCTTCTCTTCTCTTCTCTTCTCTGCTCTGCTCTGCTCTGCTCTGCTCTGCTCTGCTCCTCTCCGCTCCCCTTCAGCACTAAACCATGTCCCTAAGACTCTCATCTAAAAGTTAACCCCCTCCAGGGATGGTGACTCCACCACTGCCCTGGGCAGCCTATTCCAATGCCTGACAACCCTTTCCATGAAGAATTTTTTTTTAACATCCAATGTAATTCTCCCTTGGTGCAACTTGAGACCATTTATTTTTGTCCTATTACTTGCTACATGGGAGAAGAGACCAGTAGCCTCCAACTTTGACTTCTTTTACAAAGAATTGTCAAGAGACTCGTCTTTTCACTCACTTGCCCGTAACCAGTTCAGAAGACCCCAAGTATAATGAGGAGAATGAATCTTCTGGTTTTTAGTATTTTCAATTGTGTTTGGCATTACTGTTGTATTTTCTCTTGACAATGCATACTTCACTTTAAAACAGGCGTTTATAATGAAAATATTTTTATTATATTATTATAAGATATATTATTATAGTGTTACTATTATAGAATAAGATAATCTAGTAATCTTACAATAATATCAGACATTACGTATTGTCATTATGTGTTCAGTATGCATTTATATAGATTATTTTATTAATTTTAAAAGATACGTTTTTAATACACACACGTATATCCATACATGCACACATATACTTCACAACATTTTCCACAGAACAAACGCTAACTTGGGAACTAAATAGCTACAGGTGGGGTTGCTTTCCCTTCTCTAGTAAAATCCAATGCTTGCTGCTGTTTATTTAATGATTAATATTTCTAAGACACCTTTTTTTAAGTGTAATAGAGTAATTTTTTCCTTCTGTTTTCACTGGATTACATCCCAGATACAAAGAGGCACCATCATACTGCAAGTCAGAAACTAGAAACATGCGCCCTTGCTGTTTTGTTATTTGTTATGAAGTATGATAGAGTTGTCAAAGGTTTTTGTTTCACCTTTCAGGCCATTAAAAATGATTTTCTACAGAGTGCTTTGTTCCGATGACATGGTACACAGACTTATTCTGCATATGGCACACATGAAGTTGGGATTCAAGGAATGTTTCAGACACTTCTTTCTCTGGTGTATACCCTTCCTTAGGCCCCCAAATGCATTCACCATGCACAAGCCCTGTGACCTGAGCTACCTTTCAGAAATACATTTCACTCTGCTGACATCCAGAATTACTATGTCTAATAAGTTTAAATGAAGTGAGTCAAGACCCTTGTTCTGCAGTTTTCTGATAAATAAATATGCTCCCTGTTCCCCTCTGAATAAACCTACTGCAGATTTCCTCCTAGAAATACCTTCTGGAAGAGGTGATATTGTTCTTGTCATCAAAGGGTAGCTCCAAAGGCCAGAGAATAGTCACCAGAGGACCTCCATATGAGCAATAAAAAGAGACAAGTGTCTCTAGAATATGATTCAAATTCTGTGACTCCAAATATCATTTTCCCTCCTTAATTCATGAAGGAAGCCTGAGAAAATAAGTGGTTGGACTCATCTGGATTAGCCTCAGATACCTAAGTCACCTGTAAGTATTTACATTTGGACTTGTCCCTCCTAGGTTGCTCCACTATTTGGAAGAAATTTTGTCAGTATAGTCAATGGAGTCATTATTAGTCTCATGAAATATATATCTAGCTTGGTCATGTGGAAGACACTGCAAGCTCCTTTGCCTGCATGGACTACATCTCTGGGGCAATCAACCTGGATGTGAACTCCTACACTGTAGACATCTGAGATGGGATACAAGAATCAGACCAAAATCTCCCATATCCCAAATGCATTTTTTTGTAAAGTAGAACCTATTGTCATGGATTTTGTTGAAACACCACTTCTCTAAATGATTTTTTTTTTAAAAAAAAGGAAAACAAACCCTTCAGTTTTCAAATGCATATTTTTTTTTCCATTTTTAGTAGAAGAAAAAAATGAGGAAGGCAAAGGAAGAAAAAAGTAAAAGGGAACTATTTTTCACGGAACAGCTTGAAAGAAAAAAAAAAACGTTTCTCCTTTGATCAGGAGAAAAGTATAGTTCTTCACTGGATACTGTAGTAATGAAGTAAATGGAGTTTAATGAAATGAAATTATAATAAATCCCACTCTTTGTAGAATAGTACCCAGATGGAAAATACACAGACATGCCTCATGAAATGCTAGCCTTATTACATTCCCAAGAAAAACACATTCCTAAATAGTTTCTGGAGTCAGAGGTTTGATTTTTTTTCTGCTGTCTCCTTTTATGTATCCTTCTCTCTTCGTTTCCATCTCTGACACTAGTCATTATACCCCTCCACTAAGTTCCCTGCCTCATTCTAAGGTGTTTCCTTTCAGTGACTGTTCTTACTAAGCCTTTTTATCATGCTAACCTTCAGCTTCTTTGGAGATCTCTCGTAAGAATTGATTTTTTTTTTTTTTCAGTAATGAAAAAGTGGTTCTAAACAGAAAGCATGCAAGAAAATGTAGTTAATAAAGATGCTGAGAGCTATTCGTACCTGAGTGAGTTATTGAAATGTTTATACTGCCAAACAAAAGAAGTCAAGGTCCGATTTCTGGCCCCAGGACTGTGCGGAAGTGACTGGTTCACATCTACATTTCTACTTATGGGTAGATAGCCGTCTTGCAGAATTGTCTTGGAAAGAGTTCATTGTCGTGGTCCAAAGCTGAGCCAAAAGAAGGTTACCAGTTAAGTGGCTTTACGTCTTATATGTTTTTTTAATTTCATGGTGAAGGTGAAGCCTCTGTCTCTTGCCCAAGCTAGCTGTAATGCTATGAAGAATACCATGGATTTTGAAACCTGGATTATAGACAGGTGAACAAAACTAGGTTACAATGCTGTCCACTGATTTATTCACTATAATGAGTATGAAGACAGCTCTTTCCTCATGTGTCACTGATATATTTTTATTTCTGCTTTTAGGTTGCTGTTTAGATAACTCTGACATAGATACTACATATTTTTTACGCAAATAATTTTAGAAAACTTTGAACTTCTCTGTGCATTTGGTTCATATTTTTTGCTTGAGTATTCAGAAAAATGTTTGGCTTCAAATCTGATAGAAAAAAATATGCAGCCACAAATAAGGTCTTGGTGGAAAACAAATGTTTTATCTTTATACAAGGTTAGCAAGATGAGAGGAAACCTTTACTTTAGGGCTCTTCGGCTGCTATTACAACTAGTCTGTGTCTTTATTTCTCGATTTGCCTATTTTCTCTCTTCTTACAGCCTGCTCCACCCACATTTTATCCCTAGAACAACCATAAAATTGCGTTTACAGTTAATTTGTTATGCTCAGAAACTCATTTTAGAATCTTTAAGGGAGGACGCCTCTTTCTAAAAAGAAAGGTCTCTCACTGCACTTTTTTTTTAACTTGGCATACATGTAACCCTTCTCCTCCAGAACTGCAAGTAGGATAAATCTGTCAAAAACATTCACATCAAAACCATGTGATATGAGTTGTTATTTCGGCTTCTGTTTACAACTCCTGTTCTCTTTCACCCAGATGTTTCCACGAAGTAGCACAAAACCTTTTTTTTTTTTTTCTCTCCTGAGAATAGAAACAGGCATCGCTGTTTCTAGTGAAACTGAAAGTTTTTCCTTCCTCTATTACTCTGTATGTGCATGGCAGTACGTTTATGTAGGTGTGTGTTTCTTTACTGGAACTGCCTTTAAGACCTAGGGAGGCTTTCTTCCCAAACATATTTTTTGATTCACAATGAACTAGCTGTAGATTTTCAGTTAGTGCAAACCCTATGTAAATTTGCAGATATTTAGCTCAAATTGATTCCTCCCAACCCAAAGAGATCAGATTATCACCAGATGTAAGTCAGTATTTTGTAGGCCAGAAGATACAATTTTATGACTTTTAAGTCACAGAGTGTTAAAGGTATGTAGACACCTATTGAAATTGGCTACAAAACAATAGTTCCAGTGATTATTCACATAGAAGTTCAAAACAGCAACATTCATCCAGGGTTCTGTGCCCTGTGAGACATCCAACCATGACCTAGAAGCTCAGGACCCTGCTATCAGGTACTGATAAAATGGAAACCTATGAAAGCAGTTGTGGTCACCAGCAAATAGCTGCCTAAACTAACCCCAGCTAACGCCCTGAAGAGGAGCTGGCACTGCCCTTAGAGATAAATAAATAGCCAGGCATCTGACTCTGGATCTGAAAGCAAAGTCTATTTTTATTCAGCATTTCCTAATACAACTCTCTCCTGAAGTCAGAGTGTCAGCCTGGGCAACTGGAAGATGTCCCTAAATCCAATAGGCTGAATACAGGTAAGGATGCTCATTTAGTAGCTGAACTCTTTTCAGTCCCTACCTGTACCTGGCGAAAAGTCTTGAATCCTGGTGGTTGTCATCTCACTGGAGTGCCCTAGTAGTGAAGACACTGCAAGTCTGTGGCATATCCACCCTTCTTCTCTAATTCCAGACATTCACTCCAGTTTGCAAAAGAATGTGTTCTAAAAGGCGTCTCGTAAAGATTTTCACAGCATTAAGAGCAAGGAGGATCATTGCAACAATCTAGTTAAACCAGAATATTTTACACAGTGTTTCCTGTGTTAAAACCAATACCTTAAATTAGAGCAATCACACTTAGAAGGAAAGACAGATTAGATTTAAGGACTCGTATGATGGTAAATCCACCACATCCATTGGCAAGGCTGTTCCAGTGATTAATTGCCCTCACTGTTTAAAAGATTGCATCTTGCTTCCTGTTTGAATTTTCCAGTGCTACTTCAATTGTTTCAGTCACAAGTTTCTTAACTTCTAGGTTCTGGCCACAACAGGAAACAGAAGTACCAAAGTACCATGAAAAAAATATTTTTTGTCTTGTTTTTCCTCCCTCATAGGGAGAAGGATGCAATGAAACTAGTGAAAAAGAAACTAGAGATTTGCTCTGTCTGGACGCAGCTTCACCTCCAGTCAGAGTCAGCAGAGGCATTATTTAAGCTAATCTCTTGTTATCAAATCTGTCTCGGCAGTTTTTCTCCAAAGTTTCTGAATCTGTGATATCCACTAGCTAAAGCACTTCATACCAGCTGAATCACTGAGACTAGGATTCAAACAACACTAACAACAGTACAAATGCTTACGTGCCTTTCCACTGCTGCTGAAAAATCTGGCAAGTCACGCAGGCCGGGATTAATCAGAATTCCAACATATTTTTTATTCGCGTCTAACTGATGCATCTTGTTTTCTTATAGTGCTTGACTATTAATTAACCTGTCTTCTTCCCATCAGATTGCAGGAAAGCCAGCTCTGTTCCAGGCGTGTTATTCTGTGGTTTCTGACTTTCTGCCTGTGTGTTTCTGTGCAGCAGCTGGCAGGAAAGCATGCAGCAAAGGGACTGAGTGCACCCAGGGAAAGCTGAGCATGTGTTTACATCCCTTCTGAGCCAGTGTCAGAGTGGAGGTAGATTGTTTGTTTTATTCCGGCTTCTTAACATCAGGATCTGAGTTCAGCTTCTCCCCTGAGAAGTGTTTTAGTGTCCACTTGGATTCAAGGGTAAAATTCTCGTCATATGTAATATCATCCACAGTATTTGAATTTTTAGTAAGACGAAAATTCTTGAGGTTTCTTATGACTTTCTTTCCTCATTCCTTTCCTTTTAGTGTGTTGCTTTAATAGCAGGATGAATGTATGTGGTGCATTCCTGTTTACACATGGTTCTACCATTAAGCACCTGGATTTAAAGTAGTTTCTTCCCTGAGGATTTAAATAAATGCTTTGCCCCAGTTTCAGGATCCAGGTTACTGAGAGTTAGCCATGTGCCACAAGAATATTAGCTCAGAGAACAGCGTAGCTGTTTGTACTGCAAATGCAGCTCTCTTGCCAGTCATAATAAAAGAAATCAGCTCGTATTTCTTTAATGGCAAAGCCTCCCTGTGTATTAATTTGGTTCTACAAGACAATTCATCTTGTCAGAGCAGCCAGACAAATGTGAAAACATACACTAAGAGAATTGTCAGCAAAGTAATTTATGTCAGGAGGTTGATGATCTTTTGCTCTTTGTTGCATGACTTTAGTTCTGTTTAGAAGCAAAGCACAGGGAAGGCTCCCTAGAAATTAATACACTTCTAAAATAATTTGTTAACAAAATCTGTTCTAAAATAAAGTCAGATTTCCAGTGTATTTTTCAAAATCGGATCTAGTAATCATGTGCTGTGATATTAATATATAGACCTTGATTGCTGGGACAAACACCTGCTTATGTCTTTGGTTTATATTAATTGTATTACAGAGCTGGGATGTGTGTTGTGAGGGATTGTGTTCTTTGAAATAATTGGAAATAATTTTGTTAGTCCATAAATGTTATGGTAGTCTAGCAGACAAAAAAAGGCACGGTAGACTGGATACTGAAATTATGATGATATGAAATTGGAAGTAAAATGGAAATACAAAATGGAATTTGGCCTGAAATTTGGCATTTGGTTGGGAATTTATTTTAGTCCAAATTATTGGAATAAGGTAATTTGCCAAGAATTAATTCATGCCCTATAATTTTATTCTCTAAATTCAAGATTGCTTATTTCATATAAGTTATACCATACTGACAAGTTACTGATTTCATTTTTTTTTTCCTTTTCATGGGTGAGAAGAGTTTTTCTCATCTAACTCAGCAATCTCTACATAATGTTATATAGTTAGATAAGTTCATGTCACAGGTTAATCTTCATTATTATAGTAGCCCTTTCTGACCTGAAAGCCTACAAATTTAATAAACTATTGTTTAAATTAACTTTAAGTATGATGTGCTAGAATATGTCATTTGAAAAGGCTTGTGCATGTAGAAAAATGTGTAACGAGTGAACTGGCAACTATGCTGCTATAGAAAACACTTTTAAAATCTTATTCTTGTGGTTAGGGATGATTCATCAGGAAACGTTTGCAAATCTTTGGAATTTGCAAAGTGGTGTCTTTGTGCGAGAGAAAGCAAACAAAAATCCAAAGTACTAGTGCTTGTCAGCTTCAGTCATACTTATTTACGTATCTATTCTGAGAACTGGGTTTTGGAAAGGAAAAAAAAATAACTCTAAGCATTGCAAAAAAGGAGTGTGATTTCAAATATGAGCTTTATAGTCACCCTGCAAAAAGACTGTGGGGTGATAAGTGGTGCCATCACAATAGCAGATTAGCTACACAGGCACCTTTTCCATGACTAAATTTCTCAGAGGGCAGGGTTCATGTTACGTGGCTTGATGGCTCCAGCCAACAGGTTTTCCACATAGCCCATTTAACCAGATTTCATGCTCACAGCGTTCAAAGCAGTAGTCATATGTGGTGTTCAGTTTTAGATTCCCGCCTGCTTAAAGTTACGCATGGACTAAAGTGCTGCGAAGGAGTGTGGCTTAAATGTGTGTGCCCACACCAAGAAAACCTGTCCGTGGCTTCTTGTATTGGTAACTGGTGGTACCTCAGATACATCTTGATGTTTAGAAGTGACTGCACCTTGGAGGCTGGGATGAAATCTCAGTTGCTGAAGTAATGATTTGGCTTTAAAAATGGTAATAATGTATAGACATAGGCAAATATTCAAAACAGAGACTCCCTTTCATTCCCCTTCCCAGCCTTCTGGCCCTGGAAAAGCCTACGGTTTCCCTGCACCCAGGCTGTCAGCAAGTCCATCACTGTGCTCTGACTGTCAGAGTTCACTTGTGGGAAATTTTCAAGCCATGCTTGTTTGGTTTGCCTCTTCCTGTTTGACCTGTGTCTTTAAATAATGTGGTTACCTCACAACAGCTTGTTTTTTGACTGGGGCACAGGGCATATTTTTCTAGCAGATAAAAAAACTTCCCACAATTTGCCTTGTGTTATTTCCCCTTTTGAAGGGAGAGTTGATAAATGCAGGGTAATATGTAATAGATGCTTTCCTGTTTTTACTTATTGCTCTGTCAGGCTTGTCAGCCAGAAATTTATTAGCTCATTTTGTGGCTGCAACGTTTAAACAAGAGAGACTAAGCAGTACACTTAGCCTCAAGAACAAGTGTGAATAACAGTGCTTATGTTGTATCCTGCTTCATAGTCAGGCACTGGAGAAGGATGGTAGGTCTTTTCCACACCAACAAGCCCTTACATACATATCTATCTTCATTTTCTAGTGTTTATTCTCTCGTTTCTCCTCTGAGTAATAGGGAAACCAAAGGAAGGTAGGAATAGCTGTCGATCTTAATTTTATCCACCTAAAAGTGAGTTGACCTGCCTGAGCAATCACTGAGTTTTCCTCTGTAATCAATGGAGTGAAGCTGATGAACCACATTTATATTTGCATAGGGTGGATTATCCTCTAGATCTTCTTGTCTCTTCATTACATATAGGAAATGCCTAACTGATTAAATAACAGCAATTGTAGTGACAAAAGTCGAGAAGGTGAATGCCTCACTTCATGAGGAGGTCGTGGGGAGGAGTCTCAGAAAAAATCCATGAACTGAAGCTATGTCTGCCAAGCTACCCCAGCAGTGGTCCTGACACTCACACATCCTTCTTCCACCTCCTTTTTTGTAGAGGAAGGATTAGAATGATTTTTTTCTGGGTTGGAATCTGGTGTGATAATGGATTTAGGACAAGAAAAGGAAGTAGATTTCGTGGTACACAGGGTACCTGACCCACAAAATGGTGATCAGAGGGCGAAAGGACAATACAGGTCTCTTCACTCTGTGATAAAACAGCTTCTGAATACTCTCAAGTCTAGACTGAAGGTGGCAGAAAATCTGACTTTCTGAGCTGAGCCGCTAAAAATCTTGCAGGAGTTGGAGGCATTTGAGTTGAATTTTCCCCTTTTACCCAAACGTGGGGAAATAATCTAATATTCCTTTGCACTTCATAGCAGCAATCAAAATGCTTCCTTATCTAGAGTTCCTTAGTCATTTCAGATGCTGCAGGAAGCAGGCATAAGAAAGCCCTGGTCCTGCAGAGCAGCTGTGGAGATGGTTCTGTCAGACTTGTACCTACTGGAGCAGTGTCAGTGGAAACACAAACCTGGGCAGGACAACAGTCTTTCCAGATGGGTGGGGACTGAGGAGGTGATGTATTGGGCACTTTCTGTGGTTGGAAAATACCCTATTTTCCGTACTACCCAAAAATAACACCCACCTAGTGCTTCAGAGCTTGCACATTGCATAGAAATCAGCTTTCTGCTACTGATTTTGCAGCCCAAGATTGTGACCTACTAATCTAAATTATCAAATGCGTCCCTTTTTCCAGGCTATAGATCAACAGTGCAGAGTCACACACTGTGAAATTCACTGCAAACAAGAATTTTACGGCACTTTTAAGACAGGAGGTGATAAAGAGAAAGCAAAATCGTAATGGTCAAACTGAGCCACGTCAAAGGTCTCTTGTTATTTGTCCTCTGACTTTCACACTGAGTAGCAGCAAATTATAAGGAAAAGTGTAAAATCAGAGTACCTCTCAGAATATCTCCAAACTGATCTTTCTTTGATGCATCCAAGGTCTTATTTTTGGATCAGATAAATAAGCATCAGCCTCCAACAGTTGTGCTAGGAACTGGGCAAAAGGTATTACCCGGAACACTGTTCTGAATCAAAAGTATGTGTTACTTTCAAGCCAAACATCTGCCTGCCCATTACATCACACCTCTTTGGAAACTAAGGTGTTTTCCTTCCATAGGACTGTGCGAGTGAATCCAGACTGAGGGTCGTTTTGTTCAGAAGCTACTGTTGCTCTGAGTTTGGTCAACTTAGGCGTTTCAGTTATTCCACTTTGTTGACTGCAGATCCCACCAGTACTAACCCTGAGCTAAACACCAAAAGTGGGCCCAAATTTTGTCCTCTTTCCAATAGCTTCTTGGAAATCCAGACAATGTCATTTGCTTTGTCATTTTCTGTAGTCAATGGCTACTGTAGTCCCTCTGCCATTAGTATGTTAACGAACTGGCCAAGACATCCTTTTTATCCATTTTTCTCAACTGGAGAATTCTAGCTCCGAGAAAGAAGTAGTCTATGGACCATTTTATAATGCAAACAGATATTGGTAGGAAAAATGTATAGCACTTTATCCTGGAAGAGTGTAAGGAAATGGAAGCACAATTTTGTGGTGCTGCAGACGGAGGAACCACTGCAACACCACTATAACAAACTTCAAAGTACATTGGAATTTACTTTCCGTCCCTACATCCAGACATAAAGTCTATACGTTCTGTCACTACACACATGAAACGAAAACAGTTTGCAGTCCAAAGCAGGAAAGGACTTTGTCCCTTGTTCAGTAATTAAGAGGTTCAGTTATGGAAACACTGTGCATTCTTCAATTTGAAACAAAAAAAAAATACCAACATAAAAACCAAAACCAACTAGTTCCTTGTAGTGCCTAACGTTATTAAATCCACATTAAAAGGCTAAGGCTTACAGAAACAGTGGAGTCATGTATCTGAATGGAATAGCACCAAAATCCATTTCTATCACAGGCTGTATTTTCCAAATTACAGGTCTTCATAGTTGTAGATTGGAAGTTGTGTTATTCTATTTAGCTAACAGAAAATAACTTCTACCAACTTTCCACCAGCAGCTCCTAAATCACCATAAACATAGAGCTTACCTAGAGCTTTGTGAATACATACTTTTTCAATCTACTGGCTGATAGAAAAAGAGTCAAACAAAATATTCTGCTTTTGTATAAATTTAATGATTCACGTGACCCAATTGGTACAATTTCATTTTCTTTTTCATTTGTTTGGTGATGATACACCATTTTGAGGCAAAAGTAGCAAAATGTTTTGCTTTGAAACTGTTAAATTCTTTATGCAGAAGTTTGTCACTTTCCACGCTGAAATACTCATTCCAAAACCGTAAAATAATTTATCAAGGTGAAGACAGGCTCTTTATGGAGATGCATCGTGCCTGACTGTCAGGCAATGACCATAAACTAAAACAGGGAAGGTTCTGACTTGATAAAAGTAAAATGTTTCTCAATAGAAGGACAGTGAAGCATAGAAAAAAAATCCCCAGAGAGTCTGTACATTCTTTATCCTTGAAGGTTTTAAGGACCAAACTGATGAACTGGGCTGAATGAAATGCTGACCCTGCTTGAGCAGGTGGGTGGACTAGAGGCCTCCTTATGTTGTTTCCAACCTAAAATATCATATGATTTTATGTATTTGGCAGAAACAAATAATTTTAATTAAACCAAATCTGTCTTGCTCAGGAAATAAACCTATTCGGTTGAGGACATCTCATTTAAAGCTGGTCAGCCATGCACCCATTACTTTAACGTGAAGTACTACAAGGAACATTGTAATGAATTTGCTGAGTGGTGACAGCACAGCAGGAGATAGTGTGTCAGGATTGTTAGGACTGAATCTACTACTCTAATTTCCCCTTTATTCCAGAATTCACATCTTAAGGATTCTTCAGCAATATTTAGGTGAGAAGTGGTCACAGATGTTCAGGGCTTATGTTCCCCTCCCAGAAAGAGGATGTTGTTAGTGGGTAGTTGCACTGGAATATACTAGAGCTTTAGCAGTGGATAGTCTTCTCAGATGTGGTTAAAGCTGCCTAAAACAAACAAAAAAAAGTGTATTTTTTTCTTTTTTTTTTTTTAAATAAGAATGTTGTACTCAATTTTATATCCTCAAGAACAATTGTTCTTGTACTTGTTATAATTACAATTGCAGTTGTTCTGAAGAACATTTTATGCATGATTGTTCTTCCTTCACAGATTGCTGTTAAAAAAAAGAATAGTGAACATTGTTGTGTTTTACTGCACAGGAATAAAGCCACCTAAAAGGTCTTCTGGGTTAGTCACTGTCTACGTAGATAGCTTTGGTTACTGAGTCAGAAATCACGGAATGTCCTGAGTTCGAAGGGACCCACAAGGATCATGGAGTCCAACTCCTGTCCCTGCACGGGACAACCCCACAGTTCACACCGTGTGTCTGAGGATGTTTTCCAGTCTCTTCTTGAACACTGTCAGGCTTGGGGCTGTGATACCTCCTTGGGGAGCCTGTTCCAGTGTCCAGCACCTCTGGGTGAAGAACCTTTTCCTAATGTCCAACCTAAACCTCCCCTGATACATCTTCCTGCCATTCTCTTGGGTTCTGACATTGGTCACGAGAGAGAAGAGCTCAGCTCATGCCCCTCCTCCTCCCATTGTGAGGAAGCTGTAGACATTATGAGGTCTCCTCTAAGTCTCCCCTTCTCCAGGCTAAACAAATCAAGTGAATTTAGCTGCTCCTCATATGGCTTCGTCTCCAAACCCTTCACAACTTTGTAGCCCTCTTCTGGACAATGAAGTCAGATAACTAAGATTTGATTGAAAACATTCCCTAGCCAAAGAATGTGAGAGTGGGAGCCTCAGCTTCTCACTCAGCTTCTCACTCAGCTTCTCACTCAACTGACTCTTGAGTGGTACCAGCAGGTTGTAGACTGACCTTATTATATAATGAGGCAACTATGTCATGGTGGTTTCCTTCTCCTTGTCAGTCCAAATGCAATCGTTTGGAAAATTTTAAGAATTTTAGGATTTTTATTCCAGTAAGAAAAAAAAAAAAGTAATTTTATACAATTAATTCCATGCTTTTGACCAGCAGCAATTAATCTACTGGCAAAATCTGGAAGAAATAGGCCAGCTGCTGGAAGAAATGTGGCCACTCAAATTTTGACTCCTTATCCTCCCACGAGACAGATATCCCTAAGACGGTATTGACCAAACTAACAAGATGGTTGTAGTTACGCCATGCATTTTTACACACACTAAGATGAGAGTTTTCCCAATTGTGCATGAGCATAGTTGGAGAGTTTTTGAGGCCCACATGCCACTTTGTGACACAGCATGGATGCCACAGCTCTGGTCAGTGTTGATTTGGGGAACAGGTTCCACCATAACAAGCTGACATTTCCTTATTAAACTCTAAGCCCTACATAGTGGGCAAAAACCATTTACTACCTCTTGTGGACCCCCTTGTGTTCTGTAGGCTGACTGGTCTCCCATTGCATGCTTAGACCATGAAGGTTAATTGGGGAAGGACTAAGGTCTTCTGGTTGTTGTCCATCTACTTGCATTGGAGTGGGCATTCCAGGACACTTTGGTGCAAATAAACAATAGTAAGAACATAAGTCCAGGCTGGAAGGAGCTGGAAAAACATGAATCCAGAGAGATATTACAGGAGTGGGGAATTACTTTGCATTATTCTGACACTTTTTCATTGCTTCCTGCAGCACAATATGACTGAATGAGTCATCACAACAGTAAGGGCTAAATTTAGGACATCTTTGAAGTAATGACCCTTCACTGCCTACACTAAATGGCCTTTGTTTTCTAAGTAAAAGGCTTCAGATTCAAACTGTGAAAGGACAGAGACTTTAAATTTTGTCCTAATACAAGGTTATTGGGGTGAAATCATGACATCTAGGAGATAACCATCTACTGGTGTCTTTCGCCAGTAAATTCTTAAGACCCATACCATATAAAGCAGGAATTATGGTTTTCTTCTGTCTTCTGAGGCAAATGTAGTAGCAGCTACGCTTCCTAATGTATTCCTGTAAATGTAAACTAATTATTATGGACACTAATTTCAGTGATAGAGTCAGTTACAGTTTTCATCACTGCATTTTCATTAGCTAACATGCATTCATTAATGATGCTAGCCATTCGCACAGCATAAATGAGCTATTGGAGGTCTCAAGGGGATGATCTGTGCAGAAATCACAGGGAAAATTTCAAATAATTTTCTTTTACACTGTCTGTCTACATACTCATGCACCCGCTCTTGTGATGTGGGAACCCAAAGTTATATTTTAATGATGGAGAATTATACCTGGCAGCCAAATATCTGTGGAGTGGAAAAGTCCAAAAAAAGCTGTCATGGAAAGCTGGTGTTTGGCAAATGATGTCAGCCACTAAGAATCTTACCAGGCATATGATCAGAGTTCCCTGACTGCATGCCAGTGACTCCTGAAAAAGACCAGCTGTCAGCCATGAAAAGGAGAATGGCTCCTGGAATAGTGGCTGAGAGCTACAAACTGCAGCAGTCTTGGGAGATGCAGAACTTGGAGCCTTGTATTTGCTCAAGCACCTGCAGAACACCATCNCTCACAGCAGTGGGGAGAGGCAGCTCTATCAGTTCGCAGCTGTGGCTGAGCCTGGGAGGAAGGAGAGCTCTGCCTTAAAATCCACCCAGGGAGAACGCAATGCTGGGAACATCTGGTACACCAGAGGAATTATAATAAAAGGGCTGGCTGGAGTGGTAAGTAGGGGAACGCACCTGGCAAGACCCAAGTGCAATTAGGTCAAAGAATCATATAGTGCATATTCAGATATACAGCAAGTCTGGCTGCCCTCGGATGGAGAGCCCATAGAACAGCAAAAGAAGGAAAACGGGTTTTCATGGGCATGACTGTCTAGGAAGAGAGGGAGAAATTCAAAACCAGGTGACTTTTTTGCAAGAAATACTTCACAGGAAATATTAAACACGAAATCCACAGAGAAAAATTCGAATGATCTTAATGCAAAATACATCTTCAGGAGAGCAGGAAGAATAAAACTTAGTGAAGATAGCCTACATTTCCTGAGAAAAACAAAAGCATATGCCCCATTGGAAATCAAGTGCAGTAAGGTAAAAGAAGTCTTGAGAGAAAGGATGCTTGGTTTTTCCTTTCTCTCTTAGATCTCTCTTTTGTTTGTTTGTTGGGTTTGGATTTTTTGTTTCTTTTTTTTTGTTGTTTGTTTGTTTGTTTGTTTTGGGGGTTTNTAGGTCAAAGAATCATATAGTGCATATTCAGATATACAGCAAGTCTGGCTGCCCTCGGATGGAGAGCCCATAGAACAGCAAAAGAAGGAAAACGGGTTTTCATGGGCATGACTGTCTAGGAAGAGAGGGAGAAATTCAAAACCAGGTGACTTTTTTGCAAGAAATACTTCACAGGAAATATTAAACACGAAATCCACAGAGAAAAATTCGAATGATCTTAATGCAAAATACATCTTCAGGAGAGCAGGAAGAATAAAACTTAGTGAAGATAGCCTACATTTCCTGAGAAAAACAAAAGCATATGCCCCATTGGAAATCAAGTGCAGTAAGGTAAAAGAAGTCTTGAGAGAAAGGATGCTTGGTTTTTCCTTTCTCTCTTAGATCTCTCTTTTGTTTGTTTGTTGGGTTTGGATTTTTTGTTTCTTTTTTTTTGTTGTTTGTTTGTTTGTTTGTTTTGGGGGTTTTTTTGTTTTGTTTTTTTCTCTTACACACCAGAATGCTTGCAAGACACCTGGCCTTCTGAGGAAGGACACAAATCAGAAGTTCAGGTAATACGGAGTGTTCATGACAATTCCTAAGGCATATTTAGAAGGAAAGAATTTTCAGAAAACTGTGGACTCAGAGGGAAATAGACTACATTCTGTTCTTATTGAGTCCAGCAGCTTTGTATTGACTATTTGATCCAGGCACAAGGGCAATTTGGAATTAAAGGACAAGCAGAAGGGGGTGACCATGAGTATCCATTCTGAAAAGCAGCACCTCTAAGTATTTTTGTTTATGTACCACATCAGGTTAGGCTTTCCAGAATGGCAGTGGACATTATCAGGTCTCAATAAATCCAGAGCCTGGATAACTGAGGGCAGCCTCATATATTTGAAGATTCATGTTTCAGCTTCTTTTGTGATAAGAAAGTTAAATCCTAAAGTGAAAGATTTAGGGAAATCATACGATTGTTTTCAACATCTTATTTTTCGGCGAATAGCGCGAAAGCTGGAGAGCCTCCAAAAACAGCTGTCGGAATTTAGTTCATTTGGACCAAAGCTCAATTTGTCGAGACAGAAATTGTCTTAGAAGTTTGGAAGAAAACTGTTTTACTCTCCTGTGCCATAAAACTAGTCCAATGATAGATGGTGTCAGGGTAAATTTTTGGGAAAGGCAATTTCACCTAAAAAAAAACAAACACAAAAACTTCCCACAGACTGCTGTAGAAACCTGGATGCTGGGGCCCCCGTTTTCCTCCCTCCACCCTACCTAGGAACTTTATACAGTTGGAAAGAAATCTAAACAATCAAAGGGAGATTTGGCTGGGAATGCTGAGAGCTGGCAAGGCTCCCTCCCTAACTGCAGTGGTTTATGATCATTAAAACTAGTCTCTCTAGGAAAAAAAATAAAAGGACAAAATGTGGAAGTGCATGAATCATACACCCCAAGCAGTAAAAACATAAAATTATAGAAGTTAGACTGTATGATTTTCCTGTCCCTCCCACACTTCACCTCTGTCCCCTGACTTAAAATAGAGAGATGAAAGCTGTAGAGAAGTGAGATCAGGGATTAAGTGAGCCAATAAAGGAGTTGGTGGAGCTGCTCTGAGATGTCTAGGCAAAGCAGCGAGTAGCAAAATAGATAAATAAAGCAACATGAGGGGGTGGGGGTGGGGAGAAGCAGATGAGAAGGGTCACAATTGATTTATATACATTTATTTAGTATCCTTTATCCTGTTGTGTGTCTCAGACCCTGAAGTGAGAGAAGGATCTCATACATACAGGACAAAAGAGTATCCTCCACCTTCCAGTCTAAGTAGACAAAACAGATCAAGGCGGAGAGGAAAAAGGCAAATATTAAAGACATTTGTGGCTCACCACTGTTCAGGGGGCAGAACAGCCCAGAGCCTGGGAGGATAATTCAGTTTTGAGAATACAGTGCCCTATCTATATAGTAGATTATTCTATTGGCCAGTGCAGTCTCCATGCACAAATGCTCTAACTTTCCAGAGATACAAATCACCAAGAAAGTTTCACGAACTCATCCATTTTCATATTTTCCTTCCTTGATCTCTGTTATTCTAATCTATGTATCAGTCAGTTGGATTAAAATTGAGTAACAGGAATGGTAGGGATGACTCTTAGCTCTGTTTTAACAATTAGTTGTCTTAGTTTTTGAAGGCTGTTTTTGCTACAGCTGATGACAGTTAGGTCTGAAAGACTTTGTGAAAAAAAAACCACAACAAACAGCAAAACAAACAAACAAACAACCCCTCATAAAAAACAAACAACAAACAAACCAGCCCACCACCACAACAAAAAAAACCCCAAGCCGCCAAACCCCAATACAACAACAAACAAACAAACAAATAAAACAAAACCAAACACAGCCAATGCAAAAAGGACAAGCAGTGTTTAAACATTTATTTTCCTATTTGGAAAGATCATCACACAAAACTCAGTGAAACTCTATCTGCAGTTGGTCAAAACCAACACAAACTCACTGAAATTGAGTTTACACATGCTCTGGATCTAGCTCAATGAACAGAAACCTGTAAAACTTTACATTAACTAAGAAAGTGGGCAAAATATTATAGCATTATTGTCAAGACCCTCTGCCAGAGGGTGCACGTGTGCTTTTATAGATATAAGTAACATGAGTTTCCTTCAGAGGAAAGAAACATAGGTTTGGCCAAACAACTCTGATAAAGAAAACCAAGAAGCTGCCAGACCTGGGAAGAGGATGTTAAAAAGTTGTTATCATGTTAATAATGGTTCTTTAGAAACAAATCCATTGGTAAGGGAAAAATTTAGACTTTCTCTGTTTTCTTGTCACTTGCAGAACTCAGTCTAAATCCCTGTGCTATTTAATGGAGAGATTTCGTTCAATTAGAGGGTTGATGATGTTCCTATCAGCTCTTCATTAAATCAAAATGAATGTGGAAGCTGATTTCGATTAAACCCCTAGGTTAGAAGTGGCAATTATCGAGCTTGATGAAGGGGGAAGTTTTAGAGTCAGAATAACTTAATAAAGGAGAGCACATGTGAGACCGGTAGCTTGTTGTGAGCCCTAGTACTGCTCTTCTGTGTGATCTTGAAAACCTCACCTTTCCATGCCTTACTTCTGTACTTCCAAATTTAATGAACATCTCTATAACTGTCTTCATTTTCAAAGTGATGAAAAGCCTAACGAAAGCAAAAACCAAAACCTCCCAACCTGTTTCTACTCAAAAACTTTGAGATTATAGATTAAAGAGTTTGGACAAAAAATTTATAGTCTAAAACCTAATATTTGGGTAGCTGAGCTACCCTGAGGCTATATAAAAATATTTCAAATTATCTGTTTAGTGACACTTTGCATGAGGAGTTTTGCTGAAAGAACTGTACTTTTTTAAAGGTGGAACAAAGTCTCATAGGAGAGATTTGGGTATTCTATAAACAAAAGATGTCCACATCCAAAATATTAGCCAGCATTTGAAACATTGTGACAAAACCAAGGTTCATCTTCCTGTTCTGAGCACAAGAAAACATAAAATTTCAGTGATGCATCCCAAGATATTATGACAGTCTGCCAGGACAACTGCCTGCAACACCTGGGCTTTGAGGTCTCATGTGACTTTTTGGGAGGAATATAAGGTGACTGTTAGAGTATGCAGGGATGCAGTGAGGGAGGCCAGGCTCCACTTGCAATTACATTTGGCCAGCAGTGTCAAGGACAACAAGAAAGGCTTCTTCAAGTACTTCAGCAGCAAAAGGAAGACTAGAGAAACCATAGGTCCACTGCTGAATGAGGTGGGTGCCCTGGTGACGGATGATACAGAGAAGGCAGAGGTACTGAGTGCCTTCTTTGCTTCTGTCTTTACTGCTAAAACTGGCCCTCAGACCGTGGAGGTCATACAGGAAGTCTGGAGAAAGGAAGACTTTCCCTTGGTTGAAGTCAGAGATCATTTAGGTAAACTTGACACCCACAAATACATGGGCCCCAATGGGATGCACCAATAAGTGCTGAGAGAGTTTTCAGACATAACTGCTAAGCCACTCTCCATCATCTTTGAAAGGTCATGGAGAACATGAGAGGTGCCCATGGACTGGAAGAAAGACAGTGTCAATCCAGCCCTCAAAAAGTCAAGAAGGATGACCCAGGAAACTATAGGCCAGTCAGCCTCACCTCCAACCCTAGAAAGGTAATAGAACAGCTCATTCTGGATGTCGTCTCCAAGAATGTGGAGGAAAATAATGTTATCAGGAGTGGTCAGCATGGATTTACCAAGGGAAAATCATGCTCAACCAACTTTGATAGCCTCCTATGACAGCATGACTGGCTGTGTAAATGAGAAGAGAGCAGTGGATGTCATCTACCTTGACTTCAGCAATTTTGACAACGTCTCTCACAACCTCCTCATAGGCAAGCTTAGGAAGTATGGGCTGGATGAGTGGAAGGTGAGATGGATTGAGAACTGGCTGGATGGTAGAAGTCGGAGGGCTGTGATCATTGGTGCAGAGTCTGGTTGGAGGCCTATAGTTAATGGTGTTCCACAGTGGTCAGTATTAGGTCCAGTCCTGTTCGACCTGTTAATCAGTGACCTGGATGAAGAGGCTGAGTGCACCCTCAGCAATTTTGCCAATGATACCAAACTAGGAGGAAAGGTTGATGCACCAGAGGCTGTGCTGCCATTCAGTGAGACCTGGACAGGCTGGAGGACTGAGCAGAGACGAATCTGATGAAATTCAACAAGAGCAAGTGTAGGGTCCTGCACCTGGGGAGGAATAATCCCAGGCACCAGTACAGGTTGGGGATGACATGCTGGAAAGCAGCTCTGCAGAGAGGGACCTGGGAATCTGGTGGACAACAGGTTGACCATGAGCCAGCGATGTGCCCTTGTGGCCAAGAAAGCCAATGGTCCCTGGGGTGCATTAGGAAAAGTGTGACCAGCAGGTTGAGGCAGGTTGTCCTGCCCCTCTGCTCTGCCCTAGTGAGGCTGCATCTGGAGTTCTGTGACCAGTTCTGGACTACTCAATTTAAGGACAAGGAATTACTGGAGGGAGTCCAATGGTGGGCTACAAAGATGGTGAGGGATCTGGAGCATCTCTCACGAAGAAAGATGGAAAGAGCTGGGTCTGTTCAGCCTGGAGAAGGCTGTATTATGATAAATATCTCAGGGTGGTTGTCAAGAGGACGAGACCAGACTTCTTTCAGTGGTGCCCAATGATAGGATGAGGGACAACAGGCATAGACTGAAGCATAGAAGATTCCATCAGATTATGAGGAGAAAATTCTTTACTTTGAGGGTGACAGAGCCCTGGAGCAAGCTGCCCAGAGAGGCTGTGGAATCTCCTTCTCTGGAGACATTCAAACCCTCCTGGACATGATCCTGTATGATCTGCTCTTGGTGAACCTGCTTTAGCAGGTTGGTGGACTAGATGATCTCCAGAGGTCCCTTCCATCCCCAACCATCCTGTGATTCTGTGATTTTGTGATTCTGTGACTCTGTGACTCACATCACAGGATAATAACTGGCCCCAATTTTGACTGAAAGATGAAATCAGGAAGCAGATAAGAAATGGTAAGCCAATGTTCCGTGGTGGACTATAGTTCTCCTGAGAGGACCTAAGATCCTCTGGGAAGATAAAGACACACGTGCGAGAAAACATCCTTGAGGACGTGGGGGAACATGAATTGCAGTAGTCAGAGACATTTTCATCTCTATGGCAGGGCTCTCGTTTTGGAACCCCCTGAAAACCCACTTTTTCTCTCAGGTCACATCTGCCTCTTCATAGCAGAGCTGGAGATCAGGCCCAGCAGTGAGGATAATGAGACAGTGTAAAGCTAGGCATCACTAAATTGTATCGACCAGAGCATGGTCAAAGAGCAAGGAACAACTTACATTCCACTTCTAGGAGAGCTTGGTGAGATGGGGAATAGGGTAAGACACTAGAATGGCAAAGAAAATGAGCATATAACAGAAGCTGTAGGTAATGTGTCTAAAGCTTAAATCTGCATTTTTCCCCCCATTCATTCTACTGTGACTGCTGAAACTACTAAACTTATTTTATTTGCTGTGCATGGTAACTGCTGATGGGACGATGAGGCAAAAGTTCCAACCACAGTTTTGTTGAACAGAGTGCACTAGTACAACACAGCTGGGCTAGACCTATCATCAGGAATGTAATCTTCAGACCTGTGGAGCACTTTTGTTCTTTCAGAATTGCTTTGCTTTGCAACTCTACAGCACTGCTGGGAAAAATAAAAAAATAACCAGAATTGGAAAGGCTGATTTCTGATGCAGAGAAAGTATTAAAACATTAGTAATTCTTGTATTTTAAAAACAACCTGTTACGCTTCTTTGATCAGTGGCTAGTTAAAGCAGTACCGTGTATCTGTATATCATCTTCTTCTGACAAACAAATATTATAGAATCCTCTGATATGCACATTAAATCTAAATTAGTGTATTACATGTGTTAGACTGAATGCAACTGTCAGGTGATCTGACATTTATCTCATGTACCTGATATACTGCCACCTACACTTTCAGCAGAATCCCAGTTGTGTTACATTTTTAGTACTGAGAATAAATGCATTTTATACAATGCATTATAAATATTCTCGCAGCTGCATACATATAACTGGAGTTGAATAGACTGCAGATGCTGTGATTATACCCAGGATGATCAGCTGAGATTAGCTGGGTTTCTGACGTGGATCAACACTTTCTGACTATGTCTAAGATTGCACACTCTAGTCTCAGAGCATAAATTTCTTGATAAGAAAGTATGTAGCTATGGAAAACTTTACTTCTAGAGGCCTGACCTAACAGCAGGTAGCTTAAACAGTCTCTGTCCAATACAGCAAAGATATACTGTTGTATGCAACTACACTTGCAAAATTATATGGCTTGATTAATGGAAATTTGAATACAACCGCCACATAAAGTTATTCAAAATAGCACTAAACTAAAGTAACAACCAAAGGCCAAATAAGAACAGATTTCTTTTACTGGATTAATTTGATTTAAATGGTGCCAAAACTTAGCTTGACAAAACCATATGCAAACATTAGGCAGGTAGTGCATAGAACATTGTGCTACAGTTTGGGACAGAGCTTTAGTTGCTGAGAAACCTGTGGCCTGAGGGCAAGAATGGATGACTTGTGATGTTGCCATTATCCTGTAAAGCTACCTTGGGCATCTCAGCATGCATCGTTTTCCCTGTTTCCCATTCTTTACTGAGGTTCATCATGTTATCATTTTTTTAAAATCACTTTGAAATAAACTTTTGAAATATGCTGTAAAAATTGGATGAAAATTACTACAGTTTTGTAGGCTGTAGGTAATTTGAACACCAGCTGAATATAGTTCTCTCTGTAGACTTAAGGACAGCATCTCTTCAGGATTTGTCTATCTTCTCTAAGTTGTCTGGGTCAGGTAGAAATTCAGTGGCACTACACTAACAAATGGAATGGTTTTCTATCATGTAGAAGCAAGACGGTCCTTTAAGAGAGGTGTAATTTCTAGAAATACTCTGCTGCCTCTCATGAGAAACCCAAGGAGACCAAAGGCAACCAAGAGTTGCTCTTATTGGGATAAAGAAGGGACAGTATGACACTTCCATCAAGATTGCCTGAGTTACTTTTGCAAGCTGATCTTACAAGAAAGTACACATCTTGCACCCAGCACACAAAGCCTTTCAGTTATTTTGGATACAAGCGAAGGAGGTTTAGGGTAAACAAGAAAACAACTGCCTTTTGCAAGTCATATGGGAAAGATGGTACCTTTGCTCAGAAATGTCCCTACCTCCTGGGCTCTGCACGTCTCAATATCAGGACAATTACTGGTGGGCGTAAGAGTATGAATGTCTGTTGGCTGGCATCTGCTATGTAACATTTTTTTTACCATCATGCGTAGCTTAGAGAGCATGGCAGAAGTAAAATATTTGTCCAGATTGACATGGAAGATTCAGCTCTTAATCCTTTCAATTAAAAAAATGTTATTTCCCATACCCTAGCTGAAAAGGGCATGTGAGTTTTCCAGATGTTTTTCCTCCAGTATCAAAGGGACCGAAATCACAACTGCTGAGTAAGTAGCAGGAAGATGTGTTCACTGGGATGGTGCCAGTGGATAATTTCAGCCTGTCTCTGTTGACAGCCATGGCACAGACTCTCCATGCACAGAATTTGGGTACTCCCTTCTCCAGAAAAAAAATGAACATTAGGAAAGTAGATAAGTGCTGAAAAGTCACTGAAGAGGTGGCACAGCTCTTCTCACTCTCCCTTTCTCTCTCTACTCCTGAGGGGAACTTTAGCAACACATCTCTCCTTGGCTTTTCCAAATGAGCTCCCTTCCAGTTTCAGAAATGCTACTGTAGCAAAACTACTAGTCTTGGTAACACTCTCTTTTCCATGATTTAGGGACAGTCCAACTTACAGTGGTCCAGCTCTCCCCATGAAGTTCACTTGTACTTGAGGAGTTCCTCTGAGGATGTTGGAAGTTGCAGGAGTCACTATCACAGCACTGAAGTCTCCTGTCAGTTTTGGGCTCTAGTAAGCCCCAGCTAAGGAAGAGAGCAGCAACAATACTTCTGTTTGTGAAATACTACCTCTCTATTTCATAGCAATGTACCAATATTTCAGAGCATTCCTTCATGGATGTCACTTTTTCAGTGGCGTAGTTAATAATTGCATGAGGGAGGTGGAGAGCAGGATCTCCCGAGAGCTGTGTGAAGTGGATCCTATCCTTTACCCAAACATGGTTAGGAGAGATTTACTCAGCTTTGACAAGACCAGACTTTTGTTTGCTAAGAAAAAGTTTGCCTGGCCCACTCTAGACCCCGTAACTACTAAATTTCAAGACAACCAAAGAGTTGAAACTCAGTTTCTCCATGCAGTGATCGTAAAAGTTCTAAAGGATTTTCCAAATGACAGCAGCATACAGTTTGCCATTAATCACAGCTGACAAGTTCTCTTGAGCAGTCCCTGCTTGATCCTGATGTTGTCAAACTTTCTTTTTCTTTTAGCATCTTTCTGATTGGCATCTCTTTTTACTACTTTTGTGACCTTTCCTCTGTATTGATCCACACAAATCATAGGGAAGTGAGAAGTTTCATGAGGGGGTAAAGTTGATAAGAAAAAGTCAAACAGTTACTGAGACCTCTGTTCACCACTGTTTTAATGATTGATTAGTGGGAGTGTGAAGGAAGAGCCAAGGACACCAAAATTAGAAAATGATAAGGTCTCAGTCAAGAAGTTCCTATAGTCTCTTTTTATGGCTCTTATTGAAGTCCCTTATCATTTTGGGTTGATTAGTAATGAGAACAGACTTTGTGTTGCACATAGAGATAATTTTTAACAATAGGTTTATTGAAAGATCTGGCTGTTGTATGCAATGGGTTTGGTGGTACCAGCTCTTTGAAGGTAGAATCTGGCATCAGAAACTGCCTCTCCTGCAATGCAGCCTTCACACATTGCATGGCCCCAAGAGGTGAAGTTCACCACTGATAGAAAAGCTGAAAGGTCCATAGTTATGGGGTCACAGCTGTGTGCGGCTACACGCTTTCTGGGTATCTCACAACACGCTGCAGCAGAATTGCTAGATGGGGAATTGCCTCCAGCTCAAAACTTCCTAAGACCCAGACATGCATAAACACGTAGTAAATTAGCAAGATCTTCAGACTGATAGCGTCCACCACAAAAGCCCAGACTGGAATGTGGGAGTGCGTAGCAGCATGAGCCAGGAAGAGAGCTGGCTGCAGCTGAATGCACAAAATCCCTCAGCAAAAGGAAATACTCCACAGAGTCAGCTTTCACAGTGCAGAAAATCTTGCTTTATTCCATTTCCCTAGTTTTCTCCTCATACATCACTCCAGAAGACATGTTGTCCAGAGGGATATGTTAAACAGGGAGAACAGGCTAGTTGAGAAATAATTTGCAGGCTGGATATCTGAACACTCAATTTTTAATCACTTTTTCACTTTAAACCTCTTTGTATTTAATATCAAGAACATGCAGCGGAGTGTATCACTTTTCTGAAAAGTACTTTATAAGTATATTTTATTAGAAAAAGCTGAGGCTATTAATTTTATATGATAAACCTGTTGCAGATTTTGAACATTATGAATTCTGTTGCAAAGCCATCAATGTAATTTTATAATGAGTATAAATATAGGTTCAGTGCAAGGGTTTACTCACAACACTGAGAAAAGAAATTATAGTCCCTTGCAATGGGAAGAACACAGTTTTTTCAATCCATCTTTAGCCCTGCTTTGTGTCTAACACTGATCAATATTTTTCAGAGTGTGGTAATGATCCCTGTTTAGACACCAACCAACTTAGCTGTACTGTATTTGTATTGAGATAGCTGGGTCTTAAATGGCCTTATTTTCTTCCCAATGCACAATCTCAATAAATAAACCAAAATATTATTTTATGGGAAGCCCCCAAAATCCTGAGGAAAACGAAAATCAAGACTACTGTAAAGAAACCTTTTGTTCATATCATATCTTTTACCCCAACTGTGCTTCTTCCTGTCAGATTAAAATGCTTAGTTTAAATGTTGTCACCAAAGTCCAATCAAAACACAGTAAGTTTTATCCTCCAATTCTTCACCTCACTAAGAAATCAATTGAAATAATCAGAGCTTTTCAAAACCGTTGTTTTTACTCAGAAAACATTTTCACCAGGAAGTATGTTGATGTTTTTACAGCAGTTCTCAAGGCTTGATTTTTGGGAGGTATATTTGTGTCAATAGTGCTCCTAGTGTGGTAAAACTACATGTTGGCAATCTCATGGTGATGGCAGGAGAGCCCATCCTTCCTTTTTGTTCCTACCACGGTATCTTAAGCTGTTATTGCTTTTACTTCCTTTCTTGCAGAGATGTAAGACCTGCTATTATCACTCTCACACTATGGGGAATATGTGGTGGAATCACTACTCTACCTACTGTGTGTAGATACAGACTACTAATTTATTAGACCTCTCTGTTTTGAGTTTTTCTGGATGCTCAGTGGAGCAATACAATACAAGATGACATTTTCAATACGACCCAATGTCCTAGGGCAGAACAAGTCCAGAATCAGAGTACGGTGATTTACTTAAGATTTATAGGCTGAATCCTAAAGAGAAATGCAAAATTTGGTGTCACTTTGAAGCACGGAAGCAAAACCACCTTCATGACTGTACTACTAATCCTAACTATGTGTTGCTATTAAGTAATGCAGTTATTAACTGTATCATGGATAGAAGATGCTTGATTGTTTTTCTTTCCTATTTCCATTAGTTTAATCTTCTAATTTATGTATTCCATCAGCAACATAAGTATTTCTCTTATTTTAGATGTTGAGGAGCACCAGGCACGAAGAAAACCCAAGGATTGACCTTTTGGAGCAGCAGCATCAGAAGTGACAGGCGTCTCCAGTGATCTGCAAGACTTGGTACACATCTGATTATCTCAGGTGTAATGCAGCGTTAACTTGGCTGGATTGCTTCCAGTGCTGGTTTAGCAAAGGATTCACTCATTCGAATATGTGCATTTCACTGCAAATGACAATGACTGCTCTTAAATATTCTTCTGCCAAATTGCTCTGAGAAGCCTGTTTTGCTACTAATTGTTTGAATGCACCATGCAAGACTTCTACAGTTGCAGCTTTTGCTTTTCCTTTCAAATGATGTGGTAACACCAATATGTTACAGCTATTAACTCATGCCAAATGCACTATGATAGCTGTGGTGTTCAGATATGATTACCAACTTTTTTTTTTTCCCCCCTTAATGTGTAAGTATTTTTTAAAATGCACTAGCTGAAATTAATAGCAAATTTAATACTTTGTGAGAAGTAGAATAAACAAACTTTTCCTTGCCTTTTTTTCCTCTTTGTTGACCCGTGCAGGACACTCTTCATTTCAGTCATCTGTTATCAGATTTTTTTTTCTTTTTATTTTGATGATAATTAATTTAGATTCAAACCAAAGAGACAAATAGTGAGACAGACATTATTATTTGTGTTAAAGTAAGCAAGATTTTTAAATATACTGGGCTGTGACAACATATTAGAATGAAACCATACTACTTTGGAAATCTTCTAGTTTAGGATTTTGGGGTTTAGGAACAAAAAAATGGTCAGGTAGCCTGAAATGAATAAGACAGTTATCACTGAATCTGTAGCGGGCTCTTTCAATTTAACTCTGGCAGAGGGCTTATGTGTAAACTGGTTTACATTTTCTTGACTATGTCAATTACTCCAACTAAAATATTATATATTATTTATTGCTGTCTATCTTGCTTCTCTTATTGCACACACTGACATTACTCATATTTCTACTTAAAGTGTACATAGACTGAAATTAAAGGTGATGAATAACGTCATGCAATCTCTTTATCAGCTCCAGCTTGATGCCAAATATCACCACAACACAGTTCGTAGAGCCAATCACCTGAGGAAGAATGTGATGGGTAAAGGGATGAAGACACCAAAGGAAGACAACAAACATAGAAGAAAAGAAGGCACTCTCCAGTTATTTAGCATCAGAAATGCTTTTCTTCTGGGACTGATGCTCAGACTCCATGTCAATGGGTGCAGAGTGAAAGCCCAAAATAGATGGAGACTCATGTGGCTGGAAGCCTTGCCTGCCTTTGGATTCCTTGCTCTTGCATTTCTCCATCGCATTTCTCCCTTTCTTCCTCTTTCATTTGCAGTTTTCTTTAATTCTCTCTTTCCTCTGGACTCTTTTTCAGCTTTTCACACCTCCTCAAGGTTGATAGAGAACAAGCCTGTTAAAACTGCCTGCAACCTGTGTTTCTTTCTGGCTTTCCCTGCAAAGACCCCTGCCTACCTTTTGTCCATCGCCATCCATAGGCATCCCACAATCTCATGAAGCAGGCACTGTGACAGGATCTGCTGTTTTCTGATCAGGAGGACTGTCAGAATGTCCTTATTCCTAGCACCAGGTATGCTGAGAAACAGTAGGAGCTCCCTTACTTGTCCTTGCTCTGTATACCCTCGATAACAAGATGTGGCGATCACACGATTGCATAGAATGAGGATCCAAACTCATCTTACCTTTTGTGTTAACTTTGACTTGATCGGAGTCTGGTTCTCACTCTACTCATCTTTTACATTCTCCTTTAAAACACAGGACCAGGCAACTAACAACATTTTTAGGTATACTTTGTTACCTTTTGTATGTATTTAGTAGCTCCCACATTAGGATTACAAATGTAATGTACCTTCAGATACATTGTATGGAAATTTCCATAACATGTGATTTAAAAACTATTGAAAATTCAGAGATAGGCCTTCATGGTGACGGAGATCAGGGGACCAGAGACAACAGGCATAAGCTGAAATGAGATATTCAGACTAGATATCTGATGAAGTCACACATCTTTTCTTCTAGATGTAGTTATCTACCTGAAATTGAACTTCTCAAAGTGCCATTTAATTTCCATTTCCCTAAGTCTTTTTGTACATAAAATAAGCACAGTTATAGAACTCATTTCCTTTGGAGTGCTTTGGAGATCTGTGGGTAAAGTAAATCAGGTTATACAGCTACATGCAATGAAAGGAAATGACAAGGCAAAAAATCACAGTGATGCTCTTTATGAAAGTCTTAAAGACTGTCTTTGGTTTTAGGCTTATTTTCCTTGTGTTTCTGCTTCCTATCAGGAAGGGTTTTCCTTTTGGACTGTCACAGCTATATGATAATTTAAAGTTTGTTAGAAAAGCTTTGTTGGAACTTTTGCAAGGCTTACAGTACATGGCCATGTGCCTCTCAAGATACTGGCTTGTGTAAACATAGAAATAAAGCTGATCTTAAAATGAACTGAATTAAAAATTAAGTACAAGAGGCACACATACACACTTATACATATCCCACACAGTTTGTGTTCAACAAACTGCTAGCTGCAGGAGAGGTGTCTCCATGTTTGAATAGCTTCAAATGCGGAAGATGTCTTAACCAAATACAATTAATTGCGCTCTTCAATATATGGAGAAGTATGTAATTCCATGGGATGTATTATGTATGACTGACTAAGTCATTTACTGGACAATCTCACTTTTAAAAGGTATGATTTTTTTTTTTTTTCCCATTAAGGAGCAGAAGTTTGGAATTTATGTTTTCTCAAATTCACGATCAGATCAATTCTCTCTTAGAGAAATATCCAGACTAAGGCAGCAAAAAGTAGTAAAAAATTGAAAACAGATGGTATTTTCTCCTTTCTTCTTGTCTTTGCAAAAGAGACAGGAAGAAAGTAAGTAAAGTAGACAATGATTCCAGCCTAATGGTGAAGGGAGAGTTCCCAGGGAGACCTTAGATGGTGAGGGCAATTACTTTATTTTGTACTAAGGAATCATTAGATCAAGAAAGTGAAATAAGAAACTGAGATCTGGAAATACTGCCAATATAGTCAATAATTTCTGCTCTAACTGGGTTTTTATGTAAGTTTTTTTTTTTCTGGGTTGTTAAGAGTAGATCAAAGAACAACAGATTTCAACTGTTTTTATGCAAGGAAGACACAGAGGCTTTTAAGCTCTGGATGATGAAATGCTGGTATACGTTAGTTAGGAGATCTGTTAAGTCTTCATCACTGTTGATCTTGAAGGGCTGCTAAACAAGGATCCATCAGGACCTTCTTAGGGAATACTGCTAGGTGTAATGTTTCTAGATAGCCGTTTGGCAGGACTTCTGCCACGAGTTTATAAACTGATGCATAAAATATTGTGGTGCTTATTAAGCAAGTATTTTCATGCACATATATACACACATACACTTAAAATAGACTGTGGTTAAACCCATGTTTCTTGAAAAATTGGATATTCAAATTGTCTGTAACAAATAATAACATTTATAGCAAGATGTGAAAACGTTGCTTAGGATGATGTGGTGGGAGGCACAGCTACACACAATAATGCATCTTTTGAGTCAAGATAAACCTTGCACTGGGAAATATTCAGTGGGATGTGGAGAGGAGGGGAGTCGCCAGGGCAGTACATCCTCTGCTGCCTTTGAAATTCCTAACTGTTTGCAGCCAAGGTTCATAGAAAAGCTGAGAATCTTGCAGAACACTACTTCAAGTAGTATTAATTTTCTAAACAAAATTTGACTTTCAGATCTCTCAGATATCCCTTAATTTGGTTTCTTCCATCTTTAGACTATTGGCTAAAGCCAGGCTAATGACTTCAGACTCTTCTGCATGTCTTCAGTACACTCTAAAAATTCAGAGGGTTCAGTAGCCAGTCCTCTCATATCCTATCTACACAAATTAGCACCCTATGTTGTGTTTGGAGAAAAGAATCAGTCTTCAGCCTAGCACATTTTGCCCTGGTACAACTACACATCTTTGTTTATCTTTGGGAGATATAAATTTGATTTTTCCTGATTAGATGGGAAAGTTTCTTGAAGTTGTTTAAACTCGATACAACAATATGACACTTCCACTACTCCCTGCCATCTAAACAGGAATGAAGATGCTAGTTTGGGGACCAATCAGACAATCTAAATTATTCAGATGCAAAAGTTTTAAGTTACAACAGTTTTTCAAATTCATTTGTATCTGGATTACAACAGGCTCAACACATGACTGTCTAATGAAGCTCCTGCTGAAAATCTCAGCTGGAAATTCAGGGAATCAAGTCTATCCATCATCTCAAAGTCATGATTATTTCATAAACAACACTCAGTGTTCAGTCAAGTCTTAAACTCATCATTCCAGTTACCACAGTTTTACCATACAGGCAACTCTTAGAAGAACTCATGCTGAACCGTACTTGATGAAGCTAAATCCCATTAGCAGAACAAACAGAACAAAAGTCTGTGTCCTGACACCACAATAAGATATACTGAAATATTCACAAAAGATGCAGGTGCAGTTCTCTCATCACATATCGAAGCACATCCAAAGCCTCTAGGAAGAATATTAATAACCCTTTCTCTTTCATTTATTTTGGAGGAATTGCTCAGTTAGTTTCAGTCTGCAGTGTTTCCCTTATCTGTTCTACTCTTAGTGGTTATAATTGTTTCTGAAAGTGCGCATGGAAAGATACGCATTAGCAAGGTAACAGTATACAGGGGAACCTATGGGCACCCTATACCAAACTTTTTAGGCTGATCAAGACCTCCATGCACTTCTATGTCTATGTACAATACTTGCTTTTCTGCCCTTTCCCCTCGTTGCCTTACATAATGAGAACAGTCAAATGAAACTGGTTGGAAAACACAGTGTGCCAGGTACAGCCACCCATCAGCTCTATGTCGTGTATGCTACTAGTAAAATAAAAGGAAAACACAACAGAAAGAAGGATGAAGATCATTAAAGGAAGAGGAGGTGCGAATGGGGAGTTGGAGAGATGGCGTATTGGTATGTAACATAAACAACATGCAAGACTACAGGTCCAGTGAAGAAACCAGAGGGGGAAAGGGAGAAACTGTTAAATCTGACAGGAAACACAGAGAAAGACCACTTCTTCTTGAACTGCGTTCTGAATATATTTATTGTAATATATCTGTGGGCCTGTAAAAGGATGAACTGTCTGTTAGCCTTTTGCGTTTTGATTTCCACTTCTACTGAGTCATGAAGGAGATTTGGTTGATTAACGATGTAGAATCGTAATTTGTGGTGTATGCACATTCCCAAACACCTTCTAGAGTTCAGTGAACAGGTCAATTAATAACACCTATCACCCCTTAAAAGTGGATTAATCATCTATGGGGAATAATACTGTATATATTTCAAACTGTAATTACCTAACGTGATGCTCTAACAAGGTCTATTTTCTATCATGCCATCTACCATAAACGTTTCTCATGTGATGTATAGAACACGATTTGACTTCTGAAAATCTTAGAGACTACCATTATCTCCTAGAGTACATATTAAAAAAAGAGACTAGTATACATGTAAAAAGTATCAAAATAATGTCATTTGAGCTTGCCAGAGACATTCAGTTAATAAATAATGGCATAAGTTAAAAATAATCATAATAGCTGTTGGAAAAGGTTTATTGAGCTCTACATTAAAATAGTGTAGAATTTCCTAGGCAGAAAAAAATATATCCTATATTCAGCTCCAGGGGGAAAAAAAAAGAGAAAGAGAAAGAGAAAGAGAAAGAGAAAGAGAAAGAGAAAGAGAAAGAGAAAGAGAAAGAGAAAGAGAAAGAGA
>VWYH01009833.1:0-50924 GCA_013399365.1 Pampusana beccarii | reverse complement strand
AAAAAGAAAAAGAAAAAGAAAAAGAAAAAGAAAAAGAAAAAGAAAAAGAAAAAGAAAAAGAAAAAGAAAAAGAAAAGGAAAAAGAAAAAGAAAAAGAAAAAGGAAAAGAAAAGGAAAAAGAAAAAGAAAAAGAAAAGGAAAAAGAAAAAAGAAAACTTCATAACTTTGTGGTTTGCAGAAATAACACTACAGAACTCCTCCTTCAAAACATGAGAGTATCCAGCTGAGGCTACGGAAAAAATTACCACCATCTGTTATCAGTATAGAACACATAACACAATGAAGGAATTTTGTTTCTAGGCAGAAGGAAGGGTAACGTACTGTAATAACAAAATCACTGTGTTCACAGGGAATGAATATTCTAAATATTCTAAGTATTCTGTTTGAGGTAGCTCTGGTATGAAGCTAGGGATGTGCCTTGAGTTGTGTCTCGTTCCTCTTCAGAAAACACATTACTAGGCAGTAAAATAGTCTGAAATGCTACTGAGACTGTTTGCATAGGGGATTGAGCCTTATTTGTGCTCTATTCTAGCAATTTCCCAGTCAGAGCACTGAACTATGTGAATTTATGATTTGTGATTCGGTGTGGCTTTACTTTATGTTTGTGTTTCTCATCAGAACAGAACTGAAGCAGAAATATCACCACCACTAATGGAGTACCCCTTTACCAAGGCTCCTGAGTTGGGGACAGACCCAAGTCTCTCAACTAATAATCTACAGCTCTTCTAGAAAGGCTGTCCTTTATTTCCTAGCAAGTGTACTACCCTTTTTTAAAGTGCTTTACAAACGGCAGTTGCCTGAAAGTTTTCTTGTAGCACTAACGTCTCAAATGTGTTTCTTCATTCCATGACTGCTGCAAATAAAATGTTAACTATTTCTTGGAATATAAGCCAGAAACTTCCTTTTTACCTCAAAGGAGAGTACTGTAAGCTTTAGGCTCCTTCTGGGCCAAGAATTTATTTTCTGATGGGTGGAAAATGTCTCTGCTCAGAACAGTTAGCAGCTGCCAGGGACATCTGTCTCCAAAAGCAGGCTATACATGGACAGCAGCAGGGACTGAGTCTAGGACTCCCACTTCTCACTTTGGGAGTCTGTAACTCAGGAGCTGTTCTGTTCCCTTCTCCTCTACATGCTTTGAAAGAGGAGACAGTATCTTGTTCAATTATTTGAAGGAAAGATCAGAGGCATCTACTTGCAGAAGAACACTCTGAACTGCAGCTTCCCTGTGAGCAGAACTGCCTCCTTAAAATATAGAGAAGAGCTTCTGAGAGGGAGAATTTGAGACTTGTTACCTGCTCAACGTGTAGAAACACCATTGGGAAACTCTTGGATACTCTCTGCTCAGCTTGGTGGCTGGTTTAAATCTCCTTCTGAAGTATGTTCACTCTCCTTCTTCCCTGTACATTGAACTCTGGGACCTTATTCCATGACATAAATGCCAGTCTGCAGAAAATGAAATCAGTGTAACACTGGGGGGAGGAGGAAGAAAAGTGATGGAAGGGAAATTCAACTTTCATCCTTCCTATATAATACTTTCTTATCTTCCAGAACTGTGATAGAAAGAGACACTCAGGGAAGCATGTGCTATACTACTCTAATAGCAACCAAGTAAGCACCCACAATTAATAATGAAGGTTTACCTTAAAAGTACGTATGAAACAAATAATGCATGGAGGTTAGAGGAGAATCACATCCTTTGTTTTTCTCTTAAGGAGAGTTCACAGGAAAGTTAGTACCCTTGAACGACTGCTATATCCGCCAAACCTACGAAAATATCTTAAGCAGATATTTTAGGATGTGTAAAATGGTTCTGGAGAAATTAGGTAAATGAGCTGAGCTTCAGGTCTGGTCTCCACTGACAGTAATGGCACTCATCTCTTAGCTCACATGTGACATGTATGTTATATATGTATGTATTTGACATTATGGACATTATGTGAACATGAATGAAAACTCATCTGACCTAGCTAAGACAGCAGAGAAAGTATATAGCACAAGAGAAACTGGACATAGAGTATCAGAAAGGAGGGTTCCCACCTTGACACCATCATCTAGCTCTAGCAAAAATGAGTTTTACTTAACTCGGTGACTCATATGGTTTTTATTAGCTGACGATAAGAATGGAATAAATATGGTAGCCAAGAAGTTAGTATTACAACAATGAAGTATGGTGGGTGACATTATTAAAATTTAAGGAAGATTGTTTTGTAACAATTTAAAATACAATATGTAAACAGCAAAATAATTTATTTTTTTGGGTTGCTTGTGCAAGTAGAAGCTTATTGTTGAAAAAATGTAATACTTCATTGCACAAGAGTGTTATAATGGAACAACAGCACCTTTGGTGTGTATCCTGTTGGGGATTATTATTCAAGAAAATATTTATGCTCTGATTTCCCAAAATAGAACGCAATTATTCACATAACTTAACTTAAGGAAAATTCTTGTGTTGGATCAGGGTCTAAAACCCTTTGGATCAAATCTGAGAGTAAAATGAGAAAGGGTTTGTCATCTCTGTGCTAGCGAAAGCAATAGTTCTCATAATAATTGGGCTCCCACTTAGTGGGACTTTCGATAATTGGTTGCAAAGGGCTGGTGCAGGAATTAAAGTAAGTCATGTTGAGGAGCTGGGTATCTTCACCTGACAGAATCACACTTAGACTGAGCATTTTGGTGTTATCTTTAGCATAACGATCAAGTGAATTATGCATCTGCACTACCAGACTGGTAACATTTTAAGCGGAGGCTGGTATTAAGCTCAGAGCAAACACCCAACCTGCAAGCGATCCTAAGAGGTAAACAGGCTGGATCAAGTAGGCTGAATCCAAGCTGCTGAACAGCTTGCTTTGACACACAAGGTCCTTCACTGTGAAATGAAGATTCCTATTGAAATTGATGACAGCTTTCAACTATCTCCAGTGCCTCTTCACCTACGGAAGGGGCTTAACCTTTGCATTGCTGTGACAACTGGAAAGGCTTTGAAGCTGGAAGGAGAGATCAGAGCAGAGAATATGCCACTTATATTGGTAAAAAATGGTTAAGTAGAAGAGAAGGAAAAATTGTGCTCTTTGGTGGAAAACAAAACAAAACAAAAAGAACTTGAGCATATGGCTCCAAATCTGCGAGTATGCACATATTCTTATCTCTGTACTAGCAAATGGTCTTATCGGCACCCAAGGATGCTGCTGGTACACAGCACCTTTGCAGATCTGGGCCTGGTTTGTAATGTTAAGATATGGCTTAGGCCAGAGCCCATGAGCCATCTGGACAAGCTAATAAAATATTTCTCTAATTTTTGTTTGGTTTTGGTTTTGGTTTTGTTGTTGTTGTTGTTGTTGTTTTTTGTTTTGTTTTTCTTTACAGAGATTTAAACTGTTCCATTTGTTTCTTGTAGTTGCTTAAGTGTTTGCTCCAGGGTGGAAAATCAAACCTTTATGATTTAAAATATCTGTTAATTTTTATTTGCCTTTGTCCATTCAGTTTTCCTCCAATAAATAAATTCCCAGTGTTCTTCCTGGGCTTTTTTCCTGCTTCAATATTAAAATCTGATGTTTTTTCTGTTGGCAGGTGTGATAGGTGAAAAACATGGCTTCAGTTGTGGATACAGGTGATAGATAACTGGGTGTGTATATAGCTATATACACATATGTGTGTGCAGACAGTATCCAAAGATCTTTTGAACTCATAGGCAGAAGTCTGTTATTTACTAGCTACACCTGGCACAGGCTAGTTGTAAACTTTGATAGCACCTAGACTAAACAGAAGTAGTGCTTCTTGAGTCCTCCAGTATATATGGAGATGAGACAGATCTACTAGTTTGGAGGCTGATCATGTGGTGCGCTTCTGCACACAGACTGTTTAGACTGAGAAAGCTGGGGACTGGGTGCCTGGAAAGAAGAAGTGGTGCCAAAATAGAAAAAGGGAAAAAGCAGTGTTCCTGAAAGGAAGAGACAGCCTCAGAAAGAGGGAGATCCTGTTGGGAGGTAAGACACAGGAACAGGGGAATGATCCTGCAGATCGCGGACATGTGTGGATGGATGTTGGGTGATGCCCAGGGACTCATATGGGGACACTAGAGAGGTAACTGATGGAATGGCATTGGCCAGCATGTCTTTCTGGCCAAACCTACTGAGCCAGTGGCCACATCCCTGTGGGGAAGGGCATTTTTAGATCTGGTGGTCTCAACACTGTCAGAAGAGTGAGCAAGTGAGGGCGTGAGATAATTCGTTCACATCAAACCCTTATCTCACTGTTTCTTACATGAATCCTTGGGCCAGGTCTCTACATGTTCTTGCTCACTCCATCTTGTCCACTACAAGAAGGACACCTTAATCTCAACTCCGATTTCTCGGGGTTACAGGAAAACAGGTCCTAGCAAAGCAATGTTTAACAACTGTGGGTTTCACAAAAATGACACAGCTGGGGAATTAATGGGCTGATAGGAAGAATGAAAAGATCATATAACAAGAGAAATATGCGATCTGCTAAATTAGTAGCCGTGGAGGTTGGGGCACATGTAACGTGGATGAATAAAAGGGAATTCAGGACTCCATTTTTGTTATGATTCCGTAACGTGGGGCTGTAAATATCCAGTGAAGGGACAGAAGAGAGACAATGAATTTAGTCAAAACGCATCCACACTCCCCTCACTTATCCGCATCCTAATTTTACACAGCAGTTGAAAACGACCTGAATTCAGTTGATGTATTCCCTCGCTGGATTTTCATTACCGCAGACTGACTATCTGGTACTTTCTACAGTTGATGGTGATGTAGGACAAACTGACTGCCACAGCACTTGTCACCTTATCTGCAGATGGACAACCAGCTTAAGTGAGATGCCCGCTACAGTAGGTATTGACCTCATAGTGATGTACATGGTGTGCACCTCATTATGCCTTTAACAGCTGTTTTTTGGAACTACTGGCAGGGAGTAAGAGAGGAGTGCTGTGGATATAGGACTTATCTTTTCCTGGAGGCCTACCTGTACTTTATAAAACAAAGGCCTTACTAACAGTATCTCTTCCCTGAGTCTTCATTAATTGGGTTTGAACAAAGGCAGGGCCATTCAGCGATCACTAATTAGCTAGGGGAAATAATGGATCACCAGCTACCTCTAGAGGACCAACCAACTTACTTCTGGGCACTTCTGGGACCACTGACTCATTTTTGGAACAATCTCCTTGACTAGCATGAGGAGTGTGCGGAGGGAGAAGATGAGCCACCCCCCTCCAATCTTGCGTGCAAATGAAACAAAGAATAAAAAAATTCTCACTTGGGATACTAGCTGTGAAGCTTCATCATGCCCACCACCAAAAGAGCTACAAAGGTTGTTGCTGGATTGACAGACCCTTGGAGTGGTGAAATCTTACCTTTCTTCTGATACCTTAATCTATCTCTCTTTCTCTCTCTTTCTAATTTTATTCTGGACACATAAGAATAATATCGTTGTGAGTTTTGTTGTTAAAGTCTTACTAAGTTTCATGTTATAGTTACAAACTCTTGCCAAGCCACTATTTGCTGTAATTCTACTGAGTTTTAAGTAAAGATGTGACTTAATTGAACCTCTTGAGTAATTGTTGTTACTCCTGGTTACTGCACAGAGTAACAAGTTAACTCTGCCCTTACCCCGCTGAGTGTGACAGGACACTCAGGAATGGCTTCTGATATGTGAGGTTTGTTGACTTGTAGTAAAGAAATAGAAATAGACTACAAGGTCTAACCAGTTGGCAGACAAGCAGAGAGGTGAAAATTCTGCCAGATCCACTGCCAGCACAGCCTCTTGACAACTGGGAAGAAAAATATTGTAATCTTGTACCTAAAATTGGGTTATTTATGTGGCATCCATCAAACTTTTCCACATGTTTGCACAAAATTATTTATATTTTCCTTGTAATTAGAGATTCCCTTTACTCTTCTGTTTCTCACTGTTTAATGTGACACCATGTTGACTGGGTTTCCTGAGCATACCATTCAGACGTATTTATACGGTTGTTTCAAACAATTTGTGATTACTAATGTTATAACAGGAATATCATTTTGGAAAGACAATGCGAGTCCATAACAATAAAGGTTTTGTTAATGGCGAGAACTCTTTCTACCATAGGAATAAGTTACTACTAACAGCTTATCACCTGAATGCTCTGTCTTCAAGTTGAAGTAAGATGACATAGGACCGAATTTCAGTGTTCAGTGGAGCTCTACAGAATTATCTCATCGGAACGTCTATCTGTCCTAATTACCCTGAGAGTAAAGCTGGGTAAATCACAGTCAAGATTCCTGCAAAATAGGAAATTGGTCTGAAGTCTCATGGTGCAGGAAACCAACATTCTCTTTTTCCCTCTTCCTAGGGAATTCCTCTCCATTGCAGAAACATTTTAGATCAACAAGTATTGATTAATTTCTGTGAAACGTTTGCCCTCCACCAGGAGAGGAAGAGATTGGGCTGGCTTTAATCCAATGTAAAAATATATTTTCTAGAAAGCTTTGAATGTTTGTAAGAAGGCTAATACCTCTGCTAGTATTACATTGTTCTAATTCTTCCATTACCTAGGCATAAACCCAACTGTTACGATTTCAGTTATGCAAAAGACTTATAAAAAGAAAAGAAATACTACAGATTTGGGATTATCCAAGTTTAATGTGAAATTTTATACCAGAACCTGGAATGGCATACATATCCAGTGCTTTTACTGGAAGTGAATTCTCCTTGTAGGAATATCAGCATAAGGAGTAATCAAAGAATTTAATAGTTAAGGATTTATTTATGAGATCAACATGACAAGAAATGTATTGTTACTACCTGAACAACAGCTCACTTTTTAATATCAAGGCAGTAGGTTGTTTTTGTTTGTTTGTTTGTTTGTTTGTTTCCAGAAAACTACAATTTATAGTTTTTAAAATTCACAAAAAAGAATTAAATCTAGGTGAATCAAGTCTACAATCTGTCAGAACAGCAAATGATCAAAGCTTTTGTTTGTAGGTTGGTGGTTTTATTAATAAATGAAAGAAGTTCCAAACAACCCTTTCACTCTAATAAAACTGAGTTACTTTATCTCAAGATCTATTTGTGTATCTATTTGCAGCCTCTCAGTATTTACCATAACAGTTGTAGAAAGGGCATCTTTGTTTTCCAAATTGAGAACAGGGTCTGCTTTATGTAGGAGCTTTTGGTTATCTAAAAGATTTTTGCACAAGAGACAAAACCTCTCAAGGCAGCAGTGTGAAATGTTTGCAGTATTTTAAAGCATTGGTTGAAGAGATAGGTCTTTTACTCCACAGATGTAACATGCAAATGTGATGGACAGATTTGACAAAATCTCAAGTTTCTGCAGAAGAACTGCATCAAGAATAAAATCTTCAAATCCATGTAAAGCAACAGTGTTCAGTGAAAGGTGACCTTTCAAAAAATCTTCCTCTTCTTATCAGAAAGTCTTTCCTCCAGAACTGATTAACTTAGTTTATTATAGACATGGAGAACTATGAAGTCTGACTTGAAATTCCAAATGCGTTTTTTGTTGTCAATGGGTTAGAGCAGGGGTATAAATGTATATAACTGTTCCTGCATTTATACAGTCCTAAAATTGCATTTGGCCCTTTGAAGGCATCTACAAGGCTGATGTGGCCCTCAGTGAAAGTGAGTTTGACACCCCTGAGTTAGAGGATTCAAGGCACTTAGTAGCCTTTAACAAGGTGATCAAGACAAAAAAAGTTTCCTGAGTGTGTTAAATATATTTAAAGAGTATTGCACTTATTGAAAAGGTCTGAAATTTGGAAGTGTCGGTTTCTCGTGAGAATGCAAAAGCTGAAGAAAATTTTGAGATTTGTAGTGCATTCAGGATAGTTAAATAAACCCTGCAGCTCTTCAGGGTTTGTGTAATCCCTAATCCCTAATTCAAAATCAGATTTTAGATCAGATCACCTAAAGGAAGAAAACATTTGTCTTCTATTTCTGATTTAAATTAAAAAAAAAAGATATATATATATAAATCTGTTTCAATAGATGCATAGTATAGCCAGAACAAATACAAAGTTTTAGAGAGAAACACAGATTCATAGATACACATGCAGGAAAAATAAATGCAAATTATTTAAAGATAAATCTTCAAAAACGCAAATAATATTCAAGCAATGTGAAATATCAAATATAGTGTGGAAGAAATATTTCAAAACAGTTCCTTGTTTTTAGACAGTTTCATTTATTTGTAAAGCAAATCCGTTATAGGAAAGCACCAAAACCCTAAGGTGTGCACACATACAGACACACAAACATGCATATTGAAAAACAAAGATTTCATCAGCAATGTATTTGAAGTGCTCAAAATGATCGGTAGCACTCCCAGAATCTGTTACTCCATATCTGTTCTTCAAGACAGCTGTACCCAGTGACCAGAGCACTCCCTTAACCACAAGTGAATATCTTCTGACTTTTAGTTTCAACATTTGAACATAATGTGATAGAGTTCCTTTGATTTTGTAGAGCTAACTCACAGAAAATAATAATAATTAAAAAAAAAAAAAAAGATACTGAACACACATGCAGAAGGCAGTGTATACAAAATATAGCTCAACTGTAAGCATATGATGCAATGAACATTCAAGTAGAACAAAACTATAATCAAATAGATATGAAGATACATAGAGAGAAACAAGCTAAAACCAAAGCTAAATACAATACAGATGAAACAAGTCACTAAATACAATACTGATGAAACAAGTCAATAAGTCTTACTTACATCAAGGATAACTATATTATGGAAAAAGTTGGGAAATAAAAAAAGAGGAATATGTTTCTGATATAGAAAGTCTAAATGTATTTGTAGAATTAGATCTATAGTCCACAGTTGACATAGATTTGATTGGGTATGCTGAACAAAATGACATACTGGTTCTGGATTATTATTTCTCTTACCCAGAATTAATGTTTTGTTAGACAACACAGCTGAACATTTAATCTCAGGTATAGAATCTATATTTGCTACCAACTGTAGTAATGACAGATAAGGGGCCATAATTTCATTGCTATGAATTTAAATGTTTTGCAGGACAGTATGATATTAAACCCTACTTGGAATATTAACCACAATCTACAGGTATTATGAAAAATATTTTAAAAATATGTTAAAAGGATGCTTCAGAAGGCTTAGGAATCAAGTTCTGATTCCTACTTGACAACACTAACTTACAAGGCAGTATCCCCAAGACATCTGGAAGTTAAAATATTGTTTAAGAGAAAGCTTTGGCTTCAGCTTCCATGTCATGAGATGGTTTATGTGAAAAACAGGGAAGTTCAAGTTTCTTGTAAAAATCACATAGAGGATCACACGATTGAAAACTTTTCAATCGCTTGACTACAGATTTGACTACAGGTTTGTTTTGATAAAGGGAGTAGAAAACAATAAATGCATAAAAGAAGCAGCACACTTTCGCCAATTTCTAAAACAAGGAAAGGAGTTTCCAAAATAAGACACAGAAAAGGTGTTGGAGAAGCCAGGGGATCAGACAGTGTCAAAGGAAAAGCTGATGCAGAGCATCACGGCAGCTGAATTCATGAGAGCTTCCTCTAGGAGAAGGTTACCAGTTCAGAGAATGACTGAGAAATACTCATGCATGCTTATATTAATAATACTGATTTCTTAATTGGAGAATGGCAATAAAAGCATAAAGAGAACCCTGGAGAGGACTGGATTACAATATACCAGCCCCTGGAATTTTTGGGTCTATATCCAGGTTGGCTGTTAAAGCGAGTTGTTCTTAGGAACCTGGAAACATACCCATATGAAAAATACATGTTAAGACACAGGGACATTTTCATCTTCCTCACAAGCTTCTTGCTGTCACCCTCTGATGTGAAGACCATGTGCACCTCTAGTATCACCTCTATGGAAAATTCCTATATACTTTTAATATTTTCAGTTGGATGGTTGATTTTATATATAAAATTACAGTGAGTGGTTGTATATTTCTCCATCTACATCCGCACATTTTATACTTGCACAAGTAGAGGTCATATATATTTCAGCCACCATGGCTTTGGGATATTCAGAAATGAAACGGAGTTGATCAGCACAACAAATATGAATAAATATTAGTAAACAAAATAAATATCTTTTTCAGTGAAAATGGAAATTTGCTTGGAGGAGTTTAGAGTGACTTGACCTGGATTAATTATTTTACGAAAAATTCAAAATCAAGAAAAAAGTTGAGGAGCAAGTTGCCAATTCAAAATTTGGTTGAACACTTCTGTTAAGGAAAGAAAGTATTGCCTGCTATTCCTACAGTTTTATTATAGATACCTCATGCTATTATATATAGAGAAACCAACTTTTCTTCTTTCCTACATTGCAGTGTCTGTTAATCTACAAGTGGAAATTCTTAATCCTTTGGACAGGTTTTCAAATAATGGATGGAAATTGAAGTAGCAGGATGTTTCGCAGCCCAAATATTGTCCACAAAGCTCTCTCAAGTAATCTTGCAATTTCCAGTATGAATGCAACATCCCTCCCCCTGCCCCCCTACTCCCCCTAAAAAAGGGGGGGGAAAAAAAGGAGACATTAATCTAAAACCTACCGAAATCTTCAGAATCTTCTCACTAATCTGATTTGTTTATTATATCAGACATCTAAAGGTTCAACACAAATCTTTAGACCTGTAAGTACAGTTTGCCTATAAAGATAAATTAAATATTATTAGGACAGTACAGCTCAGTAAGAAAAAAGAACATCACAGCACACTATCAAGTCAATGACACAGAGGAGGTTAATGGCTTGGTTTAATTGTTTTCCGAATGCAAGAGGAGAAAGGACTTCTAAGAATGGTTTTTGCCAAACACTATGGATGGTTAACTTGCGTCTTACTCCATTAAGTGCTTGCAGATGCTATCAGAAATATTACCAAATTCTTAAAGAACACTTTTCATCAAGATATCTGAAATGTGCTTTGAAAACGACATAACATCATCCGTTCCACTGCTAGAAATAGATGCCTGGAGAAGTGACTCATAACACACAGAAGGCCTGGAAGAAAATCAAGATTTCCTTTTTATCCGTTTAGTGTTCAGCCCTGTAGCCTGCATTGCTTTCTTGAGCCAACGTGTGCCATTTCTTAAAAAAATCAGAAGGAAAAAGTGATGGGAAGCAAGTATAAAGGATGACTACAATAAATAAACTGAGCAGACGTTGTAGCAGTCTGCGAAGCAGCCATTTCTTAATGGCTTTGTGGCTGTTTTTCTTAAATGTAGAGGGCCAGTTCCCAGAAGGCACACTGCAAAAACCTCACATTTCAAGGTGCAAGATTTCCTATGGAGAACAAATCTTTTCTGGGGAGTGTTAGTGGGAGACCAGTCTCTGTCAGGGAGTTACACTAAAGGTTATACTTTCAAGGATCTTAGTCAGAAAGTCCACTTTAACCCCTAGGCCTAGTCAGACAAGAATACAAAAGTTTAATTCAAAAGTTTAATTAATGTTCCCAGTTTAGGAGTGTCTCATACCTCATCAAACAAAAGCACCAGAAACAGGGATGTAGCTGGAAGCTTGAATATGTCTTTGTGTCTTTATTGATCTTGCCTAGAAAGACTGATGTGGAGATACTGATTTTATCTTCAAAAATACAGAGAGGTTGATACCAGTCCTGAGGAACTCAACCAAAATAGTGTTAGCTGATGCTTCATAGTTGTCGGGCTCAGGTTCAAGCTGTATGTAAAAATGTGCATACTAGTGATTTAATTACGGGTACAAATACCTTGTTAGTGCCCCAGCTGACTTTTTGCCTATGTAATTCCTGCAGCAAATAAGAAAATATTATACCTAAGCATGCAGTTCTAAAAAGCTGAAGTTTCATCAATATAACAATTTCTTCTCCAAGGATGATAAAACTGAAGAACAGCAGAAAGAGCAGCTGTCTGATCATCCAGCGGGGGCCAGGGCCACCTGCTCTGAAAGGCTAGAGACCTTGCAATAACAGCAGAATCTGTAATAGGGCAGGGAAAGTTTCTTCTTGATTCTCAGTAATGAAAAGTTGGTGCACACCAAGGAGGAAAACAGCTTCAACACTGCAAGAACTGTGAATATTTTATCTAAATGCATGCCAGACACTTTGTAATTCTCTCTGTCCTGGTTTTGTTAAAAACAAGACCATTTTCACTTTTAGTGAATTTTTCTTTCAGCCAAGTTCTTCTTAGTAACTGCACTTTTCTGAAGTTGAATACATATTTTGGTAGATATAGCAACGGAATGCAAAGTTGCTTATAAGAATGCACGTCCCATAAGCAAGGAGGGGTGAACTGAACAGGTGACTAAAACTGACCAACTAAGTATTCCATCCCATCCACGTCATAATACTGTATAAAAGCGGGCGATCATGAAGTTCTCGTCCTTCTTTGACTATGGTCGGCATCCAGAGAGGACAAGATTGGGTTTGTATATTTTGTATTATTTTCTCTATTTTATTAGTAACATTAGTAGAATATTTCTAACTTTTTTTTCCAACTTGCAAGTGTGTCTCTCTTTTCCTCCTGTTGCCTCTCCTTAGTGGGAAGGGGGTGGCTGGGAGGGAGAGTGGGTTAACAGAAAGCGTCTGCCACAGTTTGTTGTCACCCTGCAATCAAACTGTGACACTCCCAAATTCTTGGCTTTAATGATAGACTTGAGAATTATTGCCACGAATTTCAGAGCTCTGTATGAAAGTACGCTTTCTTTAACATCTTTTAGATTCTAAGTCCACCTTCAGTGGGTATCACCTTAATCTCAGGTTAAAAAAAGAGGGTGAATGTACAGGCAAAGACCTGAATTGCCTCTATTTACGTTTTTGTGAAATGTTCAGGAATGTAGTCTTGACCCTAATTCAGGTTTCTACATTTTAATTATCACTTCGTATCCCTGATTCATGCCCCAAGGATATATTTTCAATTTAGAAAAGAAGTGGATGGAGATACACGTAGGTTGCAGAGACTCAGTTTCAGCTCAGTTTTCTACAGATTGTCTCAGTAAGCATTGCAGGGATTAAATTCTTTCAATTACTTCTCAGATTGATTTCTGCTTAAGTCCAGAGACGGGATATGCTCTGTATTCATCATCTTTATAAATGGGTAAATAATAAAAAATACAATAACAAACAATAAAATGCTTTTTTGTCACAGTTGTTTCATTGTTTATTCACTGTTCATTTTCGGTTTAATATTTTTAGTTTTGTTTGTTTGTTTGTTTCTCCACCTTGTACACAACAGGTAACAATAATCCATGTCTGAGTGAAAGCACTTGTGTAAAAGTTTATGTACCCTGTGCCACTAGTAATGAATCACTTTTAAGCATCTTTAGAGTCTCCCTATTTCATGATCTTGATTGGTATTTTCATTTAAATAAAAAAGATTTATTTTAAAAATAGCAACACACCTTAGACAACTCAAATGGCACAACTCATGAAGGAGAACGTAATTCAAGTGTTAATACCTTGACAGCATTTGAAAATAAGTGCCATGTATAAAACAGAAGTCAAAGACAACATCTTCAAGAACTTTGCAGTGTTTTAGGAGATGGATTCCCATTTTGTGCAATTAGGTTCTTGATGCTGTGCTAGGCTCATATTTTGGGCCCTGGTTACCTGGTTCAAAACTAATGTAGCTACTGTATGCACAGATTTACTGGAAGAAGAGGTGCAATATCCAGACCATAAATTAACACGACCAGCATAATGCAACGTGATCCTTACCGCAGAGAGCATTGACATCACAGCCATGAGTCACCTACAAGGTGGCTGGCAGATTTAGGTACTTCAATACAGTGAATGCAGCAAGGGCAAGGGGAGAAGCCTCCACTTGTTGTCAATGCTGTGCCAGGACAGGTTGCAGATGCCTGGCTCAGGCTTACAGGTGACTGTCTCCCTCTGCCCTGGTAGATGTCAAAGATATCTAGGAGAGGAACAGATCACAGTTTTGCATCTGCGAGGTGAGGAGAAACAGACTGTCATCTCCTTCACCCCAGGAGGCTGAACTAAAAGGCTATGGCACTGTTTGAAGAGAGAGCAATCACCAAACACTTGCTGAAACTGCACAGCAAGGAGGCATGCTAGAAACCGTTGAGCCAGAGAGACATGGAGAACTCGAGTAACAGTGCATACATTGAGGCAACTTTGCTCTGTCATCTTACCCATCCACTTCATTTTCTAACGTGTTCATGGAAGTGAGAATGTGTGGAAGAGAAAATGTAGAAAGATAGACGAATCGTACCCCCCAAAAGAGACCAGTGCTTAGGAAGAGATGGATTTCTGCGAAAAGAAGAGACGGATTACTGTGAAAGCAAGGTGGGTGTATATATTACAGATTGCATCTTGCCAGTAGACCAGAAAGTGCTGTTGAGATCTTTCTCTTAGGAAAGAGTAGAGAGTATCATCTATGCAAATACCATAAGAAATGTTAATATGTTGAAGAGCTGTGGGAAATAAATCCAGTCTATTTACAGCAAGTATATATTTGTAGCGGATGATGACATTACTTCAAATTCACCAGGTTCAGAAGTTTTAAGAGTTTGTTTAACCGTTCTTTTCAAGCTTTACTGAAGCTTTTGCAGAAGCTTTTGCAGAAGTGCTGATAGTACTCATGATAATTTTATTTGAAATCTGAGGAAACAATGCTAGCAAGTACAGAGGTACTGTTTCCTCCTGAGGGAGGTAGCTCAAATGCAATATGTGGATGACTGTAATAAGTGATGCATTTTCTTAGGGAATGGAATGGTTGACATTGTTAGAAGAGATCTGGACATAGGAAATTTGAATATGTCTTTTGTTTTTATTTTGTTCTTGCATAGATGCAATAATGATGATCAACTTCCTCAGTGTCCCTGTCATTACACAGTTGCAGCATAAAAAACAGGTATTACTCCAAATGGCTCAGAGACAATATTTTTGAAGGCCAGATGTTAAAAATAATATATGCTTGTAATACAGGAAACTGAGGCACTGTGAGAGTTAATTCTTCACTCACAAGCTCAAAGGCTATGTCTGGCATAGATGCAAAGAGGATAACTCTCCCGTTTCTAGGCCTAATACCTTTAAGATTATCTTCTGCTGTTTTCCCTATAGCTTCACTTCTAAACGTATTCTTAAAAATAAATTGAGTTTCGTTTTGTTTAACATATTCTTTGACATAAGCAGTAATCAAATACATTTTGTCTAAGCCCACCTACAGCACAGTGGTTTGTATTTGCCATTCCTTTTATCGAGCTGTTGATGTGCTCCAGGAGAAAGCTAGACTTCTTAGAAATTAATTGGTGCACATTTCTTTAAATGAATTTTTGCCCTTTTTTATCTTTATTTTGTTTCAAATGTTTTCAGTCTTTTCTGGCAGGCTTGCTGCCTTCAGGATTGTTCTTTGCTTCCTGTGGAAACTTCATGTAGTTTGTTTTGGTTCCTTTCTTTTCTTGCTTGTAATAAAAGGGTGTCTGAATAGCTCAGTGAGACTTTTCCAGGTCTAATTTTTATGTCACGTATGAAATCAAAATTACATCCCAACAAAACACTTAAGTGTTAACTAGTCACTATTTCAGCTCTATGCAGCAAGAAATCCAGACATACCTGTATTTTAGATCATGCCTTCCTGGTAACCATTAGGAGAAGTTTCATATAAGAGGAAAAAGTGACATTACAGTCCATTCTGTCTAAATACGCATTATGAACAGTCTCTATCTTTTCCCCTGTGCACACAGGACTAGTGAGCAGCTGGTGCTCATATTTGTTAAAGGTGAATAAGCCATAAACTCTAGCTATAATCTGTGGCTAAGACTGCCCAGAGTTACATAAAGATCAAGAAATAAATATCCAATCTTCTGTGTCAAAGACAAACAGAAAACAGGGGCAATTTCACCTTTGTTTATGGTAGGAAAAATACAGGGTGTTTCAAAACGATGGACACAATCCGTCATCATGGTGCAGCGCAAATTAACTCCATCCTCCTGTATTTCTCAAAAAAAGAATTCAACATCTTTTGCTTGATTATAGCTATATGAATTATGGAGTTAATTTCATCTATTCTGGCCAGGCTATTAGAGCTTTCTCTGACACACTAGGGCTAAAATATCTGACTAGTAGTGCAATTTATGCATAGGTGTTGAAGGCAAGAGATATGTTGATGCCTCCCAAATAAATCTGCCTTTTATTTTGGAAAGAATGTGCTATACCTCTCAGTTAAGAAGAATTAATATGAGTGGAGTTTGTACATGTACTTTTAGACAATCTTACTATTTGTGACTTAAAGCAGATAAGATAGTAGCCTGTCTCGAAGGCACACATAAAATTTTAATCTACAAGAGGAAGATGGACAAGCTTAAATAGACATTATTTTCCATTACTTTAAAGAGTTCAACATTTCTTCCTCTTGACACGTAGGACTTGCTTTATATTTCAAGTCCTAGTTCTGGTTCCGGGTCATGGTCTAAGAACAACCTATCCTGCATATCCATAACCACAACATGATTTCCACTTCAGAGTGATACCATTTCACTAGGCCATGTGAGCTGTGATGTGTGCTTCAGTAGTGTGAACATTTCGAAGACTACTATACTAAAGAACAATAGATGGTAGAAGGTGTAAATCGTGATGCATTCTGCTGTAGTCAAAGTGAGATTTCAGAATTTTTGGTAAGAGAGAGTGAAAAAAATTAGCTGACGACCTTTCTTCTATATTTTTGGTTTGAGGGAAGTACTTGTCTTCCTCTGTGATGTACCAGTGTGGAATGTTGTGATTTACAACGTACAACAGGAGAGTTTCCTATAGAAGCAAAAGTCACTCCAGATTAACTTGTACATGCAGCTGCTTTCTTTCCCTGTGGAAAATAAAATATAGTGGCTTGGTACAGTTCAAAGAGTCTGAAGAATTAGTTTTGAAGACACTCCCTTATGAAATGTTTCTTCCTTTATTCAATAAAGCAGTTTTCATGACAACAAAGCCACCTCCAGTCCCCGCACCAGATCTCTTCTGGGCTTACAGCATTTAAAAAAGCGAAAAAAGACTAGGGAAAGAGTGACTTACACTGCATGCCTGTGTGATTCAAGTCTCATGACAAAATCATTCCTTTCCAGCTGTAATAGGTTCTGCTTTTTCGGTGCTTTACCTCAAAATTCTTGCCTATGCCAAAAACTTTGCAAAAAAGAGCATATGTTTCTTCATGACATTCACAAAACTGAAAATCCCCTCTCTCTCCTCTGAAAGTACATGCAAGCAATTCAAAAATCCTTTCTACAAATACGTGGCATGGCACCATTTCTCCAGCTGCAGAGCAAACAGTCACAAAGTCCTGTACTTTAAGGAGATAAGGCAGATGAAAAAGAAAAGGTTGAAAAATAGGAAAAAGAAAAATAAATTAATATGTTGAGCTTCCTAGGTAATTTTTATACTAGCATCTCTGAACCCACCAATCTGCAGTGTACTTTTGGTGGCCTGTGGGGGTGCTCTGGCTTTATACAAGACTCTAGACTGTTTTAAAAAATCATTGACAGGACTAAATAAAACTAATTAGATACAGATAGAGTAGAAACAAACCAATCCGAAGTTTCCATAAAGTTTAGGCAAAGTTTGTATTACTATGATGTTGCAGTTCTTAATTTAAAACATCTTACGTAAGTACTCTGATTAGATCTATGATTTACCATATACCTACTTCCAATGCACCTCTCTGAAGAAGAAGAAACAAAAAGTGCCTTGTAAGCCATGACAAGTAGAAGTGTCTAGCTAACCTCTGGCACCAAAGCCACGATAAACAAACATCTCAGCCTACTTTTCATCGGGATCTATAAAAGAACCCACACAGCTATATCTGAAGAATTTACTCCGTGGGCAAAACATTTTCCTTAGTTCGTTATCTTCCCTGGATTATACTTAGCAACTGTCCTCTGAGTCCTATTCCTGCCCTCTCTACAATGCCCTAAACTGTTTTTAGAGATACCAGTGGGCTCTGTCCGACCTTGGTGCATGGTTACTGCTCCTTGTTGGGCATCCCAGCCCAGGCCCAAGCTCTGTTTTCTGCTAAGATGGGCTTCTTATGCTGAGAGAAACTCAGTTTTTTTTGCCTGATTGGTTTGGGTTTTTTGTTGTTATTGTTTTTTTATATAATAGTTATTTCAGGCAAACATATTTAATCAAAGCTAGAATAAAAAAAAACCCAAAACACTTCACACTGTCTCCACTGAAAGAATTTTCCATGAAGACAACAGCCTAGTGAAAGCAATCAGAACCGAACTTCAGACTTCAAAAATTCACTTGAATTTGCGCTTTCATTTGATTTTTGTTTTTAACACTATTTCTTGGTAGCTAAATAGCAGTTCTAGCATCATTCGTAGTGTCACAACATGCCACACCGGTAGCCATAGTGCACAAATCGATGTACCACAGCGTACTGGGAAATAATATAAGCAGAAAAGGCTTGTATAAACATGCTGATTATTGACTGAAAAATAAAATTTTGTTAGATCAAAAAAATCTCATTTGTATAGGAATTAACCTGTGACACTTTGAAGAAGAAAAGTAATACATTTTTTGTGTAGTAATTAGGGAAATAGTTGGGTTTTTTTACATTCAGGGAAGATAAAAGTATATTTAATTGACGGAGCGGCACAGGGAAGGCATTGGCAGATTCAAGTTGAGCAGCTTTGGTGGACTGCTGAACTCTGTATGGCTCATGGGAAAGATTTGGAACTGCTCCACTATTCAGAAAATAAGTAAGTGTACAATTCTTTCACTGTAGGTGATGGAAATCAACTTTTCTTAATCTGAAATTTTTATTCCGTCGTATATTTAACACTCACATGATAAAATGCAATAAGTATTCTTGAAGCTGCCACTGGCCCTGGAGCCTCCCTGGATGAGACCCCTCTGAGGCACCTTGTGCTTTTCTCTGTGTAGAACAGAGCAGGAATTCTAGAGTTTGCTCACTATAACCATGTATTTAAGAGACTTTGGTGTAAAGTGGTGGAATCATGTCTGGATCAGGTAGGGGAGATGTGATGTGAATTCTGTAATCCTTGTCTACAGTTCACATAAAGAGCACTGTGACCATAAGGAAGTGAACCATAATTCAGTGTTCAGGGCTCTGGTGTCAGTTAACACCGATTTTAAAACGCTACTGGATCCTGTTGCTTGATTCTGTAGGAAACAGTAGGTCTAACACCTGGATTTCTCTTTAAAAACCTGCTGAATAACACACTTGGGGTCAGCGTGGGCTGTAAGGATCATAAAGGTAAGGAGCTGGTCAGATACAGAAGTTGTAAGATGGTTATGAGAGTGTTTTTTGAGTTGCTATTGTATTTAAGTGTCACCTAAATTCTTTCTACTTCTCTTCTTGGTTCATCTTGCAGAAAATTTAGTATTTTGAATCCAAACCAAAACCAAACCAAGCTGTGTCTTTTTTTCCAAGAAGCAGAAATTCTGTTATACCTGTGTTTATCAATAAAAGTAAGACACCCTCCTCCCATCCAACCCACAGTTATGGGTTTGCAGGGTCTTATTTTTCTGGAAAAGTAAGAAAGCAGCAGCAATAACCTTACATACCTTTTTTCCAGCTCCCATTCCCTTTAATGACAGATACTTGTTAATAATTCAGGATTTGGAGCCTCTCCAGTACGGCAGGCTTGGAAGGACCATGTGTGGCTGAATAGTCTGAATTGAGTTTCCAGGAGCTAATACTGTGGCATCATCACAAACTACCAAATGGCTATTTGTTACTATTTCTGTACAGAGTACACAGCCTCTTTGCACAAAGTAAGGCTGCTGACCTTTATACATCTGGAAAGCAGGGGCACAGGCAGTGCTGAGAGCCCTTTTGCCTCCAGAATAACCTGGAAATATCTCTTTGAAAACCCAGTGAATCTTTTCAGGAGCTGATTCATCTTTTATGTCCAGGGCTGTCAAATGGGCCAGATAGTATGGTGAATTCCCTATGTCAGCTGTGTATGTCAAGGCAGAATCATAGAATCATAAAATCATAAGATAGTTTGCATTGGAAGGGACCTTTCCAGCTCATCCAGTCCAATCCTTGCCATGAGCAGGGACATCTTCACCAGATCAGGTTGCTTAGAGCGCCATCCAGCCTGGCCCAGGATGTCTCCAGGGATGGGGCATCTACAACCTCTCTGGGCAAACTGGGCCGGTGTTTTACCACCACTTTCATTGTAAAACAGTTCTTCCTCATGTCTAGGAAGAAATCCTCCCCATTAGCAATATGTGAGCGTCACTCACAATGAAGTGGAGGGTGGTATTGTCCCAGAGCCACTCCATCGTAGGAGACACATACTCTCTGAGGCTGGAAGATCACAAAGGCTCTGCTGTGCGAGTCCTCTCCTGCATAGATAGTAGTTAACCATTCTGGGAGTGGCCACAGCTGAATTTTGTCACTGAGGTTGAGGTTTCATCTGACATTTTATAAAGCAGTCCCTCTGTGCTCTGTTCCTGCTGATATAGTGAAGCCCCTATCTCTTTTATTCCCTGTTGTGCTTCTTAAGGGCTTTGAGGGAACAATTCCCCAGCCTGCTAAGATAAACAAGTATGTCTCTTGGACTGTAAGAATGCTGAATCAATCACTGGAGCTGTCTGGGAATCTTAAATGACTCTTTTAAAATATATTGTCAGATTTGTTCAGGAAGAAATAAGGGAAACCGAATCTTTACTTGCAGTTAGCCCAGTGAGAAAATGTCTTCCCACACAAATCCTCCCATCTCTACCTCCCTCCATTTCTGTCTCTCTTGAATAGTGACACATTAGAGGAACTAACAACCTGAACAGCCATAAGCTATGGCACTAACTTCCACCCACACACCTCATTAGGCCTTTAACACATTTTCCTTTGCCTTTCCCCAGCACTGCTAAGTGGCACAACTGTGAAGTTGACCTTTCACATTATAATTGGAAGCATTCAGTGGGTTTTATGCTCTGTAATTTGGTAATTATATGGTCTGTCACTTACTGGACACTGTTCTGTCTGATCATTTTGGGTTTTAGGTCCGTCCAAAAGTCATTAATCACCAAGGAGTCCTCCGTAGTCCTCTGTCCACAGAATCACATTTTTTTCGGCAGTCTTATTTTTTCGGCAGCCTTATTTTTTCTTTCACTTTTTAAGGTGTGAATGGAGAAACTATGACTTGTTCAGTGGAAACATTGATATTACATCCTGTCATGAGCTCAGAAGACCTGGTTCTATATTTTACTGCAGGTTTATGCTATTGAAACGCTGCAACTGCCCACTTGGCATTATTCTGAATTTGCCTCTGTGGTGTGTCCAGGCTATGTGACATGCTGCCGCTTACATAGCAGTTTTGGGGACCATTTGCAAAAGCTTAAGTGAAAGTTAGCAACTTAATTCCATTGAATTTTACCAACATGTGAGTGATGACTTGTCCTTTCAATGTCCTGCATTTTCCTAACAGCTTATTAACTCAAGTAACTTTAAGCTGTGCTTTTAATTCATGGAGCTAATGCACTTTACACACCTTTTCCTAAAGAATGGTCTCATGGGCTAAGTAAAGACTTTGTTGTCAAATTTCCCACTGCTTCAAGACATTTTAATTTGCTCTGTGAAGTAGGGTACATGACTGACCTGTTCCTCAGAAAGACATAACAATTTCTTAGTTTTATGGCAAGAGAAGGTTTAGCTGGTACTGATTTTGGATTATGAATACAAATAAAATTAGATGCATAACATTAGGAACCTAAGAAGTTAAAGGAATTAAGGTGTTAACCAAGTATAATTGAAGCTGACTGCGGCAGTTATTTAATAAATATTTGACTCAGGAAAATATAAGTTAAACAGCCATAAAAGATTGAAACGGTTAAAATCTGTGAAATTCCCACAAGGGTAGGTGGTGTGATAATGCTAATGCTTGTTCTTGGTTCTAGGACTATAGCTGTTGTGATAGTTAGGCAGCAGTTCTTGCCTAAATAACAAGAGTAATAAGTGTATATACACATATGTATTTATCCTTGAGACAGAATGTAGATATTTTTTAAAACAAAGGTGCATATTTGTATTTTCCAGAAAAAGTGAAAACAGAGAGGATCGAAGCATAAGGGTTTACATACCAGTCTGAAGTGTAGGAGAGAACAGTTCGTTTGTGTAGCTGCCTAGCATCCTACCCTGATAACATGGTGAGACAGATTAATTTGGTGAATGTCTGCTCCTGCAGATGGGTGAAACAACTTAAAGGTACCTTAAAATCAGTTATTAGAGGGATGAAACCTAACCTTTCCCTGTAAATTTAGCTCCAGTTTTCTTTATACAGTTTCCTGTCTCTAGTATAAGGCAAATATTGTTAAGGCTTGTTCCAAGGCATTTTGAAGGCAAAGGTACAGATACTGCCTGAAAGAGACTTTGTTGTGTGAATATGAGAGTGCCCAGCTGATTTCAACCCTCTTCAGAAAAGCAGAACATACGCTTGGTAAGCAAGTAGAAAACTGTCAAAGGTACCTTACTGCACTGTCCATTTCTCCTCCCAGTCTGACCATACTACCAGGAGATGGATTCTGATGGTTGCTCCAGTAAGATGCAACATTGCTGGGTTTTGACATGTTGTTTATTTCAAAGGTTTCTTTTTTTCAGAGCTGAAAACTGATCAGTTCCATCTTGACTATCAAGCTTAAGAAATCCCAGCACTCTTCCACTCTCCTTCCTGACACTTTCTTTAGCCTGTTTTTTAGAAACTGACAACTGGATACTAAAATAATAAGAAAGTGTCTTATTTTCTTAAAATCTCTTTTAATTATACAGATGCAAATATCTTCTGCAAGGTAGAGCAATTGATACCCATCTGCAGGTTTATGCAAGCTGGCGAATTAGGTTTGGGCTCTCATGCTGCCCAAATATAATCGAAGTAGGCGGCACTTCTTCCATTGTAAACATGTATAGAAACTCTAAAATCTTCCACTTGCAATGCTTTTATTTTGTAGCAGTAAAACAAAACCCTGGTGTTTGCAAACTGTGGTAACAACCTCTACAGAGCTTCAGGAAGGAACAAGGGATGCGGGAGGGAAGGTACTTGAGAAAGTGTCAACAAATCAGACTACACGCACATGACCAGAATGTTAAGTTGTAGTTTCAGCTTCTGTGTTAATTGGTGCTGGCAAAGCACAGCCTCAGTGCAATTAACTTTCTGCAGTGGAGAAGGAAATCTTCAAACCTCATAAGTGCTGTGCCATGAAACTCCTATAGGTATTCAGTTATTGCAACGAAATTGTATACCTAACAATGCCGAGTGAAATACAGAGGTCTGGAAGTGACAACAGGGAAATCAAGTACTGATACACTGAGCTATGCAGATTACTTCAATCTGCACTTTACAGAGTATGAATATCTACTGACTTCAGTGAAATTTAGTTGTCTTCTGCTCTTCATCGGATTTTGAATCTAAACCTAAAGGAGGGAGTGGGACAAATTTAGTATGTTAAAGAATGCTTCAGAACTCTTTCTTTCTGATGTAAAAGTATGATACATTTGGTAAAGATGGAAGGCAACAAAATTGGAAAAAATGTAGAGAAAAAGCTGTTTATTGTGTTCTTCATTAATTTGCAAAACTGACAAGTGCAACAGGCTATCCAGGACAAAATCTTGTAGACATGCAGGTGGATGAATAAGGACAATCAGAGAGTAAACACAGCCTGTGAAGAGCATGACAGACAGAAGAAAACCCTGACAATGTATTAGTTATTTGTAATTATCTTGTATGGATTTTCTTAATTATCTGGCCCTGGACAATGCCAGAGAAGACTTAACAAAGAAGAAAAGGCCACAGTTCACTTGACTACAGATGCAATTATTTAAAAATATATAATGGGAAGTTTGTGCAAGAAAAAAATCAGAAGTGTGAAGAAGTGGGACTACAACTCCTCAGATTACACACAGGTTTTGCTTTCTGTTTTTGGAAGCAGATCTCATGTCCAGGTGTCTGTGGCTTTCATCTGACCCTGATGTTGTAGGATGACCGCCTAAGAGTTACTGTAATCATGCAAATTGATTATGGCAATTGCATGGAAATAATAACACTAATCAAATTTAAAAGTCACAAAGTGGATTACAATGTCCTCATCCGTCTGTTTATTAGCATTAGCAGAAGTAGGAATTAAGGTGGGTAGGATTTGAAGTTGTACTCATTGTTATTCTGCATATTACCGTAGTCCTCATCAGTTCAGTGATAGTCCAAGAGCTCAGTATTGTGCATATAGTATGAATATAGACTTACAAGTCTATCTTTCCCTCCAGAAAGGTCTAGTAATTTTTAATGAAAAAAAATCTCAGAAACGTAGCCTCTGTGTCTTTGCATATTTATTGCACATCTCGAGAACCCCGTGGTCACGAAATTTAGACACTCATGGGTTCAATAACTCTCATAGGTCATGACTACGACTGCTGCAGGTGTTACCAGCAACGGTATTACATACAGTACCACCGTCATATAGCACTTTTCACTTGTAGATTTCAGAGCAAAATTCTGAGGATGCCATCGTTATCATTTACATGTTTCAGAGAGGGACGCTCTAATTCACAGTAGTGGATTGACTTGTACCTGCTGACTCTGTCACAGGGGTAATAGAAGAGATTGGACCTTTGGAGTCTCAGACTGTGGCTTAAGGACCACCAACCCTAACTTCAAACCAAAAATAAATTGTCAAGGCAATAAGGAATTCAGGTGGTAGTTAATTGTGTTCAATGATCAAAGATGTTAATTTGCAATAATTGACAAACTTTTATCTATCTTCCAAAACTAACTTTTGAAAAGTTAAAGTTATTCTCATGTCTTTTTTTAAGACACTTAGAATAAACCAAAATTTTTCTTGCACCTTCTGGAAACTTCTCACTAGGTTTTTCTTAGATCATGTCTTTCCAGTTCCTGCTTTCCCTTAACTTGGTGTTCTCCTTTTGATGACAAACATTTTTGATGGAGGCCCTCAGAGATGTTTCATTCAGCCGTACCTCATCTCTGGGACACATGGTATAATATGGATTGTTCCCAGGACGGCAGGAGATGGAGTTTAATGACTGAAGAAGGTCATAGGCTTTCAGCCATGTTTATCACTGAAAATATATTTAGCACAGAAGCAGAAGGACAGGGGTATTTCTGTATAACGAGGTACATGAGGCTGGCTGAGAGAGAAGCTACAACTCACAGGTCTGCTGAGTAACAACAATAACAACTCCAGGTCCTCCAATGGGGCAGAATCACAGATCATTTCAACACTGTCTGGTGGTAGAGGCAGGGGGATTCAGTTTGAATTTGACTCTGTTCATATCTGGCTTAGGTTTAACAAATACTTTGAATAATTTCTCTGACTGAGTTCTGATATGGGGAAAAATAAGGCTTTTAGTTGGTCTTCATTTTTGGTTTGGGGTTCAGTTTGTTTGCTGTCTTAGAGTCCCACTAGGGCATTTTACTGGATGAAACACCTCAGGTCTGTGCCAGAGTTGAGATGCTGATTCTGGCTGACAATTGAGCATAAGCCACTGTTAGGTCTACTGATGGGTGTTCTAGTATCTGGAAGCTGCAAGTACAGAACAATGAAAATGGGACAGGAGCTTACCTGCACCTGATTTCTCCTTCTGGACTGAGCACTCCGTGGGTTTGTGGGACAGCATCGAGAGGTATCTTTCTGCAGCAGATCATACAGTGAAATCATTGAGAAAATCAGGCATGGAAACTGAAATGCTCAACATCAAGCCCATACAGTAGGATTTCTAACAGCTTCCTGTGGGTTTATCCCCACATTGCTGCTTGATGCAAGCTGGTTAAGGAGGAAAGGCTTTCCTCTCCATGGCTGATTCTCATGCCATCATGTTATCCAGCTGCTCCAAGCCAAGTGTCTTAACCACGTGGCACCTCTGCCTCTACTTCAGTGCTTTCCTGCATTCTTTCACTTTTCATTTTCAACTTCCACAGCATTGTTTACTGCACTGCTGATGCCAAATAGGATTAAACGTGATAAAGAGAAGCAGATGCATTACATCTGGCAGAAAGCAAAAGATCAGAGTTTGGCACAAGGGTTTATTGTTTGTGACAAGGCTTTGGAATGTAATTAATTTCGCAAAGCCGTACCAATGAATGCCATTCAAACTCACCAGATGTGCCAGTGAGGGAGATGCCAACTCTTTTTCCAAGAGGACGGCTTGATGCCTGCTGACTCTCATTTGTGCAGCTCCGTGGGTGTCGAATAAAATAATGTCTCTTTGGATGGCAACAAAGAACAGGCTATTCTCTGCAGAGCTACTGCATATGCAATGACAAAAGGGCCTTTTCTCTTGGTGATGGTATAGTTTTTCTGGGTGAATGTGGTTTTATTTATTTATTTATTTGTTTATTTGTTTGTTTATTTATTTATTTAGGTAATGTATTTTTCTACAACCAAATTCTGCACAAAACCAGCACTGGTCTGAAGTCACAAGCAGTCAAACACACAGGCATATGCAGAGTAAAGAACTCGTACATCCACGCAAATAATTGCTCATGCAGAGCTGGAATCATGAGATCAAATGCAATTTCTTAATAATATGGGGAATATATGCAATTTTGCTTGCTGGGAAAACTTCTCCAGATGTACATCTTGCTTCTGGCAAGGAAGGAAGTGTAACTATTTTTTTTTTATTTCCCCGGTGAACTCCACTATAGTACAGATGGAACAATACAGGACACAATGTGCAATAACAGGCAGCTGTTAGTGTTTCATTTTACTGGGATTTAAGTTTTCTGTAAAACTGACAGCAGAGATGACAGGTTTTTAATGGGCCAGGTAGTTTATTCCTGCCAAGTAGTGGCTGCTGTTAATACAAAGCCTGTCTTCTGGACTTGGCTCCAGGTGTCTGCGGGAGAAAGCTGCAGGAACCAGGTCAAGATCACGCTTGGTGAGAGAAAGAGACGCATGCACCAAAAATGCTAAAAATCCCAAGAAACGTAGACCTTTATAATGTGAAAAAGTTATTTCCAAATAAAATCAATTTGGGCACATTAGTATAATTTTTATAGCACAGCTGATGCTTCTGGCCTGCCAATCTTCTGCCTCCTGCAGACATCTCCTGCCTTACAGTCTTGCACAGCAACTGTGAGCTTCTGGCAGAGGGATGTTTGACATGAGTGGAGCCAGGGAAGCAGCAAGGATGGCAAAGCAGCTCTCCCCTTGCTTCCCTCCCCAGCCCCTACACACCTCCTGATGTGTGCTACATCTATAGGACTAACGTTACTGGACATCGACAGGTGGCAGTGCATATAGATCTATAGGTGTCTTACTGTCCTGCAGCTTTCTGTATCCGAGAGATAACAAAGACATCCTTTCCCAATGGTAGGACTTGAAGTAAGTTTAGAGGGTGTTTAGGACAGAGTAGCATCTTCAGGGCAGCTAACATTGAGGGTGAGAAGACGCAAGACACTGACACAACTGAAAAAACTCCAGACTATGGAAACATGTCCAAGGCTGAATAATTTAATCCATAGCTATGAGAGCCTCCCTCATAACTCCTCTTACAGCCCTCTACCAAACTCATACTCACGGTAGTAGGTAAATGCTTCCACATCTTTCTTCACCACTAGGTTTAGACTTCTCCAGTTAGAACATCGGATAGGGAGAGAGAAGTCACACTTTAGGCCACATTAATCTTACATAATGAATTATTCCTAAAGAGCTGTCTTCTATCATCAGATGTATGCAAAATGAGGTACAGATTTTTGTACCTTCCAGATATGACATAGGAGGCCAGCTCCTCAGTGCCTTTTTGTTTGCACATGATGGAATTTTGATAATTAAAGATGTTTTCTTTCCTTGAGCTGTTTTTCATTCAGGAGAATGGATCGTACCAGTATGAGACTGCTCCCAGTTTCCCATTTGCCCTGTAAAGGCTCTTTTCAGTGCCTGCAAAGCCTGCTTCAGCCTCCAGACAAAACTTGGCAGACCTGTATTCTACAAGATATGTTTCCTCCAGACTGATTTTCAGAGGCACTTTATCAATTTTAATTAAAATGCTGTCATCTCTCTTGGTGTTTGCTGCTTGGAGTATATGTAAGCCATAAAACGTAACTCACCCTTTGCAAAACAGAAGTGTGAAGCAAAATCTGATGCTCTGTAATGATTGTGCTAATAAAATAAATGACGTCTGATCATTTCTTTAATGTTTTAGAACCTGTTTCTTTGACCTGGTCATTGTTTACTTGGGATTTCTTCTCTGGAAATACTAGCATGAGTTGATTTTGCTAAAAGAAAGAGTCCCACAATCAGACCTACTAAAAAAAGCAAGCATCACATACAAAGAACAGTATGCCACTTCCAAATGACAGTAAACTTTTGTCACGACACTGTCACCATTTTGGAGCCTTAGACTTTGGGTGAAGAGTGGACCAAGAGAAAAAAATCAAGAAGAGTGCTACAGGAATGATCTGAGGTAGAAACCATGATCTGTCAGAAAAGACCAATGCACATAAGGATGTTAGTTCAGGGGGAAATGGCAAGAACTGTGAGATCCTTTAAACACCAGAAAAGCAGTTGGAAAGAAGACAGGAATAGGTCATTTTCCACACCTACGAAGACAGGAGAGTCAGTCTGATCTTGAATTGGAGGAAAGGAGATACAACTTAGCGATGAAGAAAATGTTTCCAGCTGTTAGGGCAATGAACACCAGGGAGACAGTGGCTCTCCATTGTTGAAGGTTGTTACAAACTGGTTAGACAAATAGCTGTCATGAATGATTTGGAAATAATTTGACCTAACTAAAGAATCTCTTGAGACCTCTTCTACCCCATGGTAGTCCCCTGGATCCACCTTCCCTCCCAACCCAGTCAGAAGAAGGTGCTAGGAATCAAAACCACTCATGTGAAAGTATGTCATGTCATGGAAATATTTATTTGTTACACAGGACATAATCGTTGGGCCAGACCAAAGCTCACTTTAGCCCAACATCCTGCATCTGACAGTAATCAGTAACAGACGTTTTGGGAGACAATATAGGAAACAGAACGAGTGTGGAGTGGTTGCTTGACTGGTACATCATCCCAGCTTTCAGTGGTCTGCAGCTTAGGGATTTTCAAAGGCAAAGGAAGCACCCAGAGTTTGAAATCGGCATCTTGGCACCATGTGTTACAAATCATCTGATATGTTCAGCACATAATAATGCAGTAATGACAATAAATATCGTTGAAGTAATAAAATATCTTTTCCCATGAGATTTTTTAAAGGTATCCCTAATTTCTTCTCCCAGGAAAGCAGCTGAGGCTTAAAACACACTCCTACTCCCTGGTAGTCTTCGGGAGCCAGCTGGGACCCAGCATATTGACAACAGAGGAGTGATAATGTTGAGGAGAGCTGGGAAAGTAGTACTCAATGTCTAGAACTTCAAAATTGTGACTTTCCAACTCTTTTTCTTCCACACAGTTCTGGATCTTGATAAATTATTCCAGAAGATATAGCTCAGACCCTTCAACCCGTCAATATAAAGCCTTAAAGAGGTAGCAGTCAGTATGTGTGAAACGCTGGAGAAGAAATGAGGTGCTTGACTCACAGACATGTGAGTCTTTTATTTATTTATTTATTTATTTATTTATTTATTTATTTATTTATTTATTTATCTTTATTTTGTGTCTGCATCCCAGTTGTCCTTCAGCTGCCACACCAGGACGGTGAAGACTTCCTGTAGTTTTTGCATTGTATCTTTGAGCTCTGCAAAGTTGTTCTGAACTCCTAATATTATCCCAAAAATAGCATCATACAACTAATCTGTGGGCATCTGAATCAAGCCCAGAATAAATGTCTCCTCCATGCTTATGTGTAACGATCTTCTTGTCCCTGTGATCATGGGGATGTCTGTTGATCCAAAGAAGTTCTGAACACAGTTCTTTCCACTTATGCTAATTTGTTGTAAATAACCCCTCCTATATTCCTCTTATACACAAGGGACTGAGCCTACTCGAAGACGCTGAACACATTTCCAGTTCAGGAAATTTAAACCGGTGACTTTGATGACATTACTTGATGGTCTTATGTTTCTGTCCCTCAAGTAAAAACAGGTCAAAACAGAAACCCTGTAATGGAGGTACTTTCCTTACCTTTAGCTGTTCGGGGTGGAGGGACCTAATAATGCTGTTGAGGCTCTCACTGCCTGAATTCAGATGCATCAAATGTTGGTTGAGGTAAGACGCAAACAGAGGTGACATGAACCTGGGTCACGAAACGTATTTGTGGCAGAACCAAGGATTCAAGCAAAGGCTTTTTCTTCTTAGTGTCTTTAGGCCATGGGCCGTACTGCCTCTCTACAGGTAACATTTTTTCCATTAAAGGGACATTGAAAGTATTGAGAAAAGCAATTTTCATGTGCAGTATTTCTTTGTTGCAAGAATAGAAAAGCAAAAAAAAAAAAAGCCCTCAAAACAATCCTCACCTTGAAGCTAATCTTTACAACGCCATTTTACCATTTTATAGTGTATAAACAACACCTCGATGTTATTGCTCTGCCAGAAGGCTGATTATGAGAGAAGGCAATAATAGGCCACACATGTGCCAAAGTCCAACTGCTACTTCAGGTTTGTTTTTTATAGAAGGACACATTTTCACATTCTTCTTTATTGACTCCCCCTGTACCCCTCCCTCTATGTGCTGCTCAAGAAATGCCAACATAAAACTAGCTAAAAATAAAGCCAGTTGGGGCATATTTTGTATGTTATTGTAGGATAAATAAAGCTGTCTAAAGAAAGTATGCTATTAACCATGAATCATGGGGGAAGCATTGCTCTTGCTTAACTAGTGTTGGAAGATATAAAACATTCTTTAAAAACAACAACTCTAACCCTATTTTAAGAACTATATATATATATATACATGATTTTATTTTCAAGTACTTCCAGAAAAATAATAAATGCAATATAAAATAAAATTGATGTTACAACCTGGGCCTAGAGTTTGGGGGGGAAAAAAAAAAAAAGTTGTTTTTATAGACTGTTTTCTGAGTCTCCATCTGTCTTTTTTCGTTGCTTCTGTCCTTTGCTTTCTTTCTTCTCATTAATAATATGATCCTGCTACTGGAACTTGAGCAATTCATCCAGACTCATACAAGCAGGCAAAAAGCAAGAATTCACATACCCATAATTGCAGAACGTGGATAAGAGAGAAACATAGGTATAGGAATTCAAATACAAAGGGCCATTACATCTGACACCCCTAACATCACCTTCTATTAACCTCAAAAGGATGCCCTGGTTGGTTTTGTTTCACTAAGCATTGATCAGACCACATTGGCAGAGACTGAGATGGCTGTGTGAAGATGGGATCAGATGGAGGATTTTTGCCAAGATGCAATACTACGTAAGCTGTCTTGCTTTCCAAGCTTGCCCATATCCAGGAGCTACTCAGCTGCTTTCACAGGGTTAAGCTACTAAGACATGGGAGCATGAGCTCGTTAATGTTCACATTGGGCAAATAATCCAGAAAGAACTGTAGAAACTCGTAAGACAGGCTGCAACACCAAATTTGGGAACCTGAACTTAGATGATTGAAGTTTGTATGCCATCTAATTAGATGCCTGAGCACTCAGAGTTCACGGAGATATAACCGATAAACTCAACAGAGCTTAGAAAATGAGTCAGATGAAACTGGGCACTGATGCTTTGGTATTAGTCTTGTCCCTAGTGGCCAGTCAATGGTCCAGTGGGCTGCACAGATCTACAGGGATCATCTCAGTTACTTACGCAGGCAGGTATCTTGTCCTATTTCAGAAGATTTAAGATGTATTGCGTGACCTCCAAACAGCATTATAGGAGTGAATGAGAATATGAATGTTACTTGAAATATCTAGCAATACCTTGTAAATACTTAACATACAATAAGACATTCCAAATAGCACTTGAATCCTATATTTAATCAACTGAATTACTTGTGACTTACGGATATCACTCAGAACTTAGATGTTGCAATCTTTACCAATAGACACCAAATCTTAGTTTTCTGATTCTGTACCTGAATCCCACTTCTTATCCATGAGTTTAGCCAGGGGTGGTGAGATGGCACTAATCCAGATAAGAAACCCTGTTGAACCAAAGAAACTTCGCATGGAACCAGAAAGTAGAAATTGTGACACCAATATAAGAACAGAAAAAATTAGCAGGACAAAAAGTTTCGACTATAGGCAATGATGGTAAGAGGTCAAAGCGGAGCTCCAAATAAATAGTTACGAGCTGCCTTCCAAACAATGTTTGGACTCAGGGTGGTGAGGTCTTGTGGCAGTTGCACTTTCCCCCCCTGCCACACCCTGAGAACTAGTGTGGCAGTTGCACAAGTAGATGCTCATCCCCCTCTCAGAACTGGGGCCTTCAATGTGCAGGGTCATTAGCAGAGGAGGGGCCAAGCATGCCCACAGCCCAGAAAAGCCAAGAAGCTTCTTGAATGCCTGCACTCGGGGCGGGGGGCAGGGCACAGAAAAGCTGAGAAGCTTCTGGAATGCCCACAGCCAGATCTGAGCAGACTATAAACGGGGTTCCTGCCAAAGACCCCTGTGTGTGGTCGTCTTAGAGCTGTGGGTCGGCTATGCTGCCAGAGTCACTCCCCTTAGACGGAAAAGCCGTCTAAGGTAATTTCCCCAGATTGGGAGCGCCTCACCTCCACTGTGGGGGAGTGATAAATTACTAAATATATACCTTAATAATTCCTTACCTGAGATAGGCAGGTGTAAAGTCCTCGCCTGACAGGCGAGTGTAAATTCCTTGCCAGGCAGGCAAGTGTAAGTCCTAGCTGCAATAGGCTAGCGTTTCTCCCTTGTGGGTAAACAGGCAGAGAGGGCTCTGGTTTTGTTTTCTTGTGGGTGTGTGTATGCACACTGTGGATCCCCATTATCCTTATTTGCTGCATCCCAACTAACCTCCTAACCTGATACCCGAACCTCTATCTTACATTATTGGAGTGCTAGCTAGTTGTATAAACCCCGTTTCTAATCTGTTTATCGACGGTACTTTTCCGGCCAGAATAAAGTTTGTTTTGGACTTTGTTGTCCACCTAAACTTATTTTGGGGTGCCTCCGTGACAGTCCTGAACCCTACCTAAACGTGAGCCTCATCACACATCTTAACTTCTTCAGACCAAGACTATGATACCAACACAAGCAGCCACCAGAGGTAACTATCTTGTAATAATACTTAGTTCTTAGAGCAGTTTGAGAAATTTCAGCAGAAGTTTCTACATGCTAAAATGAGCAGAAGCTCATTTGAACTGATTTTAAGAATGATTATAACTTTTTTCTCATTAAGTAAAATTTCAATCCAGGATTTTACTGCTGTAGGAAAACACAGAGAAATAAATAGTTCCTCCAGACAAGGTGCTTTATTTAAACTCTGACAGACTGCTTCAGCATAATTCTTTAACCATCTTTGATCTGAGTACTTAAGAAGTTAACTTTTTATTTGCCTTTTCATGAGTGCTTTTGTGTTCAAAAGGTTATTGCTGTTGAAACGTGTTGCTCAAGTTTGCTTGACAGGCATCCTAAAATACATGTATGTGATCAGAGAGACAAACAGGCATTGAAAATGCTGTGCTTCTAGAGTACTCATACTTACACTAAAACACAGTAATCATATTTTTAAGTTTGCAGATATTAGATGCACTATAGTAACCACAGTATTGAAATAAACTTTGACTGTGTCTTCATTAATTATTAAGGTCTTCAGAAAAGGGGAATAACCCTCCTTCGAACAAATCCCCACTGTTTTGGTTTGTTGATTTTTGTTAAGTTTGTTTTTTTCATAGAAAATTTCCTTTTGACTGTAAAATTATTGATGTCTTATGGATTCGCCTTGTGGTGCACACATGGAAGACAAGCATAAGTGATGAGAAAACAGAAATCTTCATTCATACTGGAAGTGGATATTTTTCTTAATGTTATTTTGAACCATTTCATTCAGAAATTTCAAGTTTTGTTTGTTTGTTGTTTGTCTTTTGTTTGTTTGTTTGTTCATTTTAATATTTTAATAAACTCACCTCCAGGAAGGTAATTTTAAAAGCAACTTAGCAAAGTATTAGAGACCCATGTTATTGCCAGTGGAATGGAAAAATAGGATCTGTAACAGCCCTAAAACTAACCAGTGATGAAGTAAAAATCCAAGTTTAAGATCTTGTGTGTTTTGAAAACCTGTGGCTGTTAATAATTTCAGATGTTGTGAAGTGGTAAAAAAGATTCTTAGATAAGGGTAACATCTTTTTGGTGACTACAGGCTCAATCCAGGCTGACTGCTGTGGGTTTTTGACTTAGAAACTCTCAGTGTCCTACTCTGCCTTGGTAAGGTACTCTTTACCTAAATTTGATTATCTGAGTATTAGAAATACAAGTCTAAACCAGTTGCCCCAGGTTTTATTTGAAAAGAAGAGAGAAATTGGCACATTGAGTGGGTGACTCATGCTTCGTCTTACAAGATGCAACGAATTGCTTTCTAAACATGCCTGCTTCCTCCACCAAATGTAAATGGACCTTGGGGATCTACTCACTGACTTTAAACACTTAATTTGTAACCGTCTAAGGAAAAGCAGACAAGTCTTTTCTATTATGTCCGAGTTCAAAAGAGTGATTAATAGTACAGATAGCTTTCTCCTCAGCCCTGACAAGAATTTGTTGTGTATAAACAAACTCGTACCACTTGGGTTGGCACCTGTAGTAGGATTTTACTGCTTTTGCTTCTCACCCTTATCTTTTAAAGTCTGTGTGGGTCTGGTGAACTTTTTATGAGGAATCTGATTTTGCTGAAGTTCTCAATATTCTCTCTGAGGAGTGGCAGGAAAAATTTTGTTTCTATTCATTTTCACACATTTTTAGATATGCATGCTACATGTCTGTGTTGAAATCACAATTGCTGAGGAGGATTAAAATGTTTATAAATAAACATTTGAAATTAATCTACCTAAGGTGTGCAGAAGCAGGGATAGATTATGTTTCTCTTCCATCGCAGCTACTCCTACAACATGTAACTGCAGTGCGTTGGCAGAGTCTCATAACACAATATGGGAATTACAGTCTAGTTTGGCTGCCAGGCCCACTGTAATGTGAGGTAGGAAAAGGTTAGAAAAATTACATCCATCATCAAGCACATGATTTAGATCCATCCAAGTCACACAGAGCACAAAGCTGTTGGTTTGGTGTTTCCACAGCTTTTTGATACGGTTTGCTGTAAGGATGTAATCATTTGGAGTTTCAGTCATGATTTAGAGTAAAAACAGTCCAGCAGTATCCTGTCATATGGTTGTTCTTTCTTTGTACCAGCTTTATTAGTGCAACAGCTCTGGTATATGCCATGCAGTGCTAGGAAAGCAGTATTAATTCATAACAAGTTAAAAATCATCTGCACTCACTATTAGTCATTGATGTGTTGCTGTCCTTCGAAAATCAGTGATAGTGCAATTTGTTATTCAGGTCCTCTGATGTAGCACAAACTTGATGACTAATAAACTTGATGAAATAATAACTTGATTAAAGAAACTTTTGTCCCTCCAGATAAATATGAAGGTGAAATAAAAGTACTTCGAAGAGTCTAAAAAAATTGTTATAAAAGATAAGTCTGAGGTGGGAACAGCAATCAGATCTTTCTAAATTCTATTTATGAGGCAGCACCATCTCCCTGTGCATGGTTGCCGTACATCTGTGACCACATAAGTTTTCTTCTGAAGCTTCAGACAGACCTGGACTCCAAAAGGAGCATCACACAGGGACTCAGATAAATAGGCTTAGTGATAACGCCTACTATAAACAAGGCTCTGTTTAAATGTAAAGCTAGAAGTAGAGAAAGTAGTCATCCAAAAGTGGTAAAAACAACAGAATATTTGAAATCTACTGTCTTTTTTTATACAAGAAACTACATATTTTGCTTTATATTCCAGTTAATTCTGGGATTATCAGATAGCTGACGAAATTGACAGTTGCAAAAAAAAAGGAAACAAATATGATAACAACAGGGTGTAAAAGCTTAATTATGAGATTATGAGTATGTTGTTTTGGTTTTTTTTTAATAACATTAATCTCCTTCAGTTTTGGCCATTTCAGCACTACATACCTAGTATGAGCTCACCTGTTCCTCTCCATCATCAATGTAGTAAGACAGGTGTACATATAAATCTCTTGCACCCTCATAGGATGATGAGTTCGTCTCTGGATGTGTCTGTTTTTCTCCCTTGACCACAGAGGACAACCAACATGTGAATAGCTTAGGCTAGAGTCCTAACATTTAAATGTTTAGCATTACAGCATGTGAACGTATTCCAAAACATTTGGGCTCATCTAAACAAGTTTAAGATTTTTATTAACTCCAGTACTAACACACTTGAAAGTGCTTATTTCCCTGTTCTCTGCTTGTGTTACCACATGACAGTTGTACAAGTATATGTTGTTATGGAACAAGAAAGTGAAATTTATGCATAGATTAGTGTTGGAAGACTGTTAAAATAGTAATCTGTTTTAGGATATGTGTCAAAGTTTTTTGGGTAATTTTACAACCCAGAAGCACATGCATACCTGTGTTCAGTAGACTGAAATTCCTAGGAGAGACAAAACACTTTTGCTAGAACTTTTTGTGCAAAGTAGAATAACTAAAACTAAATCTTTTTTCCTTATCTAGAGTTTCAGTAACTAGACCTGATTTCAGATAAGGGGCAAAAAAAAAAAAAAAAAACGTTCTTGGAACTGAGTATTTTAGGTTCATGATCAAAACAAAGTCTCATTCTAATTACATCTGAACTACTTTTCTAATCCTTTTATGGAAGGGCAGCAAGAAACATCACTACCTCTAACAGTTATGTAATAGGTTGATGACAGGACTACCAGAGTGATTAAAAATATGTGCTCTGATAGCACATTTTCCTAGATATATTCCAAGGAAAATGTTCATCCAACTGTTCCTGGAGTAATCTGGGTACATTGATTATTGCAGTTATTTCAGGATACTGTCATTTGGCACACAGATAAACATTTTTTAGGAGCTTTATTGTGACTGGTAAGCTATTACAGTTGACTATAATTAGTCTAGTGCCTTAAGAGATCACAACTTATTTAGTAAAGGGCAGTTTTGTTAAACTGAATTGTGGGGTTTTGTGGTTTTGTGTTTGTTGCTTTTTGTTTGTTTGTTTGTTTGTTTTTATTCTGGAGTCACAACATTACAATTCAATATTTCTCAAGTGTCATGCAGCTCTACCCATCAGCTAAAATAAATTTGGCCTGGAAATTTTCATTGATTCCAGCAGTTGCTTCATGTTTTGAGGAGTTTCTAACTAGTTGACCAAAAAAACAGTAATCAAAATAAATTTTCCCGGAATTTGATAGCTCACGGATAGCTCACGGATACATCAGGCAACTCATCTGTGGTAGAGATTAATCTAATGTAGTTTTAGATGTTTACAATGTGTCTACTATTGATACGTTTATTCTGTGCTTCCATTATAGCCAATGAAGATCAAGAAAGTTTGACATATGCAAGAGATTAATTTTAAAATTGAATGTATCTATGGAAGAACCGTATCATAGTCCTTTATCATCTACCAAGAAGAGCTATAGACAAGACCAAGCCAGATGCTTCTTAGAGGTTTCCACTGAAAGAACAAGAGACAACAGACTCCATGTGCAACCGGGGAGATTTCAATTGAGTAGAAGAAAAATGCTTCCCAAAAATGGTGGTTCACCATGGGGACGGGAGCCCAGAGAGTCTGTGGTATCTCCACAAACTCAGGAGTTCGCCAAAAGCTTGATTGCACAATTTGGTAGATCTTTCTTTAAATTTAGACTGGTTTTAGACAGGATTGCACTAAGTGATTTGCATAGGACTCTCCAAACTTAAATTCCTGAATGTTTCCATGAATTTTATCTCTGATATGATGATTTCATCCCATTGACTCCCTTATGGTGTCTAGGTAGAAACAGACACAGTAGGCTGCAGATATTTTTCTTTTATCGGATTAATCTCAACCTTCATGCCTATAGCAGCAGCAGATTAGCATCACAGCCTGAAAAGGACACCTTCTTTCCTTTATAATATGAAGCGGTGGTCTTTCAAACTCACTGCTGTTAACAATAAAAATACAGAAGATTAATTTTAACCTTTTTTATTATTATTTATTTTATTTTTTGTGCAGGGGTACAGTCATTTGCACCTATAACCACAAGAAACTCAGGTCAGATTCTTATTTCTCAGGTGGAAGACTGAACAGCGCAAACTAACTTTTTCAAAGTGACAGAAAAGCATCAGGAACTGAGCTTCTAGAGAAAGGAAGGATATTTTAAATTTGTAGCCATGGTAAAACTAACTGTTCATCAACAGATATACAGAGGTTTGGCCAAAATATGTGTCTGTGCAGGTACTAGATCCCTCAGAAATACACTGCAGAGAATAATTCTGCATTGGCAGATGGAGGGACAGAATGAGTTAATCAATATCTAGTAGCTGCTATTCTCTGAAGGAAGAACATATACACACACTATTTTGGAAGCCTAGGAAGAATTTCTGTGTAGTAACTCACGATATTTTTAACCATTCACCCAAAACCATAAATTGTGTTGAGCAAGGCAACATCCTGTACTTTGTGTGTAGGGGACGTTTACAGTAACAACAAGGACCAATGTTGTTGGATTGTGCATCTATTGAAAATCTCTATAAACTAACTAAATAATAATGGATGCCCACAGGAGCTAATACTTTTTCACTTGTAACTATTTGGATGAGGAATAAACCAACAGATGATCTATTATGGAGAGAGTGAATAAAATGTGAAGTTGGGTGTAAAAAATCTTAATGTGAATCAAAACGTCTCCACTGTCATACACCCACATTGCAGTATATTTTTCAAAGAAGGGCAATAAGGAGGACTGTAGCAGCTTCTATATGAGAGACTAAGTAGATTAGGACTCCTCGTCTTTAAAAGGAGTTAATTAAGGGGGTTTAAAAACATAAACAGTATTGATTATTGACTACCGAAGCAAAATACTGAATGAGTTTCTACTGTTTATCACAGTACAAGAACATGGTTAAATACAATACATATAAAGACAATGAAAGTTTATGGTTCTGTTTAGTTTTGGTTTTGTTTTGTGTGGTTTTACTTTTTTTTTTTTTTTTTTTTTTTTAGTACACAATGCAACTGTAATTGGAATTCAGTGTTGTAGAATGCTCTGGAGTACAAAACTAGATTAGATAAATTTTTGGAAGAAAGCCCCAGCATTCACAGTAGAATCATGGTCATGATTATGTCCCTAACTAAGGAACTTATAAACAGAACTAATATGAAATTTTAATATGCTTTTCTCAGAAATTGGATGTGAACCATACTTTAATCACCTTAAATGAAAAAAAAAAATATCTAGAGGAAAAGCAGTAATGAGACATACTCTTTGGCTGGAGATGTTGAAAAGTGTGAATACTGGAGACCTTTCTAGAACCAGATTCTGAGAGGCTTTCACAATTGTCACACATTTCATTCACTTTTAGATAGAATTTTTGTTATAACCTTATTCACAGCCCATTATAGTCAATGTAAAAAAAAATCCACTGACTCCTGTAAGCTTTAGAGCAAGCCCAGAATAAAAATCTCCTTTAGATCTCCAGTTTTAATGAGAAGTTATTTTATAGCAATTTATATATGCAAATTAAAACACTGAATATTATGGTTGCTCAGTATCTTGGTGAGTGTTTACTCCAGGTAGTTCTCAAATTTCTTTAATAATTGTCTTATTGTCCCCAAGAATTACAGAGGGAAATCTTTCATCTAATTATGAGACTATATATGCAAATGTTGTCAGATTTAATTAGTATTTTTCCCCCTTGAAAGGATGAACAAAGCTCAAGAAGTTTTAGACGGATCATGTTCTACAGATATTGCATTAGCAATCCAATGTCTATCCACAAAAGGTATTATAGCTTATCTCCCAGAGGATTAACAAACATGGGCTTGGCCTGTAATGAGTCTAATGGTGCACACAGTTACAAAGGTCATACCTAAATGGCAAATGGATATTACTGAAATCCATATTAGCATCCACTTGAATTGATAGTCTATATAGTATCACACAGTACTCTACTGAAATATATAAGTTTAGTCAATAAAGAAACTTAGATGTACACGTACCCTGAACAGAATGTTTCAGGAGCAGAAATTATGTCTATTGGTTATGCGAGTCTATATGTTATGTATGTATATTGGTTCACTTACAGTGTGTATATATATAGATATATATGCGTATTCGTAGGCATACAATTCAGGTTATCTGCTAGTAAGTCTTGGTCTGGATTTTCCATCCCTTATCATAATTTGTATTTTCACTATCAGATACATGTCAGAGGTGTAAAGTAAATGCTATAAAAGAGTCTTCGCAAATTACCTAACAGATCTAAACAGGAACGAAGACAAATATGTTCCCGTAGGGACCAGGGGAGAGATCACACAAATGTGCTGCAGTGGGTTCTTGATAGAAGATGCTTTACTTTGCTTCTAGACTACATGTTCACGGCATAAATGAGTCTTCCTTCTCTAAAGAATAATGCCTGACAAAAGAATGACTATTTGGTTCATGTTCTTTTGGGATCATATGAACTTCTTTTCTTGATTCATCCTTATTGGCCCTTAACATGGCTATTATTGCAGAGTAGCTTATGAACAGCGAATTTGTACTCAGCTTCAATGTCTACTCTCTTTCAACACGGTACTGTATAGATACGTCCTTTCTCAAGATAGAAGTTTAGTTGTCTCTGAAGGACAACTCAGCATACCTACTAGTGATAGAAGGAACCAAGAAGACTAGTTGAAGTTACACTCCTAACTTTTTTAATTCAGTAATATTACTTCTATCCAAGCACTATACTTTCAGAAATAGATTTGCTTTAAAGCTTTATGCAAGTATACCGCCCAACAGCTTCTTACAGAGACAGGTCCTTAGAGAGACACTTGATTGTGCATTGTGTTGTATGCCCATGGAATCCGCATCATAATCCATTATATTATCCTGAGTTCATGTAAACCATGTCCTACTCATAGAGACTTTCATACATTACCTACCCTACCTTGCTGAGACAAGGTATAGTGATCAAACTGCAGTTTAAGCAGTTCTATTAAAAAAGCCTCTGCAGATTTAGATCCCTGATTAAGAATATAATTTAACCTTTCCACCTTTCCTTTCCCTTTTATCTGCTGGAGGGTCAAATACAGAGTGTGTCTCAGGTAAGACACTTGAGACTCCTTTTTCATCGAGTATTTAAGAAGCCTCCAAGAATCCAGACCCAGAAAATTCAAAGAACTGAAGAAAGATAGCTATATCCGAAATGAACCCCAGTAGGACTGCAATCAGTTGCTCAGTGCATCCTTCATATTTAATAAGCAGCTTCATTACAGGACAACGATAACATATTTTTTGTCCAATATTGCCTAGAAGTCTAATAATCTGCTCAAAGACAATAATCTTGTACATAGTTGCCATATGGTTTGCAAAGTTGACCCTAGTCTTAGTAGCAGGACTGCTAATTGTTGAAAACACCAACCATACAATTATTAATTACTCATAGAAATGAGTTACATTGAAAAGTCAAATGTAGTGGGAGAGGTTGCTTAGTAAATCTCTCCTGTAAGAACATAAAACGTTTGCACAGGAAGGGTGTGCAGGCTAGACTGGTAGTTGAATGAGCTTTTCAGATTTGGTGCATTTTGCAGAGTATCAAGTGAAAATTTTAGGGTCTAATCAACTTGACTATGACTTTTTAGTGGTCTACACTAGGATGACGTGAATCACACAACATTTATTTCTGCTTGACAAGAGGTGATTAGCTTAACTATAAAAAGTTAGACCACACAAATTTAAATTGAGGTGAAGTGAATCCTAGTGATTGAAGGCAATACATTTGCTGTCTCAGTAATGCCAACTTTTATGACCTCTTTCTTATTTCACTCCTAAACAGGAGGGTGTCTTCCTCTGAGCAATATCTAGTGGGCAAACTCTCTTCTGGAAAAATAAGTAAAAAGGGTTCAATGTTTCAGACTTTTTCTTCACAACTTCTCTGTCTGGAGGAGCTTCCATGTGATAATAGCGAGGCAGCTGTCCACAGAAGCAAGTTACTACTGCATTCGTTAAACTGTTACTCGATAAGAGTCACCTAAGCCAGAGAGATGAGGTGGCTCACTGCATGTATTGATCCAAAAATAACTCCATTGATTTAAATAAAGTTTTGGCCTCGTTGCAGAATTACACTGTGTTTAATCCCAAGAGCTGGAGGAGCTAAAAATTTGACCTTTGGAGTTGAGTGGTGTGTGAGTGAATCCACACAGTTCACTGTCTATCCACAGGCTAGTAGCAGCAACTATTGCAATATGGTTTTGATTTGAGCTGCACATGTTGGAAAAAATCAATCTATCTCCTCTGGCAAGCAGAAGTTCATGTTGGTAAGTTTAAAAGTTAGTAAGCTCACCAAGTTAACATTTCAGGCAAGGTAATAAAAGAAAGCAGCTGAAATTTCTAACACTCCAAGGAGAAGAGGGTGAATTTCAGTTATCCAAGTATAACCCCAGGTTTTTAAAAAAGAACATTATTGTTAGTCTATTAACATTAGCCTTTTGTGTAGGCAGGCATACGCTTCAAATAAGGCCCATATCTGTGCAGAGGTTGTGGTGCCCAGTTAAAGGAACCATGCTAGAGACCATATTTATCATATTCATATGTAGGAATCATGGGAAGACACTGTTCCCTGCCCCTCATTTGGAGGCTTGTCATGCCCTTGCCACCTTGGCCTGATGATGAAGTGGAGAGCACTGCCCCTGTGTGACCCACCCTGGGTGTTTCTTGCGTTGCCTGTGCCACATGATTATTCCAGACCACACATTTGCAATATAGACCCTAGTTTTCCAGATCCCAGCTAGATACACAATAAGGAAAATAATTTTGTAGTGATGGACTGGGTGTAAGCAAAAAGGATATTGAAATGAAAGCAAGAAATTATCCGGCCTGATTTAGAGTTGAACCCTTCAGGCTATTGTTCACTGTGCTGCAAAGGAATAAAACAATTCCCTTGTTCATCCTGGAAACTGGTTTTATGTTCTCATAACAAACTACTTTTCCAACAATCCAAACAGTCTCCTACTGGGAAACATTATCACCTGAAACAAATTTTGTTCCATGCCTGTGAGTCAAACCTTCAAAGCTTTTCATAGGTGACCCTGTAATGAGGTGAAAAAAAAGCTGACAGAGTAAGCAAGAAAGTGCTCAGCTTCCAGATGAACAATACACAAAAGGTATATAAAAGAGGCAGTAACTAAAGACAAACTAACAAACACAGAACAACTTACTCCACCCAGGGTTATTTTCAGGTGTTGTCTACACTAACCAAATCGACTGACTGTAATGTCCTTCAACTGTTGGTAAGTGCTCTTGAGTCTTAACAGGTTTGCTACAGTCAGCTTTTCAGTGGCTTTCACTGGTAGTTCTCAAAAATTCATGTGTCTGGGAGAATTCACTCCACTGTTGGGGTACAGCACACAGAATCACAGAATCACAGAATCACAGAATCACAGAATGTTAGGGATTGGAAGGGACCTCAAAAGATCATCTAGTCCAATCCCCCTGCCGAAGCAGGACACCTAGGTGAGGTTACACAGGAAGGCGTCCAGGCGGGTTTTGAATGTCTCCAGAGAAGGAGACTCCACGACCTCCCTGGGCAGCCTGTTCCAGTGTTCCGTCACCCTCACTGAGAAGAAGTTTCTTCTCAAATTTAAGCGGAACCTCTTGTGTTCCAGCTTGAACCCATTACCCCTTGTCCTATCATTGTTTGCCACCGAGAAGAGCCTGGCTCCATCCTCGTGACACTCCCCCTTTATATATTTATAAACACTAATAAGGTCACCCCTCAGTCTCCTCTTCTCCAAACTAAAGAGACCCAGCTCCCTCAGCCTTTCCTCGTAAGGGAGATGCTCCACTCCCTTAATCATCTTAGTTGCCCTACGCTGGACTCTCTCCAGCAGTTCCCTGTCCTTCTTGAACTGAGGGGCCCAGAACTGGACACAATATTCCAGATGTGGTCTCACCAGGGCAGAGTAGAGGGGAAGGAGGACCTCTCTCGATCTACTAACCACCCCCCTTCTAATACACCCCAGGATGCCATTGGCCTTCTTGGCCGCATGAGCACAGTGCTGGCTCATGGTCATCCTGCTGTCCACCAGGACCCCCAGGTCCCTTTCCCCTACACTGCTTTCTAACAGGTCATTCCCCAACCTATACTGGAACCTGGGGTTGTTCCTGCCCAGATGCAGGACCCTACACTTTCCCTTGTTATATTTCATCAAATTGTTCCCTGCCCAACTCTCCAGCCTGTCCAGGTCTCTCTGGATGGCAGCACAGCCCTCTGGCGTGTCAGCCACTCCTCCCAGTTTAGTGTCATCAGCAAACTTGCTGATAGTACACTCAATTCCCTCATCTAAATCGTTAATGAATATATTGAATAATATTGGCCCCAATACCGATCCTTGAGGCACTCCACTAGTTACCGGCCTCCAACTGGACCCTGCCCCATTGACTACGACTCTCTGGCTTCTTTCCTTCAGCCAGTTCCCAGTCCACCTCACTACCACTACACGCATTCCACTTCTTTACCATCTGCAATGGAAGAGCTAACTCATCTCTCATTTGCTGTCTTTGCCTGGCCTGAAGCCATCTAGCCACAGTCATGATAGTCTGTGTTTTACAGAACCTACCTATGGAGGGGGTTTTGTTTGTTTGTTTGCCTTTTTTTTTCTTTCAAAAAGCAGTTTCTGGTACGGAAGTTCTTTTTTTTTTCCTTGTCAGAAACTATCTAGCTCCTTTCACTTGTCTCTGTCTTCATCTCCCAAAGGATAAGGAGCTTTGCCAATTCCTTGGGTGTATGGCACCTCAGCTGTGTTAAGGAATATTGACACTTTTTTTCCCAATGATTGAAAATCGAAGGCTGAAGCAGGGAAAAGCCTGGAGAAAAAGGTACAAGTTTCTAAAAACTTAAGGAAGTTATAATGAAAAAGGTATAATATCAGAGTGAGACCATCTGTCCTCAATCCTCTGAAAATCCATGGCTGCTTGAAATCACACCACTGTACAACAGGCAGGCAGCTTGCGATAACTGAAATGCAAGATCGGGAAGTTTGCATCTAACAAGTCCATTTACACTGATTTTTTTTTCCTTTTTTTTTTTTTAACCTTATTTAAGCTGCCTCTGTGTATCCAGTCTGGATCTTTGCAGAGTCAGATATTCAAGAAACATTGTTGGTACTGTCATTTGTACAAGGTACAGATAAAGACTTGGATCTCTTTCTCACTTTCATGGTTTTACAGAGGTTAGAAAATGGTGTAGTGGTATTCTGTAGTGATTCTTCAGCCGTGCTCACTTAGATAGTCTGTGAAATAAATAGGACTTAAAAGGGCTTTTGAATTGTTACCTGGGACAATGGAAATGTATTCAAACAAAACAAACCAAACAAAACCAAACAAGACTAAACAAAACAGATATTTTCACTATTTAAGTCTTTTAAATGAAGATCTGATTTTGTTTTTGTAATTGAGTGTGGCATACAGTCATTGCCATGTATATTGCAGAATGGCTGGAGATTGAAAAATATTTTATTCCAGGTTCTTTTGTTAACACTGTTCAAGTGGACGTTTTGCTGATGTTATCATTAAACTCGGATGTAGCTTCAGGGTTCTCTCATGTGTGTTGCATGGAAGATCTTGTCATTACATAGTCCTTCTTCTAAGGGATACTGCTGAATTTTTGTAGTACTTCCCATGCAGATTCCACAGTGACCACAGGTCCCAAAGCAGTGCAACTATGACTTTTTTGTGACTGGAAAGTGGGAATTGCCCCTTCGCTTATTTTCATCACTGTCCTCAACATCGTTTGAAAATCCTCTTTAAGCCCTGGCAGACATTTACAATTGTAGCTTGAGTTTTCTCAAGAAAGGAGAACAACGTGAAATCTCAACCTGAACTCAAGTCATTTTCCATGCAATCTTGATAGACCAGGCTTAAGCAAAGACAGACTTAACATGATATAGTTTTCCCATAGTTATCCTAATTTTAGCTTTTCCTGGTGGTAAGGAAGATATACAGAAAGTTTTAGCTCATAGGGTTCGGTGGAGCCTGTGCTTGAACCATACGCAGTAGCTGGTGTGTTGTAAATTCATACGTTAATCTAACTTTCCCATGTAGACAAGCTGTGAAAGCAAAACCTACTAGGAAAGTATATATGCATATGGCCACATTGAACAGAGTCCAAACCGTCTGCTTAGTTCTTCAGAAAGCAGAGCACTTACAAAATGTTAAGGCAAAGTACATCAAAAACACTATATATACACAGGCAGTTCCCTAGTTAACACTACGCATACCTGGACCTGACAGAGAGGCACTAAGGAATAGCACAGTAATGAAGTCCAAATTTTTTTTTTTTAAGTTTCATAATGGTGAAAGATGAACTGACTAGTTTTGACATTGATCCAGATAAAGTTTCTGTGATGTTAAAACAGTACTTTTGCACCCAAATAGTGGGGTGCAATACTCAATCAAACAAAAATAATTATATTTGTGCTATGCTTAAGCCTCTTTAATATTGCTCCGATAATATAAGTGCTCCACAGAGATGCTGCAAGCTCTTTGTGTGAGTAATTAATTCACTGTACTTCTAAGACAGGACAGCTGTCGTATCTGAAATACTGTGGTTTTCCCATTTACCTTCATTTCAGGCTTTCTCTATATGAGAAAGCTTCTTCCTGAACTTTTATGACCAGGTCTTTCTTCGGGACAAAAAAAAAAAGAGTAAAAGGTGTTTCCCCAATATGGGTTTCCAGGAGGACTTAAACCTACAGATTTCATCATCAAGCGGTTTTCTAAAATCTAGAGAGACCAAATGACTTCCATATCAGTTATTCCTATTGGGAAGAGATGAGTTTCAACTCTACCAAAATCACAGTGATATTTATGGGGAAAAAAACATATATTTCAGATACACACTTTCCATCTGTTGCTTTTGTTCAGCAGTTAGTCTTAGGTTCCCTCACTAAAAGGAACAGTAATTTCGTTTACATACAAGAGATCTCATTCCTCAGAATTACAGTGACTCAGAGGAAATTTTTCAGGAATGCAGGAGGAAAAAAAGTAAGCAACATTTAACATAAGATTACAGGTTTCTGTGTTTTTCTGTGTTTCTCCTTTAATGATGACATAGGTCATAGGTCAGAGTTCTCTGCTGTTCAGACAGAAAATGGGTCCTGGCACAGGTTTAGTCTTGTTTCCCTTATTTTAAGAGATATGTCCTTGACTTTACTGTGTAAAACGCAATGTAGTGTCTTGGTTTAGAGCAGTTACTGCAGAAAAACGCAAGGACAAATCAACCTTCTTTGCTAAAAGAACAGGTCTTTAGAAATAGTATCTCATGTTCTGCTGCTTCCCTTTTTTTCTTTACCACTTGTCACTGCCACTGAGGAATTTCAATCGAAGAAATTTATAAAACATCACTGCCACTGAAATCAGAAGGCGAAATAGCNTTTTTTTTTTTTAATTTTTTGTTCAGAGGAACCAAACCGATCTACGCAGTCTGTGAACCTGTGCCAGAGTCTGAGTCAATAAAACAATATTCATTTTCACCCACAGGGTTACGCATGTCTTTGTTACACAACAGTTCATTCAGTCTGTTGAAGCGTACACTCTCACTTCAAATCCTGCTCGCTGAAACACCGCCTTCTGTGTATTGCTGTAAACTAATTCTATATCTCCTCATTTTCTTAGATCCTAAATTTACATTTATTTACTTTAACATGGTTAGAAGAGACTAATTTACATGAGCTTAGGATCTGAAAAGTATTGGTCTGTGCATTTTGCTTATACACATGGTCTCCAAAAGCTTTGTGACAGGTGTAAGTGAAGGTGCTTCAATGCCAGGTGCATACAGAAAGGTTCAGACATGGTGTAGGACTCTTATACCTCCAGCAGTGAGTGCAAAAGGAAGAGAGAGCAGTTACTTCCAAGGCAATAACATGTGGCATTCAGCAAACCCAATCAAAATTGATATTGCTGATTTTTCCCATTGAAACTGGAAAGAAGTAAAACACAAGTTGTCCTGTATTGTTTGTTATTCTGGAAAATGCTGGCAGCAGATAATAGTGACTAAAGGAAATGAGCAGCTTCCATGATTGCCAAAGTGTAGGCTCACTGTTGGTGTTGACAGGGATTGTAGGCACACGAACAAACCTAATGTTGAGAGATTTAAAAGCTGACAGGTGAAATCCTGGCTCAGTTAAAATTGCACTGTGTTTTGTTACTGACTAGAGAGGCAGAATTCTTCCCACCCTTTGTATAACTGACCATTATTTTTCCTTGATGGGATTGAAACATCCCTACAAAGGCGACTTGTAAAGGACCAGACATCCTGGAAACCAGCCTGGTCCCAGCCCAGCATTTCTCAGTTATACATGTGAGAATTAAACAGTGTAAGATAGTGAGTAAGACTTACCACTCAGTTCATTCTTCATGTAACATGTTCAGCTAATAAGTGCTGTAATTTCCATTATTAAAGGCTTTTCCTTCATCCAGTATTAAATGTAAAAGCTTTGAGACTGTTCTCACACAACCAATTAAAATGAAATTGTCTCTAAAATGAGCTGATGAGCTCAGCTGAGATTGCATTCCTAAGGTGTCATTTGTCTATATCGCAGCACTTCAACTTCATCAAAACAGCCATCCTTATTAGCAGCTCCCGTATCTAACCACAGAGTGATTCATGACACCTTCACGAAGGTTAGCAGAGCAGGGAATGGAAAGAGAAAAAGAATGAAGTAGTTTAGAGCCACTGGGATTGCTCCTTCAAACAGGATCGGTCCTAAGAAAAAATGGTGCTGTTGACAAGCTCCTCCAGCCTGAATGTAATTCAGCATCAATACATACTAGCCTATAATTCCAGTGGAGATGGATAATTTTGGTTGCTAACGGTTTTTATCCGCAGACTTGCTCTTTTCCAGCTCTAATTTGGAAGTGTAAATGAATACCTATGTAAAGACAGGCAGGGTGCAGCTGGGGACCCCCAGGCCCCATGTTTTTTGAGATGTTCAGCTGTTGGTACACAACTACTGTTGTTTGGGCAGATGAAAACTAACATTAAAACCACAAAACCTTTTCACTTCTCATATCATTTCTAGGAAGATTTCATGCCATGAAACCTTTTAATATTTCAATTGTTTATTTATTTCAAGCCGAAAATGTGAAAAAACTGCCATTCTGATCCTCCTTCACTCACTCTGTGAGCCAAATACACCGCACAGACATTTCTCATAAAGGTGGAGGAATTTATATTCATGCTGGTGGACTTTCTCCTGATTTCAAGTGACATAAATTAAAGCAAGTTTTGCTCCACCTACCTGGTGTCTGATGCAGCTATCAGCGATAAAATAGCATATAAAAAGACAGAGATCACTATCGGTGGTGACTGACAGTATTCCCTTTTGATGTGAAAGGTCTTTCACCAGGAATGGCCAAAACCAGCAAAACAAATCTTGTACTTGCTGAAACAATCCTCTTTCTTCACTATCTGGGCAGTGACAGGTCCTCAGCAGCTCCTGTGGCCTCTCACTTCACCCCATTGATGTAACACAAGCTTCCTCAGTGAGCCCAGTATTAAATGTTTCTCAGAACTCACAAATTAGATCATCTTTCCCAAGGACTGTAGTGTCCTTTACTCCATACTTTTTCATAGCAAACAAAGCAAGGTGAGCCCTCAGGAGCTTTGCTCCTGCCTCTCTGCCTGTCCTCCCTCATTTTTGCAATGAGATGTCTCCCCTCCATGTCAGCAGCTATTGTATTGTAGATAGATTGAGTCGCTTTTTCAGTCCCTGGAGTAAAAGTCAAATTAAATGCTTTAAATATTTTCTATTTTTTTATTAATAAGAAGGATGGTAAAAAAAATAGTGTACAAACCCACCATCTGATAGAACAGTTAAGATAATAAAAGAAAACATAAGATAATAATCAGGGATAAAAATTCAGGGAGTACAATACCTTAAATACTGGTTACTAAAAAATTTTATACTGTAGTTTAAAATCAGCTCATATTATATTCTTTCAAAAAAATTGAATCAGTGGTGCTACTTATTGTGAGCAAACACAAAAGCTCCTCATCTGTACAACAAGAAAATAGTTGATATGTTATTACGGTTGAAAACAGAACAGGTAACAAACAGGATTGAAACTATATACATCTATCAATCTCTGCAAAGAAATCCAAATGAGCTATGAATCTCCTCAGGCACAAAAGGCACCTGTTTAAGCCCAGTCTAGAAATTATTTTATCAAAAGCACAACATGAAACTACTATAGTGTATTTATCAGCAGCTCACAGTCCACAAGGAAAGGTACAAGAAGTGGAGTTCAACCCTGATATTCACAGTATCACAGTATGTGAGGGATTGGAAGGGACCTCAAAAGCTCATCCAGTCCAATCCCTCTGCTGGAGCAGGAACACCCAGATGAGGTTACACAAGAAGGCGTCCAGGTGAGTTTTGAATGTCTCCAGTGAAGGAGACTCCACAACCTCCCTGGGCAGTCTGTTCCAGTGCTCTGTCACCCTCACTGAGNCTCCAAACTAAAGAGACCCAGCTCCCTCAGTCTTTCCTCATAAGGGAGATGCTCCACTCCCTTTATCATCCTCGTTGCTGTACGCTGGACTCTCTCCAGCACCTCCCTGTCCTTCCTGAACTGAGGGGCCCAGAACTGGACACAATATTCCAGATGCAGTCTCACCAGGGCAGAGTAGAGGGAAAGGAGAACCTCTCTCGATCTACTAACCACTCCCCTTCTATTCTAATACACCCCAGGTTGTCATTGGCCTTCTTGGCCACCAGGGCACAGTGCTGGCTCATGGTCATCCTGCTGTCCACTAGGACCCTCAGGTCCCTTTCCCGTACACCGCTCTCCAACAGGTCAGTCCCCAACCTATA
>VWYH01009832.1:0-248367 GCA_013399365.1 Pampusana beccarii | reverse complement strand
GGGATGGGAGGCCTCTCAGTCTTTCTTTCTAGAGTGCTGTACCACTGGTGCAACCCCAGCTACAACCCCACCCCCCTTCAAATCTAGCTTAAAGCTCTCCAAATGAGCCTTGCTAATTCCTGTCCCAGCATCCTTTTGCCCTTGTAAGATAAACCTTTCCCACGTATCACTGTCCGGACTGGTGTCTTATAAAACCAGCCGTTATAAAAGAATCCAAAGCCCTGCCTGTAGCACCAGTCTTGTAGCCAATCATTTATGGACTGAATTCTTCTATTCCATCCCGTGTTGGAAGGAGGGAAAATAAAATAACTTGCGCCCCAGACTCTTTCACCAACTGTCGCAAGGCCTTGAAATCTTTCTTCATTCCCCTCAGACTACAGGATGCAATTTCCTCCCCATCTGTCTGGAAGATCAGTAGTGGGCAGTAGTCTGTTGAGTGCACCAGACTGCAGAGTGCCCTGGTGATATCCCTGATCCGGGCTCCAGGTGGACTACATACTTCCCTATGATGAGGGTCAACTCTGCATATTGGGCCCTCTGTCTCTCTCAGAAGGAAATTGCCTACTACAATTACCCTCCTTTCTTTCTTATCAGAGGCAGTCTTGAGGTGCGGAGTCAACCGCCTCTTCCTATGTGACCTTGTAGGCGGGCTTTGCACCACATCCTCACCTACCTCTCCTTCAAGATCCAGGGCCTCAAACCTATTACAGAGGGGAACCTGGGGGAAGCAAAGCAGGTAGAGAGGGGGGTTGCCTGCGACACTGAACTGGAACTTGCTTCCAACCCTCCTTATCTTTTTGGTCCCCTGCCTCTGCCCGACAGCAACAGGGCAGGGGCTGTCTTGGGTCTGAATGCTCTGCCCGACAGGGTGGGGGTTCCATCACCTTTTGGGGGGTACCCCCATGGGACCTTTCTGATTGGCACACAAGGGAGTTACTCCACCAGTCAACCTCCTTCTCATGCTCCCTGATGGTCCTCAGTTTTTCAGCCTCCTCCTTAAGTTTCACCACCATGCTGAGCAGATCTTCCACCTGCTCACACCTCACACAGGTGGAATGCCTGCCTCCCTCCCCCAGCAGCAGCAGGCTCTGACACTCTGTGCAGCCAGAGTGTGAACAGCCACAGACCAGGGCAGGCCCTCTGGGTCTCCACAGTCCTTTTGTGACAAGCTCTCTGTCTGGTGGAGTCCATGGTAGGCTGCAGTAGGGGACACTGGCAATAGGTGTGATGGTCTAACAAGCAAGGAGTGACAACCTCTGCACCCTGCTGCATAAACTACCACACCCGCTGCTGCAGCACAGTGTGAGTGGTACTCACCCGTTTCACATGCTGGTCTCACTTCCCAGGACCTGGTGGGCAGCGACGTGTCACTGCCCTCCCTTAGGCTTTTTCAGGGCGAGGGCCGGGTGTGTGTGGTCATCGTCACCATCGTAATTCGCACTCCACATTGGCCGCTCTCACAAGGGCAGCCGAGTGCTTCCGGGTCACAAAATTGAAACCAAAAACCGAACCCCCACCCTGTACTGCGGGATCTGGCTCTGGTTGTGCTGGCTCCAAACAGCTGAGCTCAGAAACTGAGTGTTAATTTCGGGGTTCGACCGCTTTTAAATCTCCTGCCATCACTGTGGTAATGCCCATGCCATGTCAGCTGCAAGACCCTCAAGATCATCGAGTCCAATCATAACCTAACTGTAGCACTAAACCATGTCCCTAAGAACTCTGTCTAAACACCTCCAGGGTGGTGACTCCACCACTGCCCTGTGCAGCCTGTTCCAATGCCTGACAACCCTTTCTGTGAAGAATTTTTTCCTAATATGCAATCTTAACCTTCCTTGTTGCGACTTGAGGCCATTTCCCGTTGTCCTATCACTTGCTACTTGGGAGAAGAGACCAACACCTTCCATGCTACAACCTCCCTTCAGGTAGTTGTAGATAGCAAGAAGGGCTCTCCTCAGCCTCCTTTTCTCCAAGCTGAACAGCCCGAGTTAATGGTAAGAGGAGCACTGTAGTCAGAAAAGCATATTTTTTTATGGGCAGAAATGGCATTGATCTAACTTGCACCATCTTTCCTATGACAGAACTTCTCATGGAAAGTCAAAGACAAGGTGACTGTGTTGAATCATTTCAGAAATGATCCTGCTGTCAGTTTGGTCACGGCATGGGCATTAGCCCGTTAATTAACATAGCCAACCTGAACCTGCATTTTCAGCCTACTCTACTGTCAGTTTGTGGTGACTATGCAGATCCACTCCAGCAAAGCTTGTATTTCCAAGGCAAGCAAAACAGCCTGTAGAAGTACAGTCTGCGAAGTAGCGTTAACGTAATTGTAGAGAAAATGCAGTACAGATCTATAAAATACTGCTGTTAATTGTTGATATGACTGTTTCCAGATTACTGGGGATGTTTCTTGCATCTGTGCTGTTGATTGAACTGAATACCTAAAGTAATTTTTAAGGGTGGAACTCATGTCTGGTATACTTGCTCGGTGTGGGAAACCTCTGTGATATGCAGTGAGGCAGTGGATATACATAAAAGGATACTGAGAGAGATTGTCACCTTTCTTAACAGATGGTCTATGTGATAAGTGTCCAAGGACAGGAAACATGTATCTGTTTTAATTTGACTTATTTAATGCATACCATTTGCTGGGAGCATTTTGCTTAGGGTATTTTTTTCTTCCCTTTTTTAGTTTTTTAAGAAACTGATGGTTTAAAAAAAAGACATTTTAAAGAGACTTTCAAAAGTGGTTGTTCTCTTTGCTGTGTAGAGGTGTTCTGTGTGGGTACAGAGAGTAGGATAATCTACTTCTTCCTCCTGTGGTCTCGCTGCTAAGACAAATCCTGAACCATAGGCATTGGAAATCAGCTCAGTCATGGCCATTATCCAGTTGCCACAGGCTAAGAGCAGCATGCTGTCTCTTGTGCCCATACATTTGGAGCTCAGAGCTAAAAAGATCATAGGCTTCTTGCAACCAGAACATCTTACTAACAAGTGGGCTTTCTGTGGTCAGTTTGCTAATGCAGTTTTATTCCAGAGAGAGTCTTTCTCCTCTGCAAATTAAAGACTCCATTGGTTTATTATTGTATTCATATGCCTTCTATTCTAAACCTAAATGAAATGTTGATCCCCTTTCAAACTGCTTACAAATGACAGGAAGTGTTTTTCCTTGCCTTCTCTAAATCAGCTCTAGTGCTTTTAATTCATCTTATTCCTTTCTTCCTCTTCCCTCTATTGTAATCCTTCATGGCCATTCTGCTCATGGTTTTCACCCTCTTTGAGAGGAGCTGTTTCTACAAAGAAAATGTTGCAAGTTCTTGAAGTGGAGCATGAAAGCAGCAAATCAAATCCCTCATGTACTGAGGCCAATAAAAGTTGCAAGGGATGAAAATTTTGTTGCAGGTCTGGCAAGTGACTCAGCGGTGTTGAGCTTTTACCTTCCATTTTGAATTTTTAAAGGAAAATTGGGATAATTCAATGTCTGATGAATGTCTTCTTTCATCTTTCCTTCAGAACAAGGTGATGGGAGAAGCTGAGACCCAGAGAGTCTAATTCATGACTAAATCAAAATGTTTTAGTTGCTTTTAATGTTAAAATATTCCTTGAAACATAAGCTTTAACTGTGCTTGTTTTTATGCTATGCAGAGCTTTTTTTTTTTTTTTTCCCTCTATGTGCATTGCTGCACAGCTAACTTAAATGGGTGACTACATGAAGAATGCTGACTTCTTAACCATCATGTATCAGGCCATTGCTGGAAGCAAAGTAAATGAATGTCCTGACTGGCTCTGGCACATATTAACTTCCTATTTCACTTTCGCTACACAAAAAGATATGAGGAATGCAGGTCTTTCCCTTTATTTCACACAGTGATAATACACCCCAGCAAATACTTGAATGGGCTGCAGGATTATTAGGATTGTAATGTCTTGCTTTCCTTTTCAAGTAGGATAAAGTTAAATGTAGTAATCTGTGGGGTTAGATGAACACAACAGGTTCTCAGCTGTAGGCTTTCATCACAGCGGTGATGATTTGGCCTGGCAGGGCTCCGGCCTCACAAAAAACTTTGCAGGTGTCAGATGTTTCTCACTCAGAACCAAGAGCTGAGCGTCGTTGTCATACTTGTGTTTCCTTTCTTTGTAGTCTTTCACTTTTAGAATACTGTTGCATTTTAAGCATGTTATATTTAAAGGAGGCTAATGAAAAGCTGCTTGGCTAAGTCCAGCTTTGGTTATGCAGCCCTGAGCAACAGTCTGCTCAAATGCTGTTGTGTGCGTTCTGACAGGACCATAGAGTAGTCTAATAGGATGTTTGCTCAGCTACAGAGCTGGGCTTTTATGGTCTTGGTATTTTCTAAGAGCAAACTGACAGTGTGGTGTTGCTGCTGGCTTCACTATGACTATTTTGTCAAGTTCACTTCTGAAAAACAAAAACAAGATTTGAAATTGTGCATCTCAACATCTTATTTTCTAAACAGGATACGAAGCAGCGGCTGCATCAATGCTTACTGTCCTCTGATTGCCTGCTTTTTGTAATTTTTTAGTCACAGTGTCCTATATCACACTATAACCCATTTTTTTTTCCCTATCCCTAATTCTCTGTTGCAGGCTGTCCTACCAGAGAAACGATGACGATGAGGAAGAAGCCGCCAGAGAACGTCGCCGACGGGCTCGACAGGAGAGGCTGCGGCAAAAGGAAGAAGGAGATCTATCAGGAGAAGTAACAGACAAATCAGAAAATGCCCAAAACAGGTAGACATCTGATGATGCTTATCGACAGTCAACAGTAAATTTTGTTCAGGGTAGAGAAGTATCCTGAAGAGGTCTATTTTGCTACCCAAATTTTAAGTCCCAGGTTTGGCTATCCTTGCTCTGAAGAGAACCTAACACTGTGAGGAGCACCACTGTCTGTGCCTACATATTGGGGTGGGAGCATCACTGGACCTGGGCTTGAAGCTCATGAGGCTCATGACCTCTTCCCAGGGTGTCCACAGGGCTGTCTACGTGGTAACTCAGCTGAGGCTCATGGAGGAGAATACCTCTGATGCATCCTACTGTCAGATTCCCTCAGACATGACTATCTCTGGCCTCACAAAGCTCCACATCTTTTGTCCTGCTTATAGGGGCTATGGTGTCATGGGACCAAGACATATGGGATTGGTGGGCACCCAGACTTCAAGTTGCAGCCGAAACATACCTGCAAAGCACTGGATGTGAGTGCTAGACCTCAGCTTTTGTCTGGAAATTTCAGGGTCATGCAGCTATAAACAGCAGAAAGGCACATGGAATGAGGTGCCACTTGTCACAAGCTGGGTGGGAAGAGCTGGTCTCCCAGCCTCTATAATTTATTCAGTTTCATGTAGTCACAAATAATATACCCAGATTTCCAGTAGCCATAACACAATTGATAGGAGAAACCAGTAATTAGTGTGGTATGAGGCTAATAAATACTGAGCACAAGTAGCATTCTGTTAAAGACAAGGGGAATGGATATAGACAGGAAAACAGCAGCATTTCTGATTGTAGATTATAATCTTTTCCCACACCAGAGGAAGAAAAAAGCTAGAAAGAGGGAAGTAACCTGCACACAGGAGAATTAAACAGATGAATATTGAAGGAGTCAAAAAACCTCCAGGGGCTGAAAGATCCAGTCCTGATACCTACAAGTGTTGAATAGTATGTCTTAAATTAGGTGCTCTGCTCACTCCATCTTCTAACAGATTGTTGTTCCTGTACAGACAATCACAACCTCACTGCACCCTTAATTGCCAGGCTATCCTATTGGGGACTGTACCTGTGGATGTTGTTGCTGAACTGGAGTACCTTTTGTTGTTAGAAAAGTTCACTGAAGTCAGAAAGTATCTTGCTTGTGTAGCATCTTCAAAAATTTGCCTGGTTGGAAGACTGTACACGAGACAATTATACCTCAGGCCAATCTTCAGGGGGCTTTAAAGCAAGCTAAGGTTTTCCAAATATTCTGCTGCAGGGTGCAGAAGGGGAGGATGAATTTTTCAGGGCCATTCATATTTCTGCTACTCCAGGCTTCAGTGACCGTTCCAGTGCCAACTGAGGCCAGTAAGACTCCCGGGGACTTCAGTGGCTGTTGGAGCTCGCCTGGAAGGGAATCTTGCTAGGCTCTCACATTGTGAAACACCACATTCCTATACATGTAGAAATGCCAACATTAATCCTTGGAACCATTTTGCTAAATTTTGAAGTATGCAACCTTTGTGTTTTCAAACCATAAAATGATGATACAGCAAGTTTTTTTTCTAGAAACAGCTAAACACATACATTGTCAGAAAAATTGTTTTTTTTAATGCAGAATTGTCACTTTTATGTAGTGTGGCAGAAGAGGAAACCAAGAGTACAACAACCACAGCAGGAACAGATGATGAAGCTGCATTGTTGGAGAGACTGGCAAGACGGGAGGAGAGACGCCAAAAACGTCTACAGGAAGCCCTGGAACGTCAAAAGGAATTTGACCCCACGATCACAGATGGGAGCTTGTCACTGCCCAGCAGGAGAGAAGTAAACAATGTGGAAGAAAATGAGACCACAGGGAAAGAGGAAAAAGCTGAAACACGCCGAGGACGCTATGAGATTGAGGAAACAGAAACGGTTACCAAATCATACCAAAGGAACAACTGGAGGCAAGATGGGGAAGAAGAGGAAAAAAAAGAAGGAAAAGACAAGGAAGAGGTACAGGAGGAGAAACCAAAGGAGGTCCCCATAGAGGAAAATCAGGTAGATGTGACAGCAGAAAAATCCATAGATAAAGAAGAGGTAGTAGAAACAAAAAAAATAGCTATAAATGCAGAGGAACACAAAGCAGAGAATGATACAAATGGTGTGCCAGAAGGGGAAAAGAGTGTAACTGATGATGAGGAGACAAAGGCTGAGGAAGAAAGGAAGAAAGCAGAAGAAAGGGAGAAACTTGAGGCAGAAGAAAGGGAGAGGTTAAAAGCAGAGGAAGAAAAGAGGGCAGCTGAAGAAAAACAGAAAGCAGAGGAAGAGAAGAGGGCAGCTGAGGAAAGAGAGAGGGCTAAGGCAGAAGAGGAAAAGAGGGCAGCTGAAGAAAAGGCTAAGCTAGAAGCAGAGAAATTAAAGGAAAAACAAAAGATGGAAGAAAAGAAAATAGAAGATAAACAGGTAAAAGAGAAGAAAGTACAAGAGGAAAAATCTCAACCAGCTTTCCTAAGAAAACAGGTACAGTAAACATTTTGCACCAGAATAAGACACCTGTGGTTTGTGAGAAATGTAATGCAAGGGAAAAAAAAAAAAGTTTGAATTGGAATTTCCTCACAGATCTATTCCTGCATTGAAATGACTAATACTGATGCTTTCTTTCTTGCTTTCTCTTTTTGAAAATATGACTCCTTAATTCTTCTTACCAATAATGCAGTGCACAACATACCTGACCTCACTCCAGCATTCCAAGAAAACCTTGCATATTCAGACCTCTGCATGGTTTTTTGCTGCTTTTTTTCTCACCTGCTATAAACTGGCCTAATGCAGTAACACATGAGTTGGAAGCAGACCCATCTTGGCACAAAATGTCATGAGCACTTGGTAAACTGTGTGAAGAACGTGTGTGTTAAATGCAATCACAAGAGAGGGTGCTCTGCTGGGACACGGGAGCATGATGCCGCGCGGGAGAGGAAGGCCCACATGGGGGAATGGGAGCATTTGGAGAGGGTGGAGGGAGCACAGCTGCACACACAGATGTGGACACAGCAGCATATGATGGAGATGTGGCTGAACACAGGATTGGTACATCAACACAGCATGGAGATAAAAAATGCAAACAGATGTGATGTTTTCATATTAAACAAAAATATTAAAACCCCAAAAACAAAGGGGGAAGAAAAAGAGGTTAAAGTGGAAGCTAATAAGGAAAAGTTACCAGATGAGAAGCTCCGACCTACCTCCAAAAAAGATCAGGTAAATTTTAAACCATTGATTTAGATGTTGTAGGGAAACTTGAGATAAGAAAATAAATAAGGGATCCATAACTGAAAGTTGCTTGTTCAGCAAAGTACTTAAGCATGTACTTCATTTCAAGAACATGGGTAATCCTGCTGAAATAAATAGGGATGAAGCTACTTATGTGCTTAAAATGAAGTAAATGCTTAAGTATCTTGTTTTGTGAGAACTTTAGAACCAAATCCTCTTTGTCTTAGTACAAATATTTCAGGAAACTCAGTTTGGTCAATAAAGCAAGGATGGTTTGCACCCTAGGGATGAAATTTTCAGGACTGTATCAACTCATCATCCTTCCCTGGTTTCCTCCCACTCTACTGTGAACTTTTTCCCTATGAATGAGACCTACTCTTAAAATAATAATAATAATAATCTAAGCCCTTTGGCCACCTGACTGCCTTAACTAATGATTTCCCACAAGCTGCAATGCCCCATGATATAAACCATGCATACCCAAGATTCTTCTTTTGTTTTAAAGAGAAAATCTACAAAATTTACTGCATTGCATTTCCACTGTAAACACAGGAGCTGGTGCCATGGTGTTTTACTGTATGGTAAGTAAATAACATTTGGGGACCATTTAGTCTTCATGTTACAGCTGGACACAGGGAGCCACATTCAATGTTGTGTAGCAACTGTGGTTTCAGTTCAATGCAGCAGGTGTCAAAATACCATTTGATTCTAATCAGACATGAAGATTCATCCAGGCCTTGGAAGTTTGTACCCATTTGGGTCCAGCCAAGTCTGTGCGGCTTAAGGAAGCCACAACACAGAGATCTATTAATAGTAAGAGGCAGCTTGCTGCCTGTCCATCTCCTTGGGAGCATCAAGGGTTGCAGATGGGTCTGGTCCAGGATCCCGAGTTGTTGGATTAATTCAGAACATGCTGCAGATGCTTAGCTCACGCTCAAAGAGTGATGGAGGCAAATCACGTCACAAGATTTTATGTCCATCTGCCTGGCTTGATCATCTGAGGCATCATATTTTGAGTAAGGTACATGTAGAATTGAAAAGGCAAATGAAGTGATGAAGATAGTTAGAAGAAAGGTTCCTAATGAACAGGGAGAGAGAGCAGCAATACCAGAATAATTTACTCTAGAAAGGGGAAGTGTTAAAGGAGAACTAGTGGAGATGCTTCAGAAGAGTGTGTTAGAAAAACTAAGCAACTACTCTAAATTTACCCAATTGCAGTACAAAAATAAGGGATGGATTATGTTCTTCATAAGACAGAATCAGCTTGTAATACTCATTGTTGCACACAATCTTTGAATATTACAAATAAATGTAAAATGGAGGCTGTAACTGAACACAAATATTGATATTGTGGGGAACTTGAGACACAATCGTCCTGCATGTGTTTATATAGACCTCAGTCAAGTCTCACTGGAGGTTTCATTATGCTTTTAGACCGTAGCCGCGTGGCTAGATTATTCCAGGTATTGGTAAGGCATTTAAAAATTGCTTGTGATTTTAGTGCTTCCAGATTTGGATGCTCAAGGTGAGACAATTTAAAATAGTCCCACTTTTAGTGCAGTGCTGGATACTCATCCACCAAAAGGTAAATCTTTTGCATGTGTATCAAGCTGAACATACAAAATGCTCAGTTTTGAAATTCTCACTTGTTGCTTCTTGGTTTCTGAAGAAAAATTGATAATCTCAGACTCCAAACCAAGTCAAGATCAGTCTCCCATCTCCACTCCTCCCCTGCCCCATACAAATTTTAAAACGCCTATTTCTGAACCATATATGCAGTTACGAGGATGGGAGCATGTAATTAAAAAGATCCTGAAGGAATACGGTGTATCTTACATAATCAGATTGTGCTTTTCCAGTTGTGCAACACATGCACTGGTCCTTTCTTAATGTGACCAAAATCTGACCCTCAAAGTTCAGGTTTTGATCAAATCAGCAAGAAAATCTGTCTCCTTTTCTGAACTGCCCCACAATTTTTGGTTCTCAAAAGTGGCCTGGAAAATTCACAAGAACAAACTTTCTCATGATGTGAGACTCTTGGTATTTCCTGCTTCCAGTTTGGCTAGACATGCTGCAGCAGTTGCTTTTCTCATGGTATTTGGGTATGGTAGTTGGCTCTCTATGGAAGCCCTAGACCCAGATGTCCACAGCTTTTAAGTCACCAAGTAATTGAGCCCAAAAAAGGAATTAAATTTGCCAAATGGCCTAAATCTCAGTAACTGAATCATTTTGGTCTGAATGTGTTAAGAAAAGAAAAGAAAAGAAAAGAAAAGAAAAGAAAAGAAAAGAAAAGAAAAGAAAAGAAAAGAAAAGAAAAGAAAAGAAAAGAAAAGAAAAGAAGAGAAAAGAAAAGAAAAGAAAAGAAAAGAGAAAAGAAAAAAAAGGGAAAGAGAGCGGTCTAGAGAAGGATCAAAATACAAATAAATAAAACTGGAAAATAGCTACCCATGCTTTTGGTTGTGTTCTTTCTTGACTTGATGGTCAAAATTTCTGAGAGCATGTGAACTATTTTCAGTTCAGGTGATACTACCTGTCTACTCCAACTGGAGTCAGTGTAGTCCTTTTTACTGAATTTAGCAGAGGCTGAATTAGGCTGTAATTTAGGGAAGCATAGAGACAACAGAAATTACTTTTTCCGTTGCCTGCCTTTGGAATGGGACATAATGGTTTTTGCTTCTGTGTTAATCAATCTCTCTTTCGACATTAGCACTAGTAGGAGAAGGATTGGGCCCAAAAGCTGTGAAATATTTCTGTAATATCTTGTTTTATTATCCTTTTGAATAAAGAGACCAAGCTGTATTAATGGGTTTCTCAAATGCAGACATATTACCAGAAATCCTACTGGCTTCTGAAATGCTATTTTCGAACCTATTTATTTTTAAACCATATTATTTTAATATTAGTTTTTCAGCAATTTCAATTAAGACATAAGATATATGCCCTCCCCAGTGGACTTCAGTACATCAGGCAGCTGGAAGTATTGGCTTTTTAATGACACTTAGAAAAGTCTTGATGAAAATCTTAGCAAAAGAAGTCCTATGCTCTCAAAATCCCAACAGAGACATCCCGGCCTGTGAAATCTTCCAACAGTCAACATCGCTGGTTTTAGTATTACCCCGACTGTGACTGAAGGGTCGGGAGATTGCTAATAGGCAGATGAGATTTTTGCTGTGAACATGATCACTAGCTACAATCTTGCTCTGATTTGGGAGCACCAGAAGATGTTCCTGTCTGATAGCATTCATTAGGCTCAATGAACAGCCCTGCTTGTCTCAGCCCAGCTCCTCAAAAACAGAAAAGGATTCCTTGAGGCTGCTAGCAGCAATGGCTTTGTTTGCTGGCAGTCACAGCATCATGGCCAAAGAATGCATGGTCATGGAAACTGAACTCCCCTTTCGTCTATCAGGGCACTTCTGCCAGGTCATGGCTAATGTCCATTGGCAGGAGAGGGTGGTGCTGCCACCTGCTCTCAGAACAGAGCGAATGCCTCTGTGGGTTGTGTTCAACTTCCTTTGCCAGTGGCAAATTTGCTAGAGTAGATTAACCACTCAATACTCACTTGTAGTGTGTGCCACCTTGGCATTGTCCCTCCTATCAGTTTCTGTGGACAAGCAAACTGGCTTCAGGTAATGTCAGAGACTAACTTTGGGACTTTACTCGGAAGGTTCATACAAAACCTTAGGGAGGATCTTGACTTTGAAGGCTCTGAATTTGTCCCTTATTGGTAAAGATACTACATCTCCAGAAGTTCTTCTTTGATGAGGAAGGATAGAAGTTTCATTTGATTTGGACGTAGGTGTGTGTGTTAGTTCATTATTTCAAGGTGCATCTTGGAATGCCATAAAAGCGGTCATGTTGCAAACAGGACTGTTATGGAAGATCTTTATCTTTCTAGTTAGCGAATGGAATGGCAACAGACTTCCAAGGGACGAAGGTATTTTTTTTCTAAAGGTATTCATATGAATTTTTCACAGAAGGTATTTCTTGCTTGCCAGCTAGAACCGTCCTCCAACATGGTAGAGCCAGAAAAAAAAAAAAGCAAAAAACCCAAAATTTTAGAGGTAAATGTTTCTTCTGCTGCTTTTGAAAGTTTATTTAGCATGGTAGACTAACTATCTGAGTAGGAATAATTCTACCTGAGGATAAAGAACTTAAATCAGACCATATCCCCTTCCTCTTATCAGCATCTAGCCATGACTCAGCATACTGAGATCAGGTCATCTGTGGTTCCGATGAGTTCTTCAAGCTCATAACTCTGAGGGAATACTGGAGAGTGAAATACATGCCCTAAATATACTTGATTACTATTAAGAATTATAGGACAAAGCTTTGTAAGGGTGGAGGGCATTCTTGCTTAAGTGTTTTTGGAGAGAATGTTTGCTTCTTCAGAGGATTAAATACTCGTGCGGTAACACTGCCCATGACTAGACTGTGAAAGGATTGTGCTTTTTATCAAAGTAAGTTTTACTCTGACATAAAGATAACTTTGTGTTTTGGCCATTATTCTTGCAATACTGAAGTATTCATCTGCTATGACTCTGGAAAGAGCATGAACTTTGTTGAGCAAATTTGACAATTGGTGAAGGTTATGTGTTACTTTTACTGCTCTAGTGTCCTAAACCTTCTACCAAGAATGTATTACCTAGCCTAGTCCCAAAGATTTTGCAACAGAGAATCTTAATAGGCAACAGGTGAATGATATTGCAGCAGGAGGGAAGAGGGTTGGGGTGCCTCAGTGGGGTGCAGTTGCAGAATGAAGCAATGTGGTAGCATAGCCCATGGCCACAACAAACTTTCATGGAAGACTGATAATTTTACTTAGATGTTTTCATCCTGGATTCAGATTAGGACAGCATAGTGGTAATCAGTCTCAGTTTAGAGATTTTCAGAGTACTTCTGTCATAAAGCACATAAACATTTTGAAGACAGTTGCTTAGTTAATCATTATTATGAAGGAATCTGTGTTCCTTAGCTGTTATTTAGAATGCCTTATTGTAACTTCTTTTTTTTTCTGTTTATTTGTTTCTTCTTTTTCTTCTATGATTTATGGTATCTCCTGAGCAGGTAAAAGATGACAAGGATAAAGGAAAAGCACCCAAAGATGAAATGAAAAGTATCTGGGATCGTAAGAAGGGAATTCCTGAACAAAAGGCACAGAACGGAGAACGTGAACTTGCTGCCCCAAAACTTAAATCTACTGAGAATGCTTTTGGGTAAGATCCAAGTGAGCATTGGACTTATTTGTGTTATAGCAGAACAGGAGGCTATCTCTGGGCATCTAATTAATAGCCTTGTAGCAGCTGAGTAAAATACTTGGTTTGGCTGTATCAGGAGAGGTTCTGGCATTCATTGGGTTGTAGGTATGAATTAAGGTTCTTGGCTTATTTTCTAACAAACTGCCCCCCATGTTGCAGTAAGAAAATTAAGTATATAAAGCAGATGTAGATAGCCTTGCTGCCTCAGTAGAGACAAGTGGCTTATTTTTACTCTATTGAGGCTTTCCTTCCTTGAAGGACATTTATTGCTAATATCTACACACAGGCCAATAGTGACAACAGCCCAGATTTTGTGTTCTCTTATTTTTTAAGTCAGATCTCAACCATAACTGAAGTAACCTATTTCCAGTTGTGTACCTACTTTTAATCAGACTCTGCATATCAGTATGGAGCACAATCCAGTTGGTAACTCTTGAAAGAGCTGCTCTCTTGATTTCAAGACAAACTTTGAAATTAATGGCTTCTCTATAAAAGTGATATTTCAGTTAGGTGAAAACCTCTCTAAGACAAAATGTTCTCCTTTTTTTGTCTTTTTATAAACTATATCACAGTTAGATTTTTTTTTTTTGGTCAAGGAAATATTGTCATAATTGCTATATTGGTAAATTTAGTAGTGACAAATTTCTAGTGAAAAGTTTATTAAAAAAGGGTTCTCACTGCAAATAGGAGGGGATACACGAAACAGAGCCAAGGTTCTGGAAGGAATGGATAGGTTAGAAATCTAAATTTTTTTCCTCATGCACCCTTCTTCCTCTATTACATTGACACAGGCAAAGAAAAGGTTAAGCTCTTCAGGCACTTTGAGAAGTCTGTGCATGGCAGTTGGGATTTGCTATTGTATCTCAGCATTCTCCCTGTGATTTTTCCGGGAAAAACAAACTTTCTCAAAATAAAATGTAGTTCAAAAGTCCCTGGAGACACCCTGACCTAAGGCCAAAAGACAGACAGAGATGGAGATGGAATAGCAGGAAACCAGCCTTGCTCAAAACTGTCCTGCTTCATGGCTTGGGTCACATCATCAATAACATGAAAACGGTTTTCTAAAAATATTTTTCTTGTGTTTTTATTTGGTTTACTTCCTGTGGGAGACAGGCCTTAGTAACAACATGTAGATTTGAGTTTCCACTCTTTTTTTTGTGTGTGAATGTGTGTTTTTCTTCTACTATTTCCCAAATGTGGGAAGAAGCCTGTTGAATAGCCTTTTATCAGCTGAGTACGGGACTTGGGTTGGCAACCTCAGCAAAGTGTCTAATCTTCATTGGGTTGTTAGGAATGAATTAAGGCTCTTGGCCTATTTTCTAACAAGCTGCCTGCACATTGTTGGGCTTTGTTTGGAACTACCTTTCTTCTTGTTTTTACGTGAACATATCAGATACTAGTTAGGAAGTATGTAACTTGACTAACTCTCAGTGGTGACGACTGAGAATAAAATAGGGTAGTGGAGGCTAAAGAAAAATGTTATCCGTGTCTTGTTTTCCTACATCAGTCAGTAAGAGAAATACAGAATAAACCCCCATTTTATTGCTTCCCCTTCCCATCTCCCCTCCCACCTGCCTTCCTCCCTATTTTCATACAGAACTGCAAAAGTCCTAAATATGATGTAACACATTGTTTCACATTGTTCTGACATTTTTGGCTCCCACAAACCACTTCTTTACTTTTCTACCTTATTTGAAAGCTGGCAATGAACTTTATTTCTTAACACTAAAGTGGTGCTTATGAAACTCTTCCTCCACCCAGCATCTCAATGCTAATTTCCAAATGCCAACAGTAGGCAACAAAGATTCCCAGAATCTATTGAAAACAGAGGAGTTTGGGAGGTGGAGGAAAATAAGGACAATTACTGCTGGTTTATTTTTTTTCTATTTTGGATTATGCAGCGCCAGAAGGGGGAGTCCTGTAAACTGCATGAGAATAAAATAAGCTAGAAACTTTAAATGTCCTTCTTTATAAGGAGGATAAAATAGTCACCTGAGGTCTCCAAACAAAAATGTTAAGACTAGATACTACCCTTGGCTTTTTAAGTTGGAAGGTGAGAGTAACTTATTTTGATTGGAGCTATCTTCACTGAAGGCACTGAGGACTAACCTTTCTTCTGTGCAGATGTAAAACAGAGTGTCTATGTTTTAAAAGAATCTTGGCAAATGTTGTGGTTTTAGTTCTCTCAATTCTGAGGGATAAGTATTTGCCCTTGCCAGGGATATCATTATGTCTAACAGAAATGACCTCTTGTATCTTCTTTGGGCCTGAAGCTTGCAGGTCTGAGTGGGCTGGCAACACAGACTTCAGAGACTGATAGGCAAATAAAAAAATTTAAAAAAAAAAATAAAAAATAGTGAGGTCTCTAGGATGTTTGCTATAGAGGCTATGATCTTGCAATGAAACAGGAAAGCCTTAAAATAGCCAGGGATTTCTCATGGTCCATGCAGGATAGGTGCACTGGATCCTTAGAAATACTTAGTGCCTTAACAGAAGCTTGTGGAATATTTTGTGTTCTCAGTGCCTCTGCAAACTGAATCAGAGGTATTTCAGGCTGGACACCCAAAACCATACCTTATACCTCAGGTATTAGTCCTCACTTTGTTTTCGAATGAGCTAAATGAAATTTCAAATAAAGTTTCCAGTGTTTACCCACAATGGTTTTATTAACTGTATAGGTATTTTTCATTAAAAAAGCATGAGTTCCTTTCTTTAATTAGATATCACGACCTGGCGCAAGTTCTTATTCATGACCACTTACATTAACTTGACACTTGTGGCGGAGGGTGGTCTTGTGGTTCTACTTTCATGGTTTACGTGATTCCACTCTGTTTGCATTAATTAAGTCATTAATATCCAGCTTTTTTAAATGCCAACAAAACAGAGCAGAAAGTTTTCTTAAAAAAAATCCATAAGTACATTCTTTTTCTCTCTCTTGTGTATAGCACACTGATACCTCTTAGGTACCTATCTCCTTGTCAGCAGGAGTATTAAATGCAGTCAGGGAGCAGATGTTTGTCTAAACACTGGAGTGGTACTTGTTTAACTAGGTGATGCTATGTTGAGTGTTGAAAATATGCACTTCACCTATGCAAATTGCAAATTCTTCGGAGTGCGCCTTTTTTTTTTTTTTTTTTTTTTGGTATTCTTTATTCCTGTGTCATATATTACAACTGGTTGGAAAACTTCTCGTTTTCTCCTGTGAAGAAATAATTTCCAGTTCCTTAATAAAAACCCATACTTTCCTTCAAAAAGTCAGCAAAAGATCTGATGAACATACAGGCTGGGAGAGTCCAAGTGATAGGTGTTACAGATGAGATATGAACCTTTTTAGATTTTTAAAGCACCATTGAAGCTGTAAGATTCTCTCCTTTCTCTTGTGTCCTTCTGTTTTCCCCAAGTCAAGTAATTTGTTCTGTCCCCAAAGATTCTTGTCTTTTTCTAAAGGGTTTATGAAAAACACTTGCCTTTGAAAGCAGGGGATTCGTGCATGATTTATTACACAGAACAAAGCATAATATTCTTGCAATAAGTTTTTAATATGTAAATTTATCTCATTTAAAATCAACAGAGAGGAGTTAGTTATGGCTTTCTATTGCTTTGTTTTCTGTATGAAGTGTAGTATGCTTTTGGAAGTGTTTCATCTGTACACAAACTGCAGAGCAGAGGTGTGAAACTGTAACAGTTTACTGTATACCATAGAGATGGTGATGGTATATGATACCTCTCATTGAAGTTACATGAGAAGTTAAATATTTCAAGCTCAGTTACTGAAGTCTCTTAAAAATGGAGCTGGCCTGAGTTCTCAGGCAGGGTGGTGCAGCACATGAGAGACTCCTTCCTCACTGGCAGCAAATGGGAAAGGTGCTCCTTGTAGTATCTTGATGAAAATGGTTTGGGCCTGTCATAGTTTGCAAGGAGTAAAAGGTCTTATAAGGCAATATCTCTGAGTGCCAGGCTCTCATGTTGATGGTGAGTGCATGGCAGTGGGCGGTTCTGGCCAGGAAGGGAAAACCCGTAGTGTATCACCTACACTTGCATTTCTCTCCCAGCCGCTCCAATTTGAAAGGGACCGCAAATGCCGAGGAAGCAAAGCCGGGGTCCAAGGAAAAGCAGCAGGAGGCAGCGGCAGAGCTGGACGAACTGAAGAAAAGGCGGGAAGAGCGCCGGAAAATAATGGAGGAAGAGGAGCAGAAGAAGAAGCAGGAGGAGGCTGAGAGAAAAGCCAGAGAGGAGGTAAGTGTGAAATATGAAGTATTGAACTCCAGCTTTATTATTTCGTTGTTACTACCTTACTTCCAGTGGCCTTGCATTAGCTGGTAACCCTTTACAGCAGTGTCTGCACAGACACTTTCAGCAAAGAAGTTAGTGTGGCTGGAGGTTGATGGGTCTGTATTTAACAAAAAGGTAGAATGAGGCCGTGGGAGACTGGCTTATAGGTGAGGAAGGAGCATGCAACAAGGAAGGCAAGACCAAACCCAAGTATGCAGGCCAGCATGCTTTTCCTTCTTGGATCTGATATTGCTGTCTGGGGAACTGCTGCAGTGACTTCGCTTGAAATCGCACCACTCATCTGGGCCCTTTGGGTTGTGTGCTCTTCTGGGCATATCTGTTTCTTAGCGTCTCTCAGGAGATTGTCTGATGCAACGGAACTTGATTTCAAACATCCTACCCAGCATTAAAGCATCCCGTTTTCTAACCTTCAGATTTAACTGCAAGTGTGCCATATTTGATACCAAGTAAACCACATCACATGGATGCTCTAAGGGACGATCCAAGGTAAAACATGCAGTTGTCCAGAATAGAAAGAACAATTACAGTTCTAGCCTCAGGAAAGACAGGGCTCTAATAAGTGAGTCTTCCTGAGTCAGGGATGCAAAACGTTGGGGGCAGTGTTATAGCCACAAAGTTCTTAATTTATTCAAGGTGTCCTTTTGACATTACACAAGTTGAATTATAAAGTGCATGTCAATATTTGTCTGCTGCAAATCAGCTGGAATACTAATGTTATATATAGTTATGACGAGGTAGATCTCATTAGGAAGGTATTCTTGTCTATTTCAGTATTGTGTACCCAAGCATATCTGTTTGTTTGTACTTCCTCTACTGAGGGACACCATAAATAGGATTTCCAAATGTCTTGTGTATCGTTTAGGAAACTTCGTTGTTTGGAAAACAAATGGTAGATAAATAATTATAATGTTTGGCAGCTGAATGCCAATTGCTTTAGTATACTAAACTCTTTACAGTAGAACTCAGTAGATGCTGAGATTGCACAATACCTTGCTGGTCAGACCTTGCTGACCCATGCTTACAATGGTTGTATTTCGAAGGCTTCTGGTTTGACTTGTAGCTTATGAAGTAAAAACTCATATCTTTGAAGGGAAAACTTCACCTTTCAGTGCCTATTGATTTTTCCTTGTGGAGTATTAACCTTGGCACAACAAGTGCCAGATTAGATGGACAGAAGAGCAGTACAAAGATGACACATGAGGACACAGGTAAACAAAATTGGAGTATTTCTAGAAACATGCTTTTTTCTCTCTTTAAGTGGCAGTAAATCTGGCAATAAATCTGGTGACCTCACTGTGAGAAGACACTAAAGCAGCACAGACTAGCTGTCTTCCCTGATTCCTCAACGCTGTGATGGATTAACAGCAATACATCGTTAGACTTCAGATAGCTCACTGAACTGTTTTGACTGACATAAAAATGTTTTCTTAGAAAATTTAGTAAATGTTTGCAGGACTGCAAAGCCCTGTAATGGTGGTGTAGCTTCTGAAAGAATAAGTCACTGTTCATATTTTTAAGGAGGAAAAGAAGAGGATGAAGGAAGAAATTGAAAGGAGAAGGGCTGAAGCTGCTGAGAAACGTCAAAAAGTGCCAGAAGATGGCGTATCTGAAGACAAGAAGCCATTTAAATGTTTCAGTCCTAAAGGTTCATCTCTGAAGGTAACCTCTCCACCAACATCTACATAATACCTAAAAAGTAGTGGAGGTTGCAGTCCAAACCAACAGCCAAATACCAAAGTAGTGCAGAAATACTTGAAATCTGACCTGAGACAATGTTCTGAAATAGACCTTTGTCTGAAGCCTTTAGCTGAAATACTTTGTTCGTTGGGATGACTGAAAATTAGAGATCCTTTCTAAAAACAGAACCTAGGCTGGGAGTTACCTGTTCTTTTTGGTGAAAAATGTCTAAAAAGGACCTTCACCTTTAAGAGAAAATTATTTTTGAAACTTAGAGCTGTATTTCTGTGTTGATTTTCAGTGTTAATTTATTATAGGAGTGCTTTGTGAACTGGAGTAGATTAAGATTGCCGGATGCTCTTTCTCTCCTTCCACATCCACAATTACTTTCTGCCTTGCCAGATTACTTTGTCTTTAAGCATATTCAGGCTGATCATCATTAATTGAAACTGCCCCTTATGGGAGTTCTAGCTTATGTGTAATCTCCCTAAAAAGTTCTGGACTGGGTTTCTTTTTCTTATATAAGAAGAAAAAAATTCTATTGCTGCAGGAATTTCTAAGTCGTGTTCTGGGTACTGTAATATATTGGAAGTCAGATAAATCAATGCCTTTCAGCATGGAAGAGGAATCCTGGCCACACTGAAATTATTGGGAACTTTGTTTTGGTATTCAATCCTATTGCTTTTTAAGCTCAAGGTCAAATTAGACATCTATTAATCGTTTTTAACTATCTCTTCCTTTTCTTATTTTGTGTCATTAGTCATTTAAGAATCCAAAATCTTTGTCAAAAAAAGCCCCTAGTGGGCACTAAGAGAGAAAAGAACCAAGCAGGAGGTTATCAGCTGAGAGCTCACTGGACCATAAAGTGGATCTCCATGAGATTAAGAACTGTATTTGTTGAGTGACAAACTGCATTTGCTCAAAATTACTTTTCTGCTCACAGAAAGCTACACTTAGAACTGATCTGGAGCTTCAGCCCTATATATTGTTTTGGGTCCAGCTCTTGCAAATACAATGTCCAAATGCTTTTGACTGGACATACCTTTGACTTCTCAGACACATCTGAACCTGAAATACAAGGAGAGAATACATATAACTGTAAACAAAGATTGATAAGCTTCACGACTTGCTCATGTTAGATAAACCTGGTCTTGCCAGTTGCAGTTGCAAAAGACCATGTCAATAACAGACACTATAAATGTACAGCTTCTTCTCAGCCCTTCTGGGAGAGCTTCTTTTCCCACTTTCTATTTATTGAGATGCCTTTTATGAGATACATTTGGAGCTTTAGTTCACAGATGACTCAGAAGAGAGGAAATTATACTTGAAAAAACATCATATAAAGATATAGATCATAATTTTGGGGACAGTGGGAAAAACACTGGATTTGGCACAAGGCTAATACCTTTCAGAGAACTTTTGGACTGATGCTATGCTATTCTACTGTGTTGTATTTTTAGAGGGAAGCTGGAATTTTCCAAATGTCGTTAAGTATCCAAGGTCCAACTTTTTAATGCTGATAATTGCTGCTGGTTTTTATGTCTTGTTAGGTAGAAGTTGTTGGTTACAAAAACTGATATATACAACTCTGTGCACATTTTTTTCTCTTTCTCTTTCTCTTTCTCTTTCTCTTTCTCTTTCTCTTTCTCTTTCTCTTTCTCTTTCTCCTTCTCCTTCTCCTTCTCCTTCTCTCTTCCTCTTCCTCTTCCTCTTCCTCTTCCTCTTCCTCTTCCTCTTCCTCCTCCTCCTCCTCCTCCTCTTCCTCTTCCTCTTCCTCTTCCTCTTCCTCTCTCTGAGAAATGGGTGGTACTGTACATATTCCACTCTGGTGTCTGCAGATGGCCAGAGTAGATATGTAATGCTATTGACCTTCACACCCTAAACTGTTCCTTGACCTTCTGCAGTCAATAGTTGGGGAGAGAATAATCTCATTTTAAAACCTAATCTCAAATTTTATGTCCAACTCCAGTTTCTAGAAGACAATACATTTTGTTACCTTTCATTTAGACAGACTTCTCAGGCTGGTCTAACCTGGTTGGTACACAACTCTCTCATTACCTGCTATGTGCTGCCCAAGTTATCTTTTGACTTGTAAAGAATCTGGCACATATTTTCTTCCTTGATTAATGTGTCATCTGGTTAGGTATGTCAAGAGTCATGTGAGAACCCTAAGTGCACAACTGTAGGTGGGCAGGTTGGAATTTATAGTGAAAAAGGGGAGGCTCAGAATTACAGTATTGTATGATGCATGTGCACATCCTGACTTCTAGATCACGATCTGGCAAAGCATCTTTTTCTCCTTCCTTGTCCTTTCTGATGTGAGAAGTTTAGGGGAAGAAAAACAAGTTCCTGGGAGTGACTTAGAGAAGGAAAGTATGGCGTGCTGTTTACCAAGTGAACTACAAGAACAAAGGAAAGAAGGGAGATACAGCAAAAAAGACTGTGGCATATTAACATCTTATGGGCAACGCATTTATCCATTAGGCAGGGCATGGACTAGTCTGACATACAAACTCAGAACTGAGAGAACAAGATGTGCAACTCACCTCCATGTATTACATGGCTCAGGGATGCACTTATATAAATAAATGTATGTATACAAACATGGACATAATATACATACATGCTTACATTTAAAAAGAACCGCTGTGGTTATCTGGTGCTGCCTCTAATATATCACAGACTACACAGTGTTTACAACTCTTGTTGTTTTAACTGTTAAATACAGTATTTCCCTGAAGCCTGAGACAGTACTTCAGCAGATCTACTACTTCAGCATGGAGTCCTCACAGTGACAGCACCAGGGTTGGTCCTTTCTGAGGGGACAGTGAAACAGAAGCATGCAAAATAAATATAGGCCAAGCCCACCACTAGCTCAGAGGCAGAAGCAGCTTGAATTACTCATTGCTGGTGGAGTTCCTGTGGGTATTTGCAGCAGTATCAAACCTTTGTTCAGCTTCTGCCCTTCTTTTTTTTTTTTTTTGTTTGGTTGTTTGTTTGGGTTTTGTTTGTTTGTTTTGGTTTTGTTTGTTTCTTTGTTTTTCTAAGGACAAAGACTGGAACAAGCTCTGCTGCTCTCCCATCCCACTCTGTCTCATGCTTTTCCTAGTTTAGTGCACACAAATGCCACTGAAGGAGAAGAATGAGATTTCCTGAACAATCTTTATTCATTTTCCTTTCTAGACAAGTTCATTCCTCATGTTTTCTTCGGGAATGACTACTATTGATTTCTTGTATCTTGTAATCTCTAGGTTAATCAGGAGAGAACAGAATATTTCAGTACTAACAATCCTCTTGGGGGTGAACTCCACCACTACAGAAATGCAAAAGTCGTTAGGCATTGAGGGGGAGAAGCAACTGCAGGAGGCTGGGAGCCTGTGATTTCTCCTGTCTTTGCAGAAAATGTTTCTTGGGAAAAACAGGCTGATGTGGCAACCTGCACTCTCTGCAAAGCAATGCTGACAGCTAAGCCAAAAGATAGGACTTTTCAGGGCTTGAGATTTTTTTTTTCTTTCCTTAAAGACCTGTCACGGAATCACAGAATGTTAGGGATTGAAAGGGACCTCGCAGGATCTTCTAGTCCAATCCTCCCGCTGGAGCAGGAACACCTAGATGAGGTTACACGAGAAAGTGTCCAGGTGGGATGTGAATGTCTCCAGAGAAGGAGACTCCACAACCTCCCTGGGCAGCCTGTTCCAGTGTTCTGGCACCCTCACTGTGAAGAAGTTTCTTCTCATATTTAAGTGGAAACTCCTGTGCTCCAGTTTGTACCTATTGCCCCTTGTCCTATCATTAACTTTCACCAAGTAGAGCCTGGCTCCATCCTCGTGACACTCACCCTTTACATATTTATAAACGTTAATTAGGTCACCCCTCAGTCTCCTCTTCTCCAAGCTCAAGAGACCTAGCTCCCTCAGCCTTTCCTCATAAGGGAGATGCTCCACTCCCTTAATCATCTTCCTGGCTCTGCGCTGGACTCTCTCCAGCAGTTCCCTGTCCTTCTTGAACGGAGGGGCCCAGAACTGGACACAATATTCCAGATGTGGTCTCACCAGGGCAGTGTAGAGGGGGAGGAGAACCTCTCTCGACCTACTAACCACCCCCCTTCTCATACACCACAGGATGCCATTGGCCTTCTTGGCCAAAAAGGGCACAGTGCTGGCTCATGGTCATCCTGCTGTCCACCAGGACCCCCAGGTCCCTTTCCCCTATGCTGCTCTCTATCAGGTCATTCCCCAACTTATACTGGAACTTGGGGTTGTTCCTGCCCAGATGCAAGACTCAACACTTGCCCTTGTTATATTTCATTAAAGTTTTCCCCGCTCAGCTCTCCAGCCTGTCCAGGTCTCTGGATGGCAGCACAGCCTTCTGGCGTGTCAGCCACTCCTCCCAGTTTGGTGTCATCAGCAAACTTGCTGACAGTGCACTCTATTCCCTCGTCCAAGTCATTGGTGAATATATTGAATAGCACTGGTCCCAGTGCTGACCCTTGAGGGACTCCACTAGATACAGGCCTCCAACTAGACTCTGCCCCATTGACCACAACTCTCTGGCTTCTTTTCTTCAGCCAGTTCACAGTCCACCTCACTACCCGATCGTCCAGAACACGCTTCCTCAGTTTAGCTGTGAGAATGCTGTGGGAGACTGTGTCAAGTGCTTTACTGAAATCAAGATAGACCACATCCACTGCTTTGCCATCATCTATCCACCTGGTTATGTCCTCATAAAAGCCTATGATGTTGGTCAAGCATGACTTCCCCTTGGTGAAGCCATGTTGACTGCCCCTAATGACCCTCTTATGCTTGATATGCCTTGGGATGGTGCCAAGGATAAGTTGTTCCATCACCTTTCCAGGAATGGAGGTGAGGCTGATTGGTCTACAGTTACCCAAGTCCTCCTTCTTGCCCTTTTTGAAGACTGGAGTGACATTTGCTTTCCTCCAGTCCTCAGGCACCTGTCCCATTTCCCACGGCTTAGCAAAGATGATGAAGAGTGGCCTAGCAGTAACTTCAGCCAACTCCGTCAGCACCTGTGGGTGCATCCCATCAGGATCCATGGATTTATGGATGTCCAGATTGCTTCATTGGTTCCTAACCCAGTCCTCATCAACCAAGGCAGACTTCTCCGTTGTCTTGACTTCCTCTGGGGCCTAAGGGGCACGGGGCTCCTCAGGACAGTCTCTGGCAGAGTAGACAGAGACAAAGAAGGCATTCAGTAACTCTGCCTTCTCTGTATCTTCTGACACCAGGGCACCCAGCTCATTCGCCAATGGGCCTGCATTGCCTCTAGTGTTAGTTTTATCTGCCATGTATTTGAAAAAGCTCTTTCTGTTGTCCTTGACCCCTCTCGCAAGGTTTAATTCTAAGGAGGCCTTAGCTTTCCTAGTTGCCTCTCTACATCCTCTGACAACAGCCTTATATTCTTCCCAAGTGGCCAGGCCCTTCTTGCATGATCTGTAAACTCTCCTGTTCCACTCAAGCTTGCCCAGCAGTTTCTTGTTTAACCAAGCAGGTCTCCTGGCTCCCTTCCTTGACTTCCTACGTGTTGGGATGCTCTGATCTTGAGCTTGGAAGAAGCAGTCCTTAAATGGTAACCAACTATCTTGGTCCTCTTTAAAGTCAAGTACTCTTTCCCACACAATTTCCCCTAGCAATTGCTTGAAAAGGCTGAAGTTGGCCCTGCTGAAGTCCAGGGTTGTGATTCTGCTTGGCATTCTGTTCCTGCCACATGAGATCCTGTCTCATTACTGCTCTCAGTACGTGACAGCTGGAGCAGTGACTGGAAAGGATTAAACTCCACACAATCAGTTCTTCCTAGATGAACTACTCTAGTAGCAGAGGAAAGACAGAGTGGTAAAAATAGGATTTGTGACACTTGTTTTTCCCCTATCTTTGATGCTGATGGCAGCATTTTAGTCTGGCAGCTAAACTGGAATAAATTGGGGCACTCTGACAGATCCTGCTGACAGCAGGAAAAAACCTAACTGTGCTTAATGAAGCAAAAAAAATGGGTGAGATGCTCAGGGACGATAAGGAGAAGCTACTTTACTCCCAGGGACTACCACTCAAAATGAATTTCCTCTAGGTTCTTCCACCTGTTGGACATAAGGCAAAATTACAATAGAGGGATTTCTGTTTTGTGCATGCATTACTTATTTCCCTTCTGCCTTGACCCATTTTTTGAGAATAATTTTTCTATATATCAGTTTACAACACTTTCTGTTGCATAATATCTAATACACAGTTTAAAATTCCTGAGAATCATTTAATATCATTGTATGAAAAAAGTTTTGCTGGGAATATCTAGATGTTTTTTGTCTCCCAAGTCATTGGCTCAAATAGCATTTTAGCCGATTTCTCTTCCATTCTGTTTCTGTTCTTGGAGAATGTACAGAAGACTGTACTGCGTTTTTTAACTGTGTTTTTAATAGACAAGACATTTACTGCACAATCAGCGAACAAAACATGTCTCTGTAATATTGAATATGAAAAAATGCATACATATATCTCTGTATAACATTTTGCTTGGTTTATGCCTTGCCACTTGTATGTTCTGACGCTTTTGAATAAGGCCCTAGTTAGGTGTGAGATTCTGCATGGCTTCGATTTATGTCCATTTATTTCATTTCATCCAACTTTACCAGCAAATGCTTGACTTTTAAGCATCTGAGGTTAGGTGGCAGAAATGCAGGCTGAGATCGCTTGTTCTTTCTCTGGTCGTAATCTAATTAGAGGACAGCAGGCTGACTTTTTGGATTATGTGTATGTTCTGTTTCAGAGGCCTTGATGAGAGTTCCACGGTGACAAAACACAGTCCAAACTATTTACACAAGATCCTGTTAAAATGAATGTAGCAAAAACATTATTCTTGTTTCCTGGTCTCAAACTGACGAATTGTGTTGCGTTTTGTGCTAACCACCTTGCTTTGTCTATTTCTCTTACAGATCTATTTTGTAATACTGTTTACTGTATGTGCCAAATATTTTGAATTATTTGCATGGTGTTTATGTGGTGTGCAGCGATTAAATGACGTTTAGATGTTGCTGTGCAGTGGAAATGTATTTGACCTATATGTTGAATACATGTGTGTATACAGGTGTGTTTGCCTAAGTGTATTCAATGTATGCTTCTCTTCCATACATACTGTGTTTTGAGGAAGATGCTCTAGAACAAATTCTCATATAAATGTGCAGAAAATGTGTTAGCCTTCCACATAAGGCACCTGCTTCTTTGGGAAGAGGACCATGTTCAGCTCTGAGGGTTGCTTCCTAGCTCTGCTTTCCTGTTCAACTTATTTTCTGGTTTGTTTCCTCACTCTTCTGTTCTGAACAATCCCTGATTTATTCCTAATACCACAGCAGGTGCTCTGAGAAACACTGTTTCCAGCAGGTAACAAACCACCCTACGTCTTTTTACTACAACCTCAGGAATACATACATGTTCCTTTTCCCTCCGTATCCCCCTCTTACACCAGTGCCTCCTGAACGAGGTTTTCCTGCTGTGCAGAATCATCTCTGCTTTCTGGATGCAGGAACCACAGAATCGCAGAATGTTAGGGATTGGAAGGAACCTCGAAAGATCAGCTAGTCCAATCCCCCTGCCGGAGCAGGAACACCTAGATGAGGTTACACAGGAATGTGTCCAGCTGGGTTTTAAATGTCTCCAGAGAAGGAGACTCCACAACCTCTCTGGGCAGCCTGTTCCAGACTATAAATAGTCTACTGTTAGTATCTTTTAAGATATTACCCTTTTGTAAGATTTTAAGTGAAATCTCAGTTCATTTGAACTAGAAGATGCTGTAAATGAGTTGCTAGATGTTTACCTTGAGTCCTGGTTCTTTCAGATAGTTCACATTGTTCATCCTTGCTGCCAGAAAGGGTTTCACTGATTGCAGTCAGGGAATTATCTGTTTGTGCAGAGCATGGGAGAAACCAGCATCTCTTCTTAGTGTAACTCATCGTTTCGATGCATTGCTGGCTATCACTCAGAAATCAGTGTTGCGGGAAACTTTTCCTAGTGTACCATAATTGAGGAGAGGTGATGTGTTTTAAGTCACCATCGTAGATCTGGTTAGTCACTTTTAACCAAATAATTTACTTGCTCATTTTTTCGCAATGCCGACTGTATTTCCTCCGGTAACCAAATAATTTACTTGCTCATTTTTTCGCAATGCCGACTGTATTTCCTCCGGGTGAAGCCAAGTTGCGAAGTTGTAGGGGCTGATAGAGGGAGAGCCGCGGCTCCGCACCCGGGAGCGTGTGCGCGACCCTTCGTCCCTTGCTCGGCGTGTTGCTGCCACCTTCTGACAACAATGCCTTGAAACAGTGGGTACATACCCGAGCAACGCCCAGTCTTTCCACTCTGGACTGTATTTAGGTCACGTATTGGCAACTAAGACTTTTAATGTAAATTACTCTGTAAATTGTATATATTTATAAATTTAGAGCTTTAGAAGTGCCCTTGAGCTAGACTGATGCTAGCTGGAGTTCCTCCAGTGAGCTTGTTTTTCAAATTATGCCCCGAAGTGAAGTGCCTAAGTTTTCGCTTGTATGGGCTTGAGAAATAAAACATGCATGCCCTTTGATGGGATTGACGTGGGATTTCGTATTCTGGTACAGCCTGGATCCTAAGGGCACCGAGGAGAACCATTTAAAGGAATTACCGTTATCGCCTGTTTTGAAGACATGAATGCCACAGCACTCACTGTTAAAGTAACTTGAAAATGGACAACCTGTACTGACACTGGGAAATCCCCAGGAATCCAGCCAGGCTGATTAATAGTTATTTCTATCCCCTGGACTTGTTTGTGTATATTTTACTCTTAAGTGAAACCATAAAGTCTGGGACAAGCAGAGCAACAATGCAATGTAGAAGAGACATGAAGAAGTTGATTGAAGAATTTCTTCACCCACCCATCATAAAGTGTTTTAAAACTTTATTCAGGGAGAGAGTATTTTGGTTTTCAAATTATTGAGAGATTTGGCATAAGTCTTATGAGACCTTCATGATTCTTTTTCCTGGAAACTTTGCAGTATTTTTCTACATACAGAGTAGAAAATAAAGATGAAATATAAGATACCAATTTGTAGAATTGGTAGATATTGATTCAGCAATGACCCTGCTGAACATAAGCAGATTGCTCTTTTGGAGCTCAAATTAAATTGTCAGCGTCCTGCAAAAACATGCATGAGATATAGTATGTGGCTGAGCTCCAAACCTGGTATAGTCTAATGTCTCAACTCAGAAAAACTTTATTAAATTTGCTGTCTGTCTCAAGAGATACATACTTGCTCTTATGTGGAAGATATGAGGAAATTTGACGTTGATTTTGTGAATATCAACACCTTTCATAAAATAAACTTCTTCCCTTTTCTCTTTTCTGTATTGGTGGTTTACTCTCTTGTTACAAATGAGAAATATGCTAAATGCAAACATTAATGCAGAAAATATATCCACCCTTATGACTGCAGCATAATAGGCTCTTAATAACTATAAAACCTCTGTGTGTGTCTGTGGTGATTTCTGTTGGAATGCATATCTTTCAGATTGACCTTTTGACATTTAAAATGACATTTTAGCCTGGCTTTTTACAGGCTGCCTTTTTATTAATTATTAAACTTATAGCTCTTGTTTTTCTCTTTTCTAGATAGAGGAGCGAGCAGAATTTTTGAACAAATCCGCTCAGAAGAGGTAAAGCAATAAAGCAGTACTCTCAGTCAGAACAGCAGTGTTTAATTGGAGGGAATACTAGTTTATTTCTCTCTTTTTTCCTACTTCCTACAGTGGTATGAAACCCACCCACACAACAGGAGCTGTCTCAAAGATTGACAGTAGACTTGAGCAATACACTAGTGCAGTTGTGGTAAGTTAATTCCAGGTCATGATGGCTGTAGTTACTAATGGTTTTTAGGATTTTAACCAGCCTATGTTTTATTGATCAAGAATTGCAGGGATTTTTGTTCACAAACTTTTTTTTAATTGGGGTTTCAACAACAAAATGCTTGAGGAACACCTGTAACCAACATCCAGACATATATCTAAACAAAACCTCAGATTTATGTCTTCCCTTTCATGCTACAATTTACTCTATCTGCTTTGTAAGCTTGGAGTAGCTCTTGAAGGACTCAGTCAACATCTCTTGAGTGACAGTCGCATCCACTTCTTGGCTGACGAGGCTACTATTAGCAGAGAGCTGACAGTCACCCTGAGCAAAGCTGACTTTGCAGCTTATTTAGGAGAGCAATGAACTGGGCCTGTGTTGCTGGCTGACACTTCAGAGTGAACTTCCTTGGCAAAGAAAGACACATTAGTGAACTAGGGAGGTGAGTAGTGAGAAAGGAAAAACGGAATCAAAATAAAATGAAGAACTTGACCCCAGATGATTTTGACAAGCAGTGGCTAGTCATCTGCCTTGAAGCCAGAAGTGAGGGCTTTTACTTTTCGTAGCCCAAGGAAAAATAGGTGGTTTGTTTGTTTGTTGTTTTTTGGGGAGGGGGGGTGTTTGGTTTTGTTTTGGCTTTTATTTTGCTCCATTTTAAAAATCAGTGAGTACAGGCAATGTGAAAGTTAACTGGTTAACATAGCAGGCCAAATGGACTTGGTTGGTTGGTGTCATGGGAATAGAATAACATAAAAAGGGATGTTATAGGGATAGCTGTGATTAAGCCCTAGCACGTCTTCATTCCCTGTTGGATTTTGTTTTCCTCCTCCTGTCCACGTACAGCGTCTAAGCATGGTACCCTATTGAGGTATTAATCAGTTAAAATTGTTATGCTTTAACTTAAAGGAAACTTTAGTGATTAAAGAACTATTGACAAAGGTGGGCTTTTTTTTTTTTTTTTCTTTCTGTGATTGCTGTCTGTTTAACCTTTTTGCTAGGAAGCTTTTCAGTGCTGGAGAGTTTAGAAATGTAACAAATGCCAAAATCTAAGTGGCTGCAGTTTTCATAGCCTGTTGTGTCAAGGCTACAACTCCAGATCAAAGCAGGACAAGTCTCAGTGGCATTTCTTGAGCTGGGTACTCCTCTCCACATTTACGTGATTGTCACCAGAACCACTTACAACTTCCCACACTCCCCAGCGCTGCCCCAGGGTCAAACCACCCTGCAACTCCAGCTCTTTATGCCAAACACCAACTGGCCTCAATTCTTCTGCAGGGCACAAAGGCTGCAAGACCAGCTAAGCCAGCAGCCTCCGACCTTCCTCTTCCAGCTGAGGGTGTCCGTAATATCAAGAGCATGTGGGAGAAAGGGAATGTTTTTTCATCACCCTCTGGGACAGGAGCACCCAATAAGGTATGTGTTTAATTTTACATAGTGATTATAAAGAATTATGTTATGGACCTGACCTTGCCATTCATGTTGCTATGAGTAAGCCTGGCTGCTCCTCTTGACATCACTGGTGAAGAATATCCCAAAGGATACTGCAGTCCTCAGAAACCCACAAAATTATGTGGCTGCAATATTGAGTATAACGGAAGAATTTAGTGACATTCTGAGCTAAGTTATGAGACATTCCAGAAGCACATCAGATATCTTAGACAAATACATCTGGGTAGTTCAAGCAGAGTACAAAGAAATTATTTGTGTTGGGAAAGATTCTTTTGAGAGGCAGAGGAGGATTAAATAGGCAAGATAATGATGATGTTTTATAGATGATGCATGGAAGCATTTGTGGGACTTTTATCTTTTCTACGTAAATCCTTAAGGCAATATTTCCTTTTTATAAATTGATGTGAGTTGATGAGCATTCATCACAGCTGAAAAACTGAGCTATAGATTGAAGGAGGTTATTACAGATAGCCATAAAATTTCAGTAATTTGTTCTAACCTTTTAAAGGCTTATTTTAATGATTTAAATTTTAGGCCACTTAGCTCCTTTATTATGTGCTTTTTGGAAAAAAAAAAAACAAAAAAAACCACAAAAAAACCCCAACCAAAACAAAAAAAAAGTCTAGACTGAGACTGGTGTCTTCTTTTAGGTTAAAGATTTATTCTCTTTGACTTCAGGGCTATGACAGAAACAGCAGATTCATGTCTAACATTTATTCTTGGGTTAGCACTAAATTGGAAATGATTATATCAGCCCGCATTTATCATTATTGAAAACTAGAGGGTGGTAGTGCTGTGTAGTTCATAGGGACAATATCATCACAGCACACAGGATAACTTAGCCAGTCATAGTCTCAGTGAGGACCTCTATATCAAACTGAGGCAAAAGCTATTCTGAAAGTCTTCTGATTAGCTTTTATTATTTTGCAGGAAACTGCTGGACTGAAGGTTGGCGTCTCCAGTCGCATCAATGAGTGGTTAACCAAGACCCCAGAAAGCAAATCACCTGCTCCAAAACCTTCTGTAAGTAAACCTGCAACAACCACCTCTGCAGTAGGTACACTCTCACCTGGGGCAGAAGTGGTGCTGGTGCTTCCTCAACCAGCTGGTGGTTGCTGCTTGTCCTCTCTTGGACTCTCACAGAGGTCCCCTTGGGACTTTATTAAAGAGCTGGTTTCTTCCTATACACTTATGTAGCGTTTTTCTGCCAGTTCACTTGCCCTTTACAAAAGGTGCAGCCTGACATATGCTTTCCCAATTCACACTCCTATCTGTTCCAAAGAAGAGCTGGAAATTTGAAATGTTGTCCCTAATACTAGGGACATACACTAAATACTAGGGAGAGTGCAGAGGAGGGCAACGAAGCTGGTGAGGGGCCTGGAGCATAAGTCTTATGCGGAGAGGTTGAGGGAACTGGGGCTGTTTAGCCTGGAGAAAAGGAAGCTGAGGGGAGACCTTATCGCTGTCCACAGCTACCTGAAAGGAGGTTGTAGCATGGAGGGTGTTTGTCTCTTCTCCCAAGTAGCAAATGATAGGACAAGAGGAAATGGCCTCAAGTTGCACCAGGGGAGGTTTAGATTGGATATTAGGAAAAAATTCTTCACAGGAAGGGTTGTCAGGCATTGGAACAGGCTGTTCAGGGCAGTGGTGGAGTCACCATCCCTGAAGGTATTTAAAAGGCATTTAGACGAGGTGACATGGTGACATCTTAGTGACATGGTTTAGTGCTAGAGTTAGGTTAGGTTACGGTTGGACTTGATGATCATGAGGGTCTCTTCCAACTGGAATGATTCTATGATTCTATAATGTCAATATTTACTGGTAGCTGCATGGAGGTTATGTCTTAATGGAAATGAATATAGAAACTCTAATCACAATCACTGAAAACCAGCACAGAATCTGCCTCCAGATTTTCCCCTCATTGTCTTTCAGATAATGTAAAACTAAACTCATGTTTTCCCCTGAGCCAACTGTTTCTATCTATATCTTCATTTCCCTCTTTCTCAATAGATTGTTCTTTCTTCTTACAATATCTCTGCTTGAAGAAACCTGCCCTCCTATTCTTCTTCTTTGGGGGTCTGTTTGCTAAGTTGGTCAGGTAAATCTGTTTATAGTTGACTATGAAGAATGATATACATCTGTATTGTGTGATTTTTACTTTTTTTCCCTTTTTTTTTTCTTACTAGGATAAATCAAAGGGAAACCTAGAATTTCTTAGTTAGCAAATAACTTCCTATCCTCATCACATTCCACAAAAATAAATAATTATTCAAACCTTTGACCATCAAGATTCCTGTGTGGTTTTAGAACAACAACCATTTAGAAGCAGAGAGATCAAAGTTCTCAATTAGTTTTATGGTGAACATAAATCACAGATCCCAAATTATTTCAGGCTATGGATAGCAAGAACAAGGCTCCAGAAACTGTGCAGGACTTGAACACTTTCTGGAAAGGAGAGTGCTTGTGTCCTAAATTGTTTCAAGAGTCTTTCATTTGCCGTCCACAGAGGTAGACACTAATCTGTCTGTCCTTAAACAGGTGCATTGCTACTAGCCTAGAGTATGTCTTATTGATTTGTAGCTTTGCTTTGCCCCAAAGGCAAACTTGAAATTTGTATGGAGTTTTGTGTAGAGTCTCCATGTACGCTCCTTTTCAAAGGGCATTATTATTTTTAAATTACTTTACCTTACCTGATTTTTCTGTCAGGCTAGTGATTGGTCCACATTAAGGTTTTAAATGAAGGATGCAATAGGATATGAAAGACAACAGTGTTAAATCCTGAAACCTGTATTTAATGCAAAGGAGGATCTGCTCTTCTGTTGTGTTAGAAGTCGGGTGCTTTTTTTTAAGTTTTTTTAATTAAATATTTTTATTCTGATCTAAAATACCCGAGACAAGTTACTTTTGAATTCCTCCCTAATGGAACTACCATTATTGATTTCTTTTTTTCCTCAAAATTGATTTTTCTTCCTTAAAACCCAATGGTGCAGTAACTTTTCACTGTACTCCGTAGGATGACCGTAATAAGTTATGGCCAGTCTGTGAAATACTACGTACATGCAACAGGGTTGGATTTTGTTGTAAATCATGTATTTGTGTGGAGTGATTATGTGCAGTGTCATTCTGAATAGCTTTATAATTGAGAGATAATGTAATATTTACCACTGGTGTATGGTCCTCAACTTTTCTTACAAGGAAGTCACATTCAGGCTTTTTGTCTACCAAATTAAAATAAACCTGAACTAATATTGGTTTCTGTTCTCTGACATTACTCTAAATATACAGGATTTAAAACCAGGAGATGTATCCAGCAAACGTAATCTCTGGGAGAAGCAGTCAGTTGAAAAGCCAGCTGCTTCTTCTAAGGTAACGCTTCAGAGCATTGTTAAAAGATTAATATCTCTGGGAGGCTTTCTAGGGGGACGTGCCATTTGCCTTCATACAGTCTGTCAGTTGGAATTAGGCCTCTACATGCCTCTTGTTACTAGCTTGCCTATTTATCTATAAAAGAAAGGACAATGAGGCACAGAAAGCCATGGGCAGCATGTAACTTTTATACTGCTATTTGGCAGAGCTCTGTCATGAGTAGAAATCTGTCTTTTGCATGGAGTTGATTTTTTTTTTCCTGTTAGAAATAGCTGTATTTTCCCATATTCAACTTTAACAATGTGTTATTACTTTTTCGAACAGGTATCAGCTATGGGGAAAAAATCAGATACTAATGGTAAGTAATTCTAATAATACACCTGCATATTAAATAGAAACTTTGCCACATTTTCCTTTAAGAACAGCTGAGTTTCAAAATTCCAGGGCTATTAATGTTGATACAAAAAATAATCCCTTTTTGCTTTTCAAAAGCTCCACCGCAATATCATCAAAACAGGAATGTTTAAGAAATAAGCTCAAATCATCTTTCTAGGAGGACTGGGGACTAGCAGTTCTCCAGACACATTTGCAAAGCCTTGTTGGAGTGATATGCATAGCATGTTTGATATAGCTGGAGAGTGTCATTTAACTGTGTGAGGTCTGAGGAATGGGATGGCCGTTTAACTAATTACAGCAAATGCAAGGCATCTAGGAAAGGGTCTTTTAAAGGCTGCAGCAGGAATGGACATGGCTTTCTATGAATGAAGAGGCATAACCCAGAAAGTGAGGCTGTTGTAGCAGAATTATTTGAGCAGAAATGGAAGATTTCAGTACTACTGAGAACGAGCCCTGCATCTGATTTTAAACACTGCCACTGGGTAATGGTGAAGCCTGATGAAAATTCATCAGTGTTGACTTTTAAAAATAATTTCTCTGGTTGCAAGTCTCTCATGCTCCTGCATTCCCAGACTGGACTGGACTTCAAATGCACTCAGCAGCAGCAGGGCTTTTGCTGGAGCTGTGCATTGGTGTCTTCTCAAGGCAAAAAGAATCTTACTACTGTCATTTTGAAACTAATAGTTTGGGGAAAAAAAAAAAACAAAAAACAAAAAAAACAAGTTGTACAGAAAGAAATCAGGAAAATTACCCTGCCAGCTTCTTGAAATTTTTATTTTAATCTAAAACATTCCAGATAAAACCAATTAAAGGAATTATGTGCCTAAGGACCGGTGGGGCAGGATGGAAATTCACTGACCAGTTTAATAGCTTAATAGCTTTAAAGAGCTCTTCCTGAGCTACTTCCCAGGCTTGTCAGAGGTGAGAGAGGTGGAATCCTGCCTGTCCTCTTGGAGACCACCTCTGAGTGATCCCAGTATGCAAGCACAACAGAATCCAGCTTGTGCACTACCTTCTTACATGCTGTGTGTAAATCTAGAGACATGACTCTTCTATTTTAGAGATGCATTCAGGTTATTTCAAGCCATCTTTAATCTTTATCTCTCTCAGCAGGTTTGAGACAATTTGAGAAAGAACCATAGAAGGACACTAAAAACGCTGGACCAATCAGTTGGGGAAAAAAAAAAAAGAAAAAAGTGCTAAATTGTTCTTTTTATATTTATGTTTATTTACCAAAATGTCTTTTTTTGCATTATCCCAGTTAAAACCATGTATATTAGCACTGTATTTAATAATCAGTCTAGACATTCATCATAATAGTACTGCCTTTGCACAAGAAACCCATGCTGTGAAATATATAGACTCTCCTACTGATAGTCATATCTATGTATCCAAACAGTGATTTCAACTGGCATAAGAAGTCAACCCAACATGCATGTAGAGTGAAGTTGTTTAAGAAAGGTGTGCAGTAAACCTATAAAAACAACGGTTACTTTTGGAATACAGAAGTCTTTCTTTCTGCACTTTAGACTAAGGCACGGAAGAAATATCTTTAGTTGACAATGTAATATTTTCTGTAAGTTGCCCATGTCATGAGAAATACTGCATCAATAACGTGTTTTGATTTTTTTATTTTATACTTTTTTTAAGTATCAACTTTTCCATTCTAGTTTAAGTTAATACTTAAATTTGGATGATTATGTTAGCTGACAGCGGTACTGATATTTTTTTTGTTGTTAGTGACTAGTAATTGAATGCAATTTAGAATATTTACACACATAGCTTTACAAAGTTTAGCCTAAAGGCACTACTAATGGTAGAATGCTTTAATATGTGCTAGAGTATTATATTTAGTCATAAACATACATAATTATCCAATATCACAGCTTAAAAAAATAAAGACAAAATCACACACTTTTCTATAGTAAGATTTCATAATTGCCATTAGAGGTATGGTGAGATAAGTATTAAAAAAATTTAAATGTCAGTTGCCCAGTAATGGGTAATTAAAAAGATAGTTATGGTTTTTAAAGAGGAGAACATAAGACTACAGAGGGTCAAAAATAGGTCACTTGTATAAAACGTTGCAGTTTAATTTATATAAAACTACCATAATTAAAACAAGCAAACAAAAAAAACCAAACCAGCCAAACAAATAAAACCCACCACAGTTTGAGCTTGTTTCAAAAGACTGTACACTAAATCTTGCCATCCATCAGTACTGTACACTAAGTTCACCTAAAACAAAGTAAACCTCTATCTTTATAGTGTTTCTTTTAGCTCTCTCCTGAATATCCTGTTTACAAATGTTTTGATTTGTATATAGTAAATACACATGGCTATAAGACGTCAGCTTGGTTGGAAATTCATGACATACAGTTTCACATTTACATCTTACAGTGTATGGGTGGCATAAACTGAGCAACTGAGGTCACCCCCGGGTATGTGGTTAACAGTTTGGTTGTGCATCAGAACTACCAGGATCTCCGTTTTCACCACTTTTCACCACTTCACCTCTTACAGCATCCTACTTCTTCCTGAAGAAAACTACTGTTATATTTCAACCCAAAGATGAGCTCCCCTGTTTGGCTGAAGCATCTTGCTTACACACAGAGATGCACGTAGTTATCTGTAGGGGGTAAAACTATGCCTACCATTGTCTGTGAGTTGTCATGTTTTTTGTTTGGGGGTTTTGTAAACACTCCTTTGAGTCTTTCAAATACATCCAATAGCTGCAATAAAAATGATTTGTTCAAACAATGTATTCTGAAACTGCATCCACAATAAATGGAATATTTCCATCAGCAGCCCCCTGTTTGTTAATGACTAGGAATAAGCCAGTTGTAACTGTGATGTGAATCGTTCTAGGGCTGTGTAAAATAAGGTATCATCATTGCAAAGAAGCTCAGAGGATGTCTCTCCTGATGTGCTATCCTACAGCAGACAGTCAAGTCATAAAATCAGAAACTTTAACCTAAATATTATTGGCAGGGGTGTGGAAAGCTTAGTTTTCCTGCCTATCACAACAGAACAGGACTTGTGCATCCTCCAAAAGTCAGTATGCTCAACGAAGTAGATTCTGGCCTAGCAGTACAGCCGTCTGCTTCCCTGCTTTGAAAAAGGTTTTCCATGTGATAGCCATCATGTTTTTTCTGTCTGTCTCAGTGGGATGTGCTTCCAGGCTTGGGTGATCACAGGGACCAAGCCTGGGGAGCTGCTTGCTTTCCTATTGTCCTCCTAGCCTCTTCATTTTTGCTGTAACAGCAGCACAGCACATAACTCCCTACTCTAACCAGGTCATGGCCATTCAAAAGAGGCCATCCCTCAGGCCCCAGGTTGCTGCCAGCTCCATGGGAAGCAATGGGAAGGTTACAGCAGGCACAGCTTTCTGCACTACTGGGGGAGAAATATTAATTGCATGATGCCTAATTTAACCTGAAAAGAGCTTGTATAATTAAAAGTGTGCCTGTTCTGCCCCACACCGACTGCGCTGCTCCATTTCTCTGCAAGCTTCACTGAAGTGACGTTTTTCCTTATTATGTGGATAAGTATCTTTTGCTCCTGGCTAAGTGCCTTTTCTGAGAGTGCAGAAGCATGCTGGCCACAATCATGTTTACTTCTAGGAAATAGCATAATGTGGTGCAGTCACGGTTTGCTCCCACCAGCTGGCACCACCTCCTGGCAGAATTCGCCAAAGACAAATCCCAGTGGCTAACTCGAAAGTGCTGAAATTTTTTTGTGTGTTTTGACACCATTATGAGGTGATGATTTTTCAGATGATACCAGGTTGCCACCTTAGTTTCTGATCATGCTTTCCTGCAGCTCACTTGGCATTCTAGCCAGACCTTCTCTTGTCAGTGTGCAGACTGCCACGAAACAGCCTTTTTCAACCCTGCCTTTGCTTTGGCGTAGCATTACCCATTTGAAAACACTTCAAATTGATTGTGAGTCTATCTCAGGTTTTTCTTTGGTGTTTTTAAATCAAAGTTTTTCTAGGTTTTCCTTAGATGAAGCCAATCCTTGTCTGGATATATTGTTCAGAATATTACCAGCAGAGTTGCAAAAATCTCATTTTCTGTTTGAGACTCCCAGAGCAAGTCGCTCTGGTATTGTAGGTAGCCCTTATGTTTAGCTGGGCAGATTTTGATGTGTATATCACTGCATATGATGCTGTCTTCCCCTTTTCACCTTTGACCACACAAGAATTTGATTTAAATTTGTCTAGAGGGGGAGAGCTATGTGGAGTAATAGAAACAAATTTGTTCTTTAGGTTCTAGCTAGAACATGATCCTGTTTGATGTGTAGGCCACAGAGCTGTCTCTGTCTCTATTGTTTTTGTACAGGAAGCACAGAAGCTTATTTCTATCTGTATGGAAAGTTAAAAAAATAAAAAAAAAAGAAACGGACTTGAGGCACATTTTTATAGTTAATTATATGAAACAACTTAAGCATTCCACTAATTAACTTTTGTTTTTATTCAAACTTTATTCATATAAGATTCTAAAGCATTATGAATTCATACTATAAAAAATCACAAGTATGTAAAAAGCAAAGAAATTTTAAAAAAAAAGCATTCCTTGACAGCAGCTCATGAGCCAGTATGACAGACCTCACTGGAAATAACATACAAAAAGTTGTGTAAATAACTTGAGTTTTTTGTTAAATGTGTCTTTAATTATGGAAGACAAGGAAAAAAAGGAAATTAAGAAACATTGTCTTTTTACTGTTAATCAAAACCAGATTTCTGCTAACCATCTTTACAAAAGACGCATCCCTATTGATGTCTTCTTGTACCAGCTAGTGCTGGTCTCCTAAAAAAGGAGGACAAATAACTACTCATGATGATTGTCAAGTACAGAAGTGAATTCAAGATCAGGCTACACAGTACGTCTTCTCATCTGGAAGGAGTTACGTGGAGGTCTCACAGAAACCACTGGCACTAATATTCTGCTTTGAATGGGTAGTCCTTATGATCGACAGCACTGAGAAGAGAAAGAATTGGTTATTTAAGTATTGTAGAATGTATCTTCAGCATCATGTCCCTGCTGCAGTCTCCCTCCCCCACTGCCAAGGCATTCAAAACTAATGACAGCAGCAAAACTGGAGCACAGGCTTGTGAACAAGCACATGCAACACCAAACACTGAAGGGAATGCCCTGGATGAATCTGCCTCTTGACATCAGTTCCAGAACATGTCTCATTACCTGGGGTCAAGGGTTTAGGATATGAGCTCTCCCTGGCTTTGGTCATGTGTGTTTTCAAGATATGTAGGATGAAAATATAGATAGAAATAGGCCTAATGGATAATACGGAACATACTCAAGCACTGGAACAGCCCTCCAGTTCCTGTTGAAGCTGAGGATGGCATCCATCTCCTTTTTAGACAGTTCAAAGTCAAATACCTAGCAGGGAGAGAAGGAGGAAAAAACAAAACAAAACGAAAACCCAAACCCTATTTACTTAGCTTCATGAGTGGTTGACTATTAAGTGTGCTTCATGCATTTATGACTTGAGGTAGGAACAGACTGCATTCACACTAAGCGTAGTTAAGAAATCCTCTTATTTCTCAGCCAAATACTAATTTGCCCTCAAAATAATCAAAGTAATAATTTTTGCTCCCAGATGTTGTTCATACCAATGTCTTGTAGTTCTGGGTGATTGAAGCCGAACACCACTACAGTTTGTGTTGTAATGCACTCAAGGTGCTAGAGGATGGATTTCTCGATGCATCACATTTGTGATTGGAACTAGCAATAAATATTCCTGCTACAACAGAGGACTACTGAGTAACAACTGCAAATAGTTGTCTCACAGTCAATCAATCTTCTAACAATTCTTGCTGGTGGTTACAGGAGAAATAAGTCCAAAATATAGCAGCATGAATTGAAGGTAACATGGAAATATCATCTAAGATGCCAGGCCTCATGAACAAACATCCAGCTGAATCTCCCTGCCAAAGGGAACCACAGCCTCAAAGTGAGACATCAACCATAAAGGGTCTGGTGTTCACAGTTTGTTCCTTTACACCCTGAAAAGGGTTTACTAAGCATCTCCCAGAAGGAAAGCACAAAACTGGGATTCCCCTTCCAGGACAGCAGAGCTCAGACCACAATGGTGTAAACCATTTATCTCTTGGCAGGAACAAAATGCTTTTCACCAGAGGAAAAAGTACAGATGGTTAGGCAGTGCTGAGCCCCAGGCTTCACATCTCTATTCTCCCTTCCAATACCTTGGGTGCTGCCTGGAAACACAGAGGGAGATATGGGGGTGTGTGCCTATCTTGTGTAAAGAGGTGGCAGCAGTCCTGACGTAGACTTCACCTTGATGTTTTCCTCAACACGCTGTGTTTTGTCAGACTTGGGAATGACAATCACATCTCTTTGGATAAGAAAACGGATCATAACCTAGGAAAGAGCAGGGAGGAACGTGAACACAAGGGTACCGTGAAATCTGTTCAAATGTATTTTGTGTTCTCTACTACTTTTTATCCTTCTACAACCGTGTTCACTCTTTGTAAGACTCAAAAAGTTGGCACACTGGAGTTTGATGTGTCAGCATTTGCTTGCAGTCTGCTGACAAACTACCAGTGTTTCTGACCCATTTGTTTTTATACCCCAGCCTCTCCAGTACTTGTTTTTTTTCATTTAGGCTGGAGGGGGAGAGGAAAATGATGATGTTTTGGCTTGTGTTACATGGGTGCACTTACCAAATAAGCATAAAGATACCAAAGATTGTTTAGAGCTCACAGGTAAGTACCTCATATCTAGGTTAAGCTTTTTGAAGTCCTTAAAAGTAATTTTTATAGCTTTTGAAATATTTCCCCCCTCAAAAGAAGACTGTTGCATACAATTTTTTGTCCTGCTCTGCCTGTTTTAAAATATGACTATGGTTGATTGCATGTGAACATGTGGAATTTTTTTTTGAAGTGCAAGAACTAATTTGTGTGACTAGCAACAAATAAAGAAAAAATTTCATCTTGAATAGTCAAGCAGTTTTCAGGGATTCTTTGTAAACACAAGCAAACAGAGCACTCAAATAAGTCTCCAAATTACAGGGCTTCTCTGAATAATAAGTTAGCTGGAGAAAGGAATAACAAGTTGGCTCAACAATTTCTAAATGAGCCTCAGAGGAAAGAGGTTCTCAAGGATCAAACACCTCTCTGTGAGCAGAAGAAATCTCCCTAGGAAGAGGGATACCTGAGGTAGCCACGTATCACTGCTGATCAGCCTCTACAAACTCAGCACTCAAGACCTCTTATAAACTACCTAATAATTGGTATGAATGCTGGTAAGAACTGGGGCTGGTAACAACTGGTAAGAACTCAAAGAGTCAAGTGTAGTTCAGCCTCAATATACTGCACCTCTGGAGAAGGTAGCACCTGCTGAGTCTGGCCATGAGCTTTTAATTTGTCTGAAGAGGAGGAATAGTTTGCCCTGACAACTCCATTTACCTGAGCAGGGGTCTTATGGTGTCTAACTGCAATCTCTTTAATCTTGGGATCGTCCAGCAGCATAGGTTCCCCTGGCTTGGCCCTAATTAGAAACAAAAGCCAGGATATTGATAGTAGAAATGTATTAGCTTCCCTGCAGGAAGCCTGACGTTTTGAGTGAAATAAGCTGCAACAAAGCTACAGCAGTTTTCTCATTATACTCGCGTTATTTACACCATTTGCCTCAAAGAATCAAGATGAAAATTCATTGTTTTCTGTACAGAAAGGCTGCAATGCTTTCTTACCATGGACGGTTAGGAGAGCCAAGGGGGCTGTACGCAGTTACAACAATCCCTTTGGATTGACAGTACTTGATCAGCTTCTCCTGGGTTAGGTATGGGTGACATTCAATCTGCAAGCACAGAAACACAGTGGCTGACAGACAGGCAGATTGCACTGGGCTCCAGAGCATAACATTTTAATTCTTCTTGGGTCACAGAAAATGTGAAGAAAAGACTCCCAACGTCATGACTAAAATCTTATTAAAAAGTCATTAATGTCACAGCAATATCTAGAGGCTTAGCACAGAGAATAGGACTTCCTCACACTACGTATTACACAAAATGAGAAATGGATAAGAAGGTTGAAAGTGACTTCTGTGTCAGGAATCATGGAAATCAGTCTCCCTGGATTACTAGGGAGCAGAATCGCATCTTCAGAGGGGCAGCTGAGAGTACCTGAAGTTTAGTTTCTGCTCTGAGTTTCCCAGCATCTCCTCAAGGAGTCTCCCCAATTCCTGAAGCAGCCTGGGGAGATGAGCTTCCCTAGGTTAGCTCAGACCATGTTGCAAACAGCCGTTGGGGCAAGACATCCTTTAACTGGACAGCAACAGAAGCCTACATGTGCGTGTTGCTCAGCTTTCCACAAGATATAGTATGATGACAGGGCTACGTCTACGCTGCATAACGTGGCACCATGCACATACCCAGCCATTTCTAAATGCTATAGCTTTGCTGCCAGGCGTGGTGACACAAAATTAATGTACAGCAATTTAGACCTGAGCCAGACTAGGCAACTACTATAACAACAGTGTGTGGCACAGGCAAAGCAAACTGAAGTCAAAGCATGAAGTTCTTTAAACTGTTGAAGTTGGTGCAGCTTTTAACATGGGGGTAGTTGGGTCTATCCCCACCAAAACTTTATAAGCCTCAGTAAGACCTCCAAGTTCTACGTCCCACTTATGCTAAGCCTGACTGGTGCACACACTAGCCCCTAGCCTGGCACCACAGCACAGCAGCACAGGCAGCACCGTGACTGCACGGGACCCAGAGTGGGGTTTTCCCTGGATATTCCCAAGCCGGCAGACATGGACATTCAGCAAATTCAGCCAAGTGAAAGAGATCTCTTCTGCAAGAAAGTCAGAAGGTCCTGACGCCCCTGCCATCCTGTGGTTCCATTCACATGGTGCATGGTGAGAATTTTTTATATAGTTGTATATTTCAAGCCTCCTTTTTATAATGAAGTTCAGTGAGATGGTTTATTTTATGTTGAAAAAATATATAAGTCCAGTGAATGAGTCAGACCATTTCTGTACATTCCCCTGCCTGTGCAGTAGCGTGCAGTGGGGATTGTGCTGGTTATCCCAGGGCTGGCAGAAACAGGCCTGTGGCAGCTTGGGCTGTGACACTGGGAATGTGAAAGAGACGACATGTAGCACAAAGTCACAAGGTCCTATACAAGGTAATGGATATTTTCACAGTTTTCTAATGTCTGAACATGAAATATTCTCACCTGTTTCATATTACTGTGATATGAATAACACATACCTTTTATATGGTACCACTCTCAAATCTCCATTTTATTATATACACACAAATCTAAAAAAATTTTCTGTTGAGATCCTTGTCAACTAAAAATCTTCAGCACTGACACCATACCAAGGCATTGTACCTTGCAGGCAGTACTGAGTTGATGGGACTTTCAGACAACCAGCAATACCTAGTGCTTTGCAAGTTCTTTCCATTCCACCAAAATTATTTAAAGGTCATGGCAGAAGTGAGTTTTCGAGCTGAAGTGTAACATGAAAATATTTAGGAATATTCCAAGGTTAGTTGCCATCAATGGAAATAAAAATCTTACCTGGTTATTTACCGGCTTGTGTTTTAGTCCTGGCTTGTTCAAGATTCTTTCAATCTGCTCATGGTTAAAGTTGGAGATACCAATGGCTTTTACCAGACCGCAGTCTACCAGCTCTTCCATGGCCTAATGATTAAGGACAACCAAAATATATTTCAGGTGGTATTACTGTCAACTACATTATTTTATTTTCGTAAAGCTATTGACAAACCAACAAACAACTCAGACTTGTTTAAGTAACAATATCTCAAATAATTAAAAAAATGTTTGCAACTTACATTATCTGTATGTTCTACATTCCATTGCAGATGGGAAAGTAATATAAGCTTGGTCAACCTTTTTGTAACAGGAAATGAAATTATTTTGCTGTGGCTGCTGTGGGGGTCATTTTACCAGAAGTGAAAATGTAAGAGAGACCCCTCCACCTCCTCCCACGCCAGCACACTACCTCTGTGTTGGCAGAACACAGCAGGGAGGATGTTAGCTCAAACTCAGTTGCCTCAAAATACTTTCTTGCAACTGTAGTCTGCTTTTGTGGATAAACTATTAACTGCCAGAGCTGCAGGATCACAGAGGTGTGGGTAGCAGGAGCAGACCCTGAATCCTCTTAGTCTGTGAAGGAATGAGGATCGAAGGACAGCTTGATATGCTGATACTCAACTTTGAAAAGTGTGAGAATACCCTACCTGGATGAAACACCCAGTAAATCAACAGCCACACCTGGATTAATCTATGTTTCAGTTTTACCATTGTGCGTATTCAAATATTATTTAAGTGACAGCACCTACAGTGCTGATAGTTTCCTCCTCTTTAGTCTTCATAAAGACAGCCTCCTCTTGCTCCTCAAAACAAGAGGTAGCAGCAGCTCTGCTCATTCTGGTAACAAAATACAGTTTTGTGTGACTATCTTCTGTAGCCAAACCTACCCCTCAATTTCATTGTGCACACAAATCTCTGCTTCATCTTTAGTGCTGACACCTGCTCAAAAAGGCAAACATCGACTTACCTCCCATGTGTCCAGAAAATTGGTGTCACTGGGGATAATCCTACCCTTCTCATCCACAGGCTGCAGTTCTTCACCAGCCTGTTATTTCAAGGCAGATAATACATACACTCTTAAAAGAGTCGAATCTCCTACTGTTTACTAGCACTTCTGACTGGTTTTACAGACAGAAAGTTAGCAGGTTATTTAAACATATTGCATAACTAAAAATTACGCATGTTCATTGGTATCCTCTTTTGGATGAGGACCATATTTCTGCAAATCAATCCCTGCATACAAAGTGCGGGGATTAGTAGTAATTATGTAATTTAGGCAGATCTAGAGAGAAAGGAACAGACACACCCTACTTTTATTCTACAGTTTTGATCTGTTTTGTACAGGTATAGACTGGGGGAATAAGAAGCATTCTTTCTGTACTATGCTTCATTTTTCATGCTTGGTTTCTCCAGATCAAGCCAACATCTCCAAAATCTGAGATGTTCACACTGTTCCAGCCAAGCAGAAGGCAACAATCCCAAACTGCATCGTGTGTTGGTTAAGGTTTCCCTGAAGACTTGGGGTTATTAGCAGTGCTCATACCTATTGCTATCTTGCTTCAACAAACATGGGAAGCCAGACCCAGGCACTACAACACACCACTACCTAGTTAGTGACCAAATGCTTGCCACCACCGGGTTCAGGGAAGAGTCAAACGAACCATAGTATATTCCAGCTGCATAATGAGGATGGTCACCGCATAGATGAGAGAATGCACCATATTTCTAGCCATGTAAGGAGAAGAGGAGTGCAGAGTGGGACTACCTTGAATCCCATAGGGAAGTGTATCAAGTAGAGGTCAAGGTACTCCAGTTGCAGTGCAGTGAGGCTCTTCTTGCACGCTACCTTAACCAGGGACCTCTCATGAAACGTGTTCCACAACTGTGGAAAGAAAGCAAGTGCAATCATGACCCTACAGCTTGCATAGTCCAGACCAGGGGACAGAAGCTTCTCCCTTGATGTTCTAGGAGCACAACTCCCTCCTCACCTACCCAGTGCACACTGAATGGATGCAAATTCAATGGGTGCCAACATTTTCATTGTAAGGTTGGACAAACATGCCCCAAATGAGGGAGTCAGTAGTGAAGGCAGACAATCAGTTTTGCTACTTATGAAAAGAGATTCTCAGAATTGAATGTAACACTCTGCCAAGCGTATCTGACACAGTAAAGCTGTTAGAATTTTTGTTCAGCCTAAATTTTGAGTCTTGAGCAGCTCATAGCTATCCTCCATCTGTCCCTTTTAACTGTCTAGATTGAGAATTGTTGTCAATTCTACTTAATTTTTGAAATGAAAATTCAAGTTGTTTAAATAGAAGAACTTTCAAGTATTAGTCAAGTTGAAACACGTTCTTTGATAAAAACAAAGACTATGCAGAAAAGCTTAGTTATGCTCAGTGTTTTCTGGTTTTGTTGTTGAAAACCCCAAGTCATAAGTGTTTCAGCAAAAGTGTTCTCACTTTTTGGCAAAGAAAGTTTTCCCAAGACAAGTGGATGAGACTAAGAAATGAAGTAAATACTTCAGACTGAAGTTCCATACTTTACTTTCTATTCCCTTTCGGGCTTACATTTTGTACATGACACCATTTTCAAATGTATTGCAAACCACTGAGCAGCATAGCACCTCTGAATTCAGACTTCTGTCTCATCTTTTTTTTCTGATCTTTCCAGGGTGCATGCAAATGAAACTTCACTATAATTAAGTGACTTTATTAAGTAATGCAAGGAAATTATTAGGTCAGCAGCAGCGACGCTATCTTTCCAAAGCTGCCAATGGTTACTGAGGTCAAGCCTGGTTCAAATTGCAAATAAAGGAAGAAATCTACAGCACACAACAAGACAACCACAAAGTGAATACTGTAGAATCCCTTAGGTTACTTTCCAGATGTAACTAGGGTTTCTCTTGGGGAAAAGCTAAATGCCCCAAAAACCCTGTGTCCTTGTACCTTAGTGACAATGAAGAGGTCTTCCCGTTTCACAGCCCCTTCCTTGATCTTCTGCTGGACTGCATTCCCTATTTCATTTTCATTCTGGTAGAAATAGGCACAGTCAAAGAGGCGGTAGCCTGCATCAATAGCAAACTTCACCACCTCTTCCACCTTTCCTGGAGGAGCCTGAAATGGCGAAAAACCAAACCATGAGCTTTCCATTGCCCTCTCCCAGCGTTCTTTGATGCGATAGCTCTGCAAACTCTCCCTTTCCAGATGCTGCTGGTGTTTCCTTGTCAGCCAAGTTCTAACTTTTCCAGGCAAACGGCATTTTTGTGAGGAAAAAATAGACCAGAAGGAATTAGTTTCTGCAAGACATTTTGACTCTGCCCTTTTCAGCAGCATAATGCCCATCATCGTTTCCCCTAATTCTCTCTAATGTTGCCCAAACAGTTTTGCCAGTTTACCTTCCCCAAACCCTCCCTCCCAAAAGCAGCTTCATGGCATGAGGGCTCCCATCAGCCAGTGACCCCATCCCAGGACCACGAGCTTCAAGTGCTGGGCCAGGCAGCCTTTTACCACTCACATTTGGGGTTTTCTTGCTGCTTTTATTTTTACTTTTTCTTTTTTTTCCTCCCCTCCTCTCTATTTTGCCTTCGTCCACCTACTTCAGCCCCTCTTTTAGTTCTTGCCATTTTTAAATTGCGTTTTCGCTCCTCGAGGCCCCTTCTGCCCCCTGTCCTGCTCTCCCACGCCCCCCCCCGGCAGCCCGCCCACTGACACAAGCAGCTGTGATCGCTGCGAGCGGGCGGCATGAGCAACCCCCCAGGCCCCCACGCAGGGACGTGGCTTCCATGGCAGCCCACGCCACACTGTGGGAGTCCCATTTTCTGTCGCAGTTTTTTACTGTTGTATTTTTTTTTTCCCTTGATCGTCACAGCGTTTTTCTGCCTGCCCCGGTACCTGCCAAGTGCCAAGCCCCAGGACAGGCATCTTCATCTCGTTGCTCAACTCCACACAGGGGCTCGCCATGATGTCTGCGTGCAAGTGTCCGTTGCTCTGTCTGTACCCACCGAGGCGTGAAGGCACTTTAAGGCGTGTGGTGGCCCCGCCTCGGCTCACGCCTGCTGTTTTCCCCACCCCCCCAGCCACCTCCCTCACCACCTCCACCAGGGTTTCATTAGGTGGGAGGCACAAGATACCCATGATTTTGAGGTTTTAGTTGGCTCCAGAAGCCTGGTACGAAGAGGATTGTGTTTATGTAATTGTTTTGTTGCGTGTGGTTTGTTTTTTTGTTTTTTTGTTTTTTGTTTTTACATTGAACAAACTAAAAGCAAATGCCCGAATGATGAACTTGGCACTTTGCCTGTGTTTTTCTGCAGTGGAGAGAGCCTGACGGGTGCCAGGATAATTGCTGCATGAGGCAATGGGTGTTCAGGCCATTGAAGGACTTTCTCAGTTACTCTCAAGTGGTGACAAGTCAACTGAAATTTCTGTCTTTTGTCCTGGAAAATACTGGGCTTACCCGCTGTTCATGGAGGAATTCATTAAAAGCGAACACGGTCTTACCTTTACATAAAATCTGTGTTCCCTGTCTTCGCAGAGGGGTGGGCTCCTGTTGTGCTCCTCGCAGGACCATTGAATCACTCTGTGTGAAGGCATCAGTTCCCTGTGTTTAGTTAAAACGTCAGTCATCATCAGTAGTGCGTTGGAGGCTGCAAAAGGAATTTGTGCTCACAGCTTGTCTACAAGTAGTACTTGAGTCTGAATAAACTCCCTGGTTTTTATGTAGGTTCAAAATGCATTCAGAGGGCTGACGTTTAAAGGCTGCAGGAAACTTTCTGTGAGCGAGGTGCCCCAGAGATCTACGGCTGGCGCCTGGAAAGGCAGGGATGACAGCTGTTTTGAGGAAGAAAAAGTTGCTTCACATTAGGAAGATGAGGTGAAATCCAGGCAATCAAACTCAATGAGAGTTGCTACAGGAGTAAATAACAGGAGGGGTTCACCTTGACTCTCGCTTTTATGACACCAGCTAGTTAGCTTTCCAGTACTCTGCTTGTCACTGTGGTGTCTGAATGCCTTTCAACAGGCACTATGAGTGCTGAGTTCTTCCAGGAGTGATGTCATTTATTTATGTTCGTTAATATGTGTTTAGAGACCTGATGTTAAGCATCAAAGCTGTAGTCCCATTTTGCAGTGGGCTTTAGCCCCCTGTGTGCAAGAGAGGCCCCTTACCTTTTGCACTGTAAGGGTTTTCAGTGCCCAGTTTAACTGTAACTTTATCTTCTTTCTCAAAACAGTTTTTCTGATCACTTTTGAAATTGCATGCATTTTTGCTATAGCTTCTAAACACTACCAGCCATAATTCTATGTTATATATTAAGCTCCTCCCACTTTCTCATGTTTTGTGTTCTGCATATGTTGGCATAATAATAGAGACCAGTGTCTCGTCAATGTAATTCATTTCAATCTTTTTTTTTTTTTTTTTTTAATAATAATCTCAGTTCAAACAGGGCCGAAACCAGACATGGATGCAGACACCAGACAAACATTTTATCTGCAAAAATGTTCAGGGATGTCTCCTGGGGCAACCAAAAAAGGCAACTCAGGTCTCAAGCATGTAGTACAAGACTTGCACGGATGATGCTGACTGTATGTTCACAGACACTGCCCCTCACTCAGCTCCTGCCTTGCTCTGTGATCCCCCAGGAGGGTGTCCATGGTGCTCTGCATCTGCTCCCCAGCCAGCATCACAGAGCTGCTGGAAAGGCTGGGTTAATCATAGCATTCTCCTCTCCAACCCCGTTCCTTCTTAACCTTTCTTAGAGCCTGTCTCTTTAGATATTGACAGCTTTATCCATCTATCTAGTTCAAAAAAACTGATCTTACTACACTGTGCTTTTCCACAATATTGTTTTTTTATTTTTACAGAAAACACATGGATCCCTATGGAAAGTGCTAAAATTTTATGTAATTTCAACACCATACCTTAGGCATCTCACACTTCACAGAGCCTAATCTTTGTGTTTATGAGAGTAGGGATTCTCTGCTTCTTGAGTCTTCTTGTTTCTTTTGTTTATATTGCTATAAACTCTTTCTTGTTCATTGTTGGCACCTAACTACCAGTTTACATGTTATGCAAGTTCCACAAGTGTCTTCTTGTGAGTTGTACAGTGTGAGTGAGGGAGAATCAAGTATTTTACGCTTGGACTGATAAAGTTTGCCTATCAAAATATAGAAGCAACTGTGAATTATCATATCACTAGTGCATTCTAACCAGAATATCTGATGTGATTTCTTAAAATTTCTGTGCACTTGCACTATTTAAGCTGCTTTTACAGGACAGTATTTTCAGTTGACTGGTAGATTCATGTTCTGGGTTTATATTTAAACAAAATATCTTCCTGCTCTCCTTAGCCTACTTTCCAAGTCATTGGCTTAACCAAGCTTTTTTGTCATTGTTCTGCTACCTTGGTTGTCATCACACTTTGCAGAAGGAAAAAGATATGAATTGTTATGAAGCAAGGACAGAGAAGTAAAATGCACGCAGGGAAAAAAGATTCAAACTGACATGACAACTCCAGCATGCTCAAACTAAGCAGTGGGAGAAGTGCTCTTCTGCAAGACATACGACAAATTTGACAGAAAAGAGAAAGCAAGATCTACAGAAAAAAAAGACAGAAACCAATTTGTAGAGTTTTTATAAAATCAATAACGGCACATTGATTTTAAGGCCAGAAAGGACCACATTATTATTCTGCACTGACCTCTGATTACACTGACAAACTTTTACATGGAGTGTGTGCTATACACCTATTGCTTAATTTGTTATGAAAGACATGTGGGTGCTACAGCAAAAGGAGGTGCTGGAGGGAGTTCAGAGAAGAACAGCAAAGCTGGTGAGGTGCCTGGAGCATGAGTCTTATGAGGAGGGGTTGAGGGAACTGGAGCTGTTTGGCCTGGAGAAAAGGAGGCTGAGGGGAGACCTTATGGCTGTCTACAACTACCTGAAAGGAGGTTGTAGCATGGGGGCTGTTGGCCTCTTCTCCCAAGTAGAAAGTGACAGAACAAGAGGAAACAGCCTCAGGTTGCATCAGGGGAGGTTTAGATTGGATATTAGGAAAAATTTCTTCATGGAAAGGGTTGTCAGGCATTGGAACAGGCTGCCCAGGGAAGTGGTGGAGTCACCACACATAGATGAGGTTCTTAGGGACATGGTTTAGAGGTCGACTGGGCAGTGTTACGTTAACAGTTGAGCTAATAATCTCAAAGGTCTTTTCCAATGAAAACAGTTCTATGATTCTATGATTTTATGCCTTTCTTCCCTCTAAACCTGTCTTTTAAGACCCGAGGTTTCCAAATTTATACTTTTTAAAAAAAATTACTCTGTAAAACCAGTAACTGGTGGGAAAAGGTAAGTGATCCCTGGTTTTGATCAATCAAAAATTATTTATAATTTGGATGCCTGACTTTATATTCAAGCCAGCCGCCTCTGTGCAAACTCGCTCCAAGCCTATATGCACTTAGCCAGTCTGGCATTTTAGGTCAGGTGAAACAGATGATGTCTGAATTTGTTTTAAGTGTTATCTCTTATACTAATCCGTGCTTTCTCTTTTATCAAATTTTTAGCTATATGATATATCTGTTTGGATTTTCCTCTGACACTGTGACTGATTGGAATTACGCTGTAGCAAATCACAGATCTTCAGCTTATATGAGTACCATGTCTTTTCAAGGACCTCCTTTTTTTTTTTCTAACCTACCTTGGACGTTAACCTCTGTGTTATGTGCCCACCTCAGAACTGTATGAGGGGGTTCCTTTTCTGCTGGGGTGTTGTTGCCCAGCCAAATATTCTTATGTTGGGCTGACCGACTTACAGGGCCTTGCCCATCAATTCTCTGCCACTAGCCCAACCGTAGCAATAACCAGCTCTCCTCAGAAAAGCTGGGCTGGAGAGGGCAGACATAGAAATCCCCACTCTTTGCCAAAGAATCACATTCCCAAGAGCATTAAAGACAGTTTGCAGTGGAGGGAGGAACTTAAAATTGCTGAATAATGTGACTAGTAAACAACTAAAGAAAGGAGGAGAAACAAGAAATTAAGAATATCTTGGATCCTAGGCCTTCAGAACAGAGAGTATCCAGCAGGGGGATGTGCTTGCGACAAACCTGTATCCGTTGAGAGGTGCTATGTGGGTGAAACTGCCCTAACGAATGCATTTGATCTTACCTCTTTATGCATTTAATTTCTTTTTTTTTTTTTTTTTTTTCTGGATGCAGTATGGGTGATGACGGAGGCTTAATGTTTTAGCTGAATCATGATGTTTTTACGGCCTGGAAAGCCTGGCTGCTCCCCAGAGCACCCTGCCACACCATCGCATGAATCAGAGTGTGCAGATGTAGGTGGTGACTTCTCCATAACCTTGTTAAACATGGCCACAGCCTTCAAGGCATTGCTATCACATCACTGGATGTTTACTAGTGTCTGATTTTGAGTTGTCCTTGCTTTAGTGTGACTCTTCCAGAGAGTAACTGTGCTCCTTCATGGTCGGCCTTTGCTAAAACACTGAAATGCAAAAAGCAAATATCTTCTGTTGCTACTCTGATGTTGGGAATGGTTTTTTTTTTCAGATGAAAGTAACTAGTCAGTAGACCCCAACATGGGGCAGCCTAGCTGTTAGTGTTTTTTGGGGAAGCAATGCACATTATTTTTCTAACACTAAGGATCTTATCACAAGTGTCTCCTCCTGTGGAGCTGACAAGTGAGTGGACACATGCAATAAGGGAAGAGGATAAGAAATGTGTTCAGGATATGAATTTTTTTTTTTTTTTAATAAGGGTGTGGAGAGTCAACTGTATCAGAGAGAAATCTAAAAGGTGGTGCAACATTCTCCATTGTGGTATACTGATTGCAACAATAGTGAAACGACAAATATGAAATAATGAATAGTAGGAAAGTAAGTGTTGCCATTTATATTTTAATAAAACCTGGGTTTGCATGGTTGATTGTTTTGTTTGTGTTTTTTTCTGTGAGTCTAAGAGCCTTCTGGGCATTTTTGCAGAATTCGATATAGATGAACATTGAAACATGTCCACGGAACCATAGAAGGACTGAGGTTGGAAGGGGTCTCTAGAGGTTATCTTGTCCAACACCCCTGCTCAAGCAGGGCCACCTAGAGCTTGTTGCCCAGGACCACATCCAGACAGCTTTTGAGTATCTCCAAGGATGGAGACTCCACAACCTCCTAGGGCAACCTGTGCCTATGCTTGGTCACTCTCACAGTAATAAAGTGTTCTCTGATGTTCAGTTTGTACCCATTGCCTCTTCTCTCACTGGGTACCAGCAAAAATACCCTGGCTCCATCCTCTTTGCATCTTCCCTTCAAGTATATAAAGCCATGATAAGATCTCCCCTGAGCCTTCTCTTCTCCAGGATAAACAGCCCTGGCTCTCTCAGCATCTCCTAATAGGAGAGGTGCTTGAGTCCCTAAATTCTCCCCTCAGTCTGTGCTTTAGCTAAGTCACAGCCCCAACACACCGTGGGCAGCCCAGCCGCACTCCCAGGGTACCTGGCCCTGCTCACCCATGGGCTGCAGTGTGTGGGTGCAGGACCAGCAAATGTAACATTGGTGTTCGAAGTATGGCTGTCACCTCACAGGTGTTCACCAGCAACTGTTTTTGAGCTTGTTGTCCTGCAGAATGGCTGCCATAGTCTCTCAGGGCTGGCATTTCAGTTGTGAATTGAGCAGGCATGCACTCTGTGCTCATTTGGAAATAATTAGTATGTTTTGCTAAACTGACAAGAAGCAGCTGCTTGCAAATCGTTGCTCCTGCAGCAAAGCTCTTTCTCTGTTGCACACAGAAAGCTGACTCATCAGTAGTTCCTCATGGCCTTTGTGGGTGGGTGTAGACATGGCACTACGTATCAAGTAACACTCCTCTGCCTGCGGCTGTTCTCCGGGTTGGGAATGTTTGATGAGACATGTCAGGACAGCTCTGTTTTTCAGAACGAAGCAGTCACTGGGAGATCTGCCAGTGTTCCTGGGTTTGTAACGAAGTGGGGGGAGACTTTTTGATAAATGTTTTTTTTCTGCTGGTTTGGTGGGTTCTGAGAGACTTGCTCGCTGCCTGGACTCATGGGCTGAGGTGCTCCGGGTTGCCAGGCTCCCTGGCTCTGCAGGTTTCTTTGCTCAGCTGAGGTTTCCAGGTGAGATAGGAGATGAGGTAGCAAAAATATTGCATGCCACTGTGGAGCTGGGAGCTTCTGAGTTCGTGCTCAGTTTTGCTCTTGGATGATTCCTCTTTTGCAACTATTTTAACCATCCTTTTTTCTTAAACTTCCTCCATAGGCGGCAAGGCTTATGTTTCTCCTCACCCTTCGTGATCTCAAGCGAAGTCTTTTCAAGCATTTGAAAGGCCAAGTGCTGATCAGGATGGAGATGTGAAGAAGTAGTCAAGGCTGTTGGCATTTTTCAAGTGTCTTTCCTTCTCCTATACAATTTTACAAGCATTGGTTGGTGCCTATTTAATGGAGGCTCAGTCTAACGCCATGCTAAGAAACAGTGTTGTGTAACAGGAGCCTGTCTGCAGCATTTAGCTTTGGGTTTCATTTCAGCTGAATGGATCCAATTTGTGCATGGCACAGCAGCTCCATGGCAGCCGGAGATGAGCTGGTGGAAGTGGTAGTAATCACCTGAATGACTTTACAAGTGCCTTCCTGATCTGAAAGTCAATGCTTGCATGAGGTCCCTGTAGAGGAGCCCTGCAAAAAGCATATTCCAAAGGATCCTGGGGAGAGGAGGAGGTTGAACCATTGGTTTCAGATCTACAGGAGACTCTCTCTGGGCTGCTGTTTATAGTGCAGGCTGCAGCTGAGAGTTTGCTCAAGACAGAGGTGATCATTAGGAGCAACCCAGTTCCCAGGTCTTCAAAACAGAAAGGATCCAGCAGGTGGATGTGCTTGCAACAACTTGTGTTCATTGAGAGGGGCTAGATGGGTGAAACTGCCATCAACTTGTCATGGCCATTAACTTTTCATCCTATTGGACACCCACAGTCAGCAGGACAAAGTTCAATTTGCTTCTTTCCTTAACTAATGCATTTCATACTTGCTCGTGCATTTTCTTCTTAAGATTAAGCTGTGCCCACAGATGCAGATGCTACAAGATAGAGTAACTCTCTCCCTTCTGCTTGTTTAACATTTGAACTAGTTGTGTCCTGCCCAAGAGTGGCCTCATTGGTACTAATGCAACAAGCATGGGGAGCAGCAGCCGTGGGCCTTGGGAGAGTGTTTTCTTCTGCTCTTCTTCGGTCATGCTGCCCGCATAGGTGTTGTAACAGTGCTAAGCCCTGTGCTTGTTGGAGGCTTCCTTTGAGCAGCTTTGTTATGCAACCTGTGAGGTGTTTTGAGGTGTCTGGAGGATATCTAGAAAGCAATAACCAGTGAGCAGTTCTTTCTACCTTTTGCCCACGTAAGATACATCTCTTTCTGGTGTTTGTTTAGAGAGCCCTGGGAGAGGTCAGCCTTTGACTGTAGTGGGCATGGCAATGTATTTCTCTGTGTGGTTTGTGGAATGCGTTGGATTGCTTTAAGAAGAGCCTGAGCTGTGTGGAGGCAGGTGGAGTTGGTCTGTCTCTGATGGTGGTTTGGTGGCTGCTCAGCTGGGGCAGACTAAATGGGCTGCAGCGTTGTGCTGGGCACCATTGCTGGGTATGTTGCAGTAAGACACATCTCTGGGGAGAAGCAGGGTCTGGCCAGCAGCTGGACGGGCCTTGGAGGTGGTGGAAAGTGCTTCCTAGGGGTGAAGGTGCAAAGTCTAACGTAACTCAGAAAGATACTGAGATGGCAAGGAGTGGCACAAACTTGTTTATAAAACCTTTACACTTCTGTACTTCCTAATTGTCTTACCTCTGTAGAACAAGATGAATCTTGTTGTAAATACTCTAATAAAACCTGTTTTTTTGAGAGTCTAAAAGCCTTCCAGGGTTTTTGGCAATGCTAATACAGGTGAAGATAGAGCATGTCTTCTTCTCTGGTTAGCTGAGTCACAGTCCTGTCACACCTTGGGCAGCCTGGCAGCCCTACCAGGGCACCCAGCCCCACACATCCCCAAGCTGCAGCGTGTGGGTGCAGGCACAGTAAACACGGCAATGGTGTTCAAAGCGTGTCAGTGAGCTTGCTGGAGGTGACTGTTTTTCAGGTGGACTTCCTGTGTGATGCCTGTGGCAGTCAGTGAAGTCAAATTATTGCCCTTTTTATGTTATACTCTGACATTACCAGTCTTTGGTGTGGTTTTGAATTGTTGTATTCTGTCAGCCTTCCTTCAAAAACAAAAGTGCAGAAACCCTAATAACCTATAGCAGGAATTGTCTGCTGTAACTGAGGCAGAGCTACTTCCATCAGTCTTATTTGCACTATGTCACATTTATGGATCTGGTAATGTCAGTATCAAGTGGTACACCAGCAGCGATGAAAGTTTGGTACGTGAGACAAACATGTCTAAAATGCTTTAACTGATTCTCGTCTCCTTGAGTGCAATGGACAGTATAAAAATCTAGAAGCACGTCATGGATTTTCAGTATTCGCCAAAATCTAACTGCAGCAGCTGCCTTTGGGTAGTTACAAGACATCAATTTTACCAACACTGAAATGAACCTTTTCACCAAAACTCTAAGGTTGGAAATTCATTGGACCTGAATCACCAGAGCTCCAGTGAGTCCCAAGCCAAGTATGTTGTGTTTCTCCAGAAGCATGTACTTTAACTATGTACAGAAGAGCCTTGAGTTAAATCCTGTGAAGGCTGTCTTCTGTTCAACTGTTGTACCGTCTGATTGCTGTGTATTCCTTGCTTTTAGGGCCCTTCCTCTCTTCCTCCTTCAAATTTTGGAGGTCTTCCTTTGCAGTTCACTTTAGAAAAGAGCTGAACCAGTGTCTTGGATCCACATAAATACCTTGACAACTCTGATTGCCTGAGCTAAGCATTATGAAGGGAATGGTGGTGGCTGGTCACAGAGAAGAGCGTAGGAAAGTTGCAGTCTGTGAGGAAATGTGGCAGCGATCCAGCTCTTTGTGCTCTAAAGCATTCATAGCGATTATCATATACGTGTCAGCTCACCCTCATGCAGTTATTTCTGAATGTGAATAATCAGATATGCCTTGGTGGCATGCAACAAATTACTTGAAGAGATATTTACATTTAGTAACTGGAAATAATTGATTTTTAAATGGCTTGGGTGATGGCTCATTGCTGCCATTGCTACAACAAGCCAATTGACAGTCTTGTATTTAAAGGCCTTCTTAAAGTAGGTGGATTTATGTCAAGAAGGGGGTGTATATAGAAATTATGAGTTACCCACATTTTTGTAAAGGGAGTTGTTTGCTTTTATTACACTGTTACACTCCTAATTTAAATTTTTGTTTTCTTGTTCACCCACAGACATTTTTTTTACATCAGTCTTTTCTAAAGTCTTAAACATAGTTGGTGTTTACAGATAAAGGGTCCTGTGACTCTGCAGATCAGCTTCCAACTGCAATTTCACAACCTCATTTGTCAAGAGAAGACAACCATGTGCTGGACTCAATTCAGGATAGGTATTATGACAGTTTTAAGTTCTTTTATTCAATAAATCAAATTATTAACAAAGCTGGAATGTGCTAATGATCCCATTACAATCCACCTTTTAAATAGATTTAGGAAAAACAACAAACTTCACCGTGTTTTAAGTAAAGAGAGAAAAATTTGGATTTTTTTAATAAGAAAATTATTTTGCTTGGTCACTTCGAGTGGCTTTATGCTTCCTTTCCATGTTTGAAGTATAAGAAAGCTTGAAAACTCTGGTGTTATGAAGGATTGAATATCTCAGACTCTACCTTTCCTTAGATTGTTGGCAGGAGATTCTACCTTTCTTCCTTTAATTTTGGCACAATTTGTTATTGATCTTAAAGATATTTCTTCAGCTGGGGATATGTTCACAGTTTCCTAATGTATTTAGTGGCCCCTATAGCATATTAGGATTATTATATTATTATATTAGGATTACCTGGATGTCAACTTCTGTGTCTTTTGGTTGTGAAAATTAAATTGAATGGTTATACATAGTCCATATTATCTTCTAAGTTTTCTGTATCTGAAATGCATAAATAATGAATTCTTCCTTAACCTGATAATCTATAAAACCTAATTAAAATGTTAAAAGATAATTACTTTATTGCTGATCTTTACTAAATTGGGAAGAAAGTGGAAGTGTAACTGTTAGGGAAACCAGGGGAAAACTTAGGACTGGGTCCTGTGTAGGAGATGCAGGACGTAACAAAGAGATTAGACACTCAATATGAGAAACGTGGAGAGAAAGGAGAGAGGCAGAGAAAGTGGGGTGATCATACTCTTAAATGTAAATATGTTTTTCATCTGAGTCCCACTGAAAGCAACAAAGTTCTTTAAAAATAAATAATCAAACGTGCAGTTGGTCTTAAACGTCATCATATTTTATCGTAGATCTTTTGCTGACATTGTTTTCTTATTGACGTCAATGAGGGTTTCAAAATCAATTGAAAGCATCTGTCTGTTTTAAATACATATTGAAGTCATCAGGAGAAGTGGTATATTGTCTTTCCCTGCAATACACTTGATAGTAGTCCAACATGTCTTTCCATCACAATTTTTTATCATCAATCAGCGACTTTGTTTATATTTGCTGCAATGTAACATGTAGTAGGGCAGATGTATCAGATAAGGGTGCACTGTAATATATAACTGGTTTTACCAAATCCATCAAACCTACTTTCATCCTAAATACAATATTATTTATTTTGCTCTTTTGTCAGCCGCTGTTAAGATTTTTCTCTTTTAACATTTTAGAGTATGACTCTTTTGAAGAAATAAAGTTCAAACACCACTGATTTGATTTCTTATATCTATTTATACTGATTTTTGTGCTAGTGTTTCAGGTTGAATTATTTTTGTGCAGTGAATTTTCATTGAATGGTTTCATTGATGTATACGGTTACTTTTCAATCTTGACCCCTTTTTTTAGAATATCATTTTGTATTGAACTTAAAATCCTTTCCAAAGTGACACTGATAAAAGGTATGCTTTACCTGAAATCATCTTATCTCTTCAAGAAATTGTATGACTGTTCCTGTTTCTTTCAGTCTTACTTTGCATAGTCAAAAATTTCTTATGCAGACAAGTACAAAGAATATGAACTAATACCTGGAGAAGACAGCCTGTCTAACTTAATATATAAAGAGATATAAGGTGATTATGTTTAGGTGAGGCTAAACGTGTTGTAGGATTTGGTCATTTAAACCCCCTTTCTAGTAATATTTCAAAGCAGTGAACATAAGAACTTTGCCTAAAGAATGCTTGTGGTCTCTGCCACATCTCCCAGGAAGAGCAAGTGCCCTGAAGCCAGCTAGCAGGGTAGTGCTCTGTACTCTCTGATTGCAGAGTATGAAGGGATGCTCAAAGTCTCTTCATGAAATAAATTTCATGTATGGCTTGATTCTTGAAGGAGGGCACTCAGGAAGGTCTGAAAAGGGGAGAATAGCCACTTCCCAATAAATACAGCACCTATAAACACTTTGTTCAAAAACCCCACAAAATCTGCTATTGCTGGAGCTGGAAATTATGCCTGTAGCTATTGTATTTTGTTACAGGATGGATATATTTGTACTTTCTTTATATCTTCATGGACCTGTAGAGGGTGCAAAATCTCCATGTAACATGGTTTAGAAGAAGCTGAATTAGTACTGCATTTTCCTTGAAGGCTTTGCTTCTCTGGTAACTTGTAGGAACACTTTACCAGCAGCAAGATCCTTGCTAGAAATTTAATGGTAGAAAAATTTGAGATAAAAGCATTTATTGTTGCAAGCAGGGCTGTTGCCATTTCATTTGCAGAAGTGTTTTCTTCTTTGATGTCTAAACCTTGTTCCTGAGCCATTCTTTCTAGCCCAGTGCCTACCTATACTGTCTCTTGTCATCCTACCTTTTTCCTTAATAATATAATCTCCTCTGCGTCATCTCTACTTTTCTTTTTTTGCTCCAGCCTTTTATTTTAATCTCTGTATTTCTTCTGGCTAACTGCTTCTATGTGGATGCTTGTTTCCAGCTCTAAGCTGTTTGATTCACGTCACAAGCACAGTGGAGGTAAATGGCCAGCTACATGGCTTTGGCAACATATTTCATTTTCACATGATCTCAACAGTACACAGAACAGCAGAATAAAATATCTGAGACATTATTGCAATTTCACATTGTTGATTTTCACTGCTTTAGTAGAAGCCTTCAATGTCAGAAAGTGTGAAGCTAATGATTAGGGGAAAGATTTAAAATATTAAGAGTTTCTGGGATAAAGCTTATGTCCTATCAAAAATACCCATTCCCTTCTGCAAACCAAAACACATGCCCACCTATCATTCAATTAGAGCAGTTTATTAGGAAAAAACCCTCGAACTTAAAATAATCGGCAAGGGAGATGCAGGAAGTTTTTTAGCATATGGTGGTAAAACTCATCTAACGCCTGGCTTTCCCTTTTTGTAATAAGTTATTATCTTTGCTGTTTGCTTGGTTTTGGTTTTTACTTAATATTTGGCTCCATTCCAGCCTTGAAAGAGTTGTGTTACAATATGTTTGCATATACTGCAGCCTTACAGATTGGTAAGAGTTGTGTGATGAGCCTTTGTGTAGGAATGAATCAGCATTTAAATGAGGTTCTCTATATCTGGTCAAGGGGAGAATACTGTGGAGATTTTTAAGCAAGTCACATTAGTTTTCTGGCTATAACAAAAACTTCTTTGCAATGACCTGCTTATATGTTGTCTTTGGGTTGACGGAAAGAAATCAACATGGATAGCAAGAGGCAAAATGGGTATCTTTATGCTAAGGGGTGGAGCTGCACAAACTGATCTTAATAGCAAAATGTTGGGAAAAAGGGATAGATTTTTTTTGTATCTTTTATACAATATACTCAGTTAACAGTTGTTTGATGTCCCTGTTTGGCTTGTGTCCTGGGGAGGTATTTTAGAGCTTTACTGAATAAGAGTGGTCACGTACTTGATAAGGTGTGTCAGCTCCTGTTTTAAGGAGTGAGAAAGAGTTTGTTACATGCAAAGGATTATTTACCTGTCTGAGACCTGGCAACATTTTTTCTTATAAAACTAAGAATAGCAAACTAGAAGGAAAATTTCATCTTGCAGCTGATACTTATCCAGTGCAAGACATTTTAGTCAGAAGTTTCAAAAGTAGTCTCTTAACATAGTATATTTTGTATTTGAAAATTTTAGTGACTTTGAGTAAGTGTGTACATGGAGTTTTCTAAGATGAAAATGATTAATTGTAAATAAGGTGTTTGATTTAAAGATATTTTAGGATAACATCATGATAGCTGCGTAACATCATAATGACAATCTTGCTGTATTCTTTGTATGCAAGAACAAAAAGATTTAAATCTGCTAGAAAAAACAGAGACTCAGTGATATATTGCGGTAGGGAAGAGGAGTATTATTCTTCACAAATGACAGATTAAGGGCTTGAGGTCTATTAATTACCCACCTGCAGCTTTCTTGTAAACCAGTGATATTTATATTTGAATAATTTAGAGAAAGGTGTATGAATAGCTGCCTATCCTTTGTGCAGTATGATGGCCTTCTCTTAGGATTGGAAAGCTGGGGGCTTCCAGTTGTAATAATGTGCAATTATTCAAAGGGACAGGAAATGCAAGGCAATGTCACAGAGGAAGCGCTAATAATATAGCTCATTGGGATCCACGGCACATTAGGTAAGACAGGCTTTAGGATGAGGGAATTATTTTGCACAATTCCTTGTTTATCAATCACAGATATAGATGACTACATGAGACAGACTATATACAGCCCAGAACAAAGCTACAAATGGTGAACAAAACCGTGTCTTTAGATTTTTTCACGTGTTAGACTGAAATTGTAGGAGAATCACCTCCCTGAGCAGCAAAACGTTTCTTTTAGTTTGTGCCCCTAATGCAGGTGGCAGGAATGGCTGGTCTGAAGGAACTGGTGCAGTGCAGGAGCCTGGCATGGACCAGCTTACAGTGATGGTGAGGCATGTGGGGCGGTGGGATGCCAATACCTGAGCTGGGTATAGCTCCAGGACACGATTTTAAGGGCAGCTTGGCCTGAGTGGAGAGGCTTCGTGTGTGATTATTTCAACAGTGTATTAACTAATAACTTCATTAAGTTCAGAGTGGTAAGAAGGAAGCCATAAGGATTGTCTTCTCCTTTGGGAAACTCTTCTCTGTATCATGGGCAATTTATTATTTCCAAGTATAATAGTATTGTCCTTTATTATCAGCGGACATTTTTAGAAATCTGACTGCAGTGTTAGTTTTATTTTCCATGTATCCTAGGGCATGAGAATTGATGGAGGGCCAGGAGTAAAAAAACCCACAAACATAACACATTCATTTTTATCCTTTTTGCTAATGTCTTTGATTCTTGCATTTCTGTATTAAAAACTTATCATTTCAATAAAGAGACTGATAGAGTTTGATACGTATTTGGCAACTTGACACCCATCACATGTGGAATTAGTAGCAGGGATAAATAAGAACTTTTAAATAAAAATAGATAAATGAGGGATTGCTGAAGAAATGCAGAGGTAAATAAAATCTTAATTCACAATCCATTCCAAGCATGCTGCCTCCAAGGGACTTAATTAGCTAAGCAACAAAGCTCCTATTAGAAAAAAGTCCTTTATAAAAGCAGCAAGGTTTCTAGTACTTCGAGTGGTGCTCCTGCAATGAACTTACCATTTGAAAAAGCAGCCAATGTTTCACATTTACTTGTTTTTATGAAGGAGAATAGATGTGAAAGGGCCCTGCAAAGAGAATCTTATGGTAAGACAAGTGCTGCTCTCACTGGAGCCCCTGTATTATTAATGGCAGCTTTAAGCACAGATGTGCAGCAATGTGGATTGTTAAATTCATTCCGTAATAACCTATTGACTAAAAGACAAGTATGATGTGGCTCCTTAGGCACAAGATTTTTAACAGATTTCTTGTCTGCATAGTTTATAATGATGCAGAGAAGCCCCCAAGCCGTGATCATCATGTCCAGAACTGGACCTGCACAAACTCTTTTGGACTCATTGAGGGTAGTACCTCTGAGACTCTGGTAAGGCTAAAGCACAAGGTCTGCACAGGCTTTTAAACACTGTGTTTCTCTGATAACTGGCACTGCTAAGAACACTTTAGCCTTCCTATAAGCTACTCAGCACTGAGTATGTGCTGTTTTGTATATCCAGGTAATGCCACTTCTTACACGGCAGTAAAATCCAGTGAAAAGCAATTTCCTTCGATTAGGTAACTGCTGCCTGCAAACTGCTAGCTCTGCAAAGAGAAGGTAGTTTCACACTAGCTTCACACTCAGGAATAGCTGGTTTAGAAAAAAAAGTCTGGCTCTGTTTGTGGCAAGAAGAGCCTATGCAATATGCCGTGACTACTGGATAAACTGAAAGGATTAAATGACAGAGAGAATGCTTTTTTAAATTATGTTCCTCTGAATCAGAAGTGCAATAAGCTCCAATGTTTTGTAATTAGGCAAAACCAGGCTAGATTCCAAACAGGACCCTGCACTCTGCAAAATCAATGTATGTTCAGAGTGAGAGATGTCTATTTTAAATGTCGTTAGAGTGTCAATTTCTATTAGCGAACACAGACACTGTTAGTGCATTAAACAGCAAGAAGCAAATACTCCCCTCTTCTTTCTAGGCACTTGTCTTCCATATGACCATTAATTTTGTCAACCTTTTATTTTCCTGTAACATTTTCCTACCTATTAGGGCAAGGGGAATAGTATCAGTGATTGAACCTTTTACCAAAGAAGTTGTGATGTCTTTTTGAGATTTTTTGGTTCATGTACAATTTCAATATTAGAGAACAGAACAGGGGATCCTCCTTTCCGGATTCTGACCACACACTCTGGAGGGCAGGTGTTCAGAGTGATCTTTGTCTTGCAAGGCAGAGAAGTCTGTGGAGAGCTGATAGGTCACCTTCGCCTGATCCATAGCTCGAAGGTTTGATACAGCCCAACTGTGAGAGGGAGCGCAGTGCTGCGTTTCAGGATCTCCAGTTTCCTACTATGGACTTGAAGCTTCCTTCCTTCTGCCTATCTGTCCTTAAACAGTCTCATTTTGCCACTTTGTTGTCTCCTCATGGTTTCACAAAGGTAAAGGAGATCAGCTGATGTATTTTAGAGATGGAGTCCAATTCAAAGCAGGATTGCTTCTTCTCTTTGATGTAGCCGCTGTGATTGACCTATGGCTTTCAACTGCTGCTAATAAGTCGCAATGTTTCTAGAAGCCTTTTGTTTCATTATCTTTTAATACTAAACAAGCAGAAGTCTGCTATATATTATTTATAATAATTTCTTTTTGTAAATACCTGTTATTATTTGTGGGAAAAAAATGTTGAAAGCTCTAGAAACCTGAAATCCTTTCATCAGCTTCATATTAGATGCACCAAGTCACCAGCAGTGTGAGCTTCCAGTTCATTCTGGGATAAGATTCCTACAATGGCCTGACTAAGCAGAGGTAAATGCATTCCCCAGCTTGGTTTTGTTTAGGAAATCAACACATATGGCAGAAAAATAAAGCATTTTGGGGGGAACTTTTTATGCTGTTTTTGTGATAATAATTCAGTCACTATCTTTTTGCAATTCTTTGCAAATACAGATGAGAGCTTTAGTCAAATTCTCATTCAAGAAGGCATCATCTTAAATAAAAATACGTTGTTTCTTTCTGCAGAAAGGAACTGAGTGTAGTGAAGGACCAAACTCCTGATTTATCCTTAAAGACAGACAGGAAGAGAAAGAAAGGAAGAGATTTTCTTCTCTAAATGCAGAATGCCTGTCTGGCTGTCTTTTTAAGTGAACTAATAACTCCTTATAGTGAACTATAACTCCTTATAAAGAGAAGTTGAAGTCCTTGTAAGGTGTTTCTTACACAAAACAAGCCTATGAATTTCAAAAATATCACAGTATACCAACCTTCACCAAATGAAAAAAAGGACTTCAGCAGGGTTTCTCATCAGAGCTACAACAGTATCTTTCAAAACTTTCATTTTTGTTTAACTTTAGAATCCAGATGTTCTCTAAAATACTTATTGAAAACCAGATTCACAGGTATGAAGAAGCTGAAACGCAATAGCTTCTAAACACCTGTGTTGCATTTGTTACAAAGCTTATCTGAGGCTGAATTATAGTTCTCCATGGGCTTGATTGAAACCCTGTGAAAATCAGGGCAAATGTTTCCACTATATTGCACATGCTTTGGATCAGGCCCAGAAATTTCACTTCCTTGTTGACTGTAGCATCAAAAATGACTCAAAACAGCCCAGTTTAGTGGTAATCAGGTCGTTTAAGCTTCTGCACCTGCACTTCTTAATCCACAAAAACACAGCACTGGTGAGCTACATCACAGTGCCTGTACTGACGCCTATAATGTTCCAAACACCCTGGATGCAATTTGACCTTTTCCTAGGAAAACTTTGGAGGGAATAGTCTCAAAAATGAAGACTGGATTATGCTCTCTACCTTTTCTCTAAATGTAAAAGTTCTTCAAAGAAGGATTTTAATCTTCACTATCTCAAGCCTCTGCTAATTTGGAGACCCATTGCTGGCCTTCTGCTGTGTGATCTATGTTCACTGATACACTTTGGCTTTAAATAAAAGTTGTGATGTATTGGGTGACGTATGTTCATTAAAATTTGAGGGAGTATTAATGCCATTAAAAAGCAGAGCAAGCCCTTATCTGAAACATATGCACACATCTAGTCACCTGTGTTTTGAAGGGTGGAGTCCAAGTGGAATCAATTTGGAGTCGATATGGGTAGGCATCATTTGCATTACTCGAAGAGATGACAAGTGTCTGTCTTTTTGAAAAAATGCAAAGAGAGACAAGTAAAATGGAGTGACATGCCAAAGAGGGAGGAAGACCTGTTAACTGAAAGTTGGTTTGAGGACAGGTTTTGAGCAAAATAATTTTTTTTTCTTCTTTCAACAGCTAGTTCGAAAGGGAAGTAGCCCAAAAGCGAGTAGAAGTCAGTTCAGTTGCAATGATCAGCTGAACTAAAACACACACTCAGATGTACCAGCCATTAGCTGTTTGACAGACTTGGCAGAGAAGTAGTAAACTGGATTAGAGCAGAGAGAGAGAGAAACCCTTTGGTATTGGATTTGCTAATGAAAAAAATAACTTCAGAATGACTGGGTGGTAAAATCCTAATGCAGATCAGATGATAGTTTTCATTTCAGTCAAGGAGTCAATATAAACTCTATGTTCTTTATAGATTTTATGCTAAGTATCTCAATTCAAAACAACACAGGGTTTAATTTTCACTCAATTTTTACAATGAATTATCTATCTAGAATGAAAAGTATTGTATCTCTGTGAAGATAAACTCTTTGTAGTGCCTTCGATTAAAGACAAGAGATTTGGTGTGTGTATTTCTAACCATCACATATAGTACCTTCTTTTTTTTTTTTTTTTGCTCCCCAGCAGAAGTAATTACCCGTATCAATTGAGATTTTTTCTAGAAAAAACAGTGAGAAAACTTTAGCTATTGAAGGAAACTCCCATTATTTGTGCTGGTACTTTATGTCCTCTCTGAATAACAGAAGTTCATGGCTATCAGTTTTTGTACATTGCATAGGAATCAACTTCACCACATCTTAAAAATAGATTTCTGTTATTTCTCCCTTGCACTCTAGGAATTCCAAATGAAATTTCTTTTCATGAAAGGTAAGCCATTTGCTTCATCACTTCATGTGCATCTCAAGGGAAACAGAAAAAAAAAAGCAAACAACCAACCAAAACCCCACCAAAATATAAGAAATGAGCAGAGTACATCTACTGCACACAGTCTGAATATTTAGGTCTTCTCAGTGTCCTGCTGATCTCCCTGACACTCATGAGACTCAACTGGATGGGAGATCTCAGTTGCGTGTTCTGGCAGGGCTGAGAAGGACTTGCTTCTACTGAGCTGCTGCCATAGGATAGCACTACAGAGCTCTGTGATGGCTTTTCTTACGTGATCTTGCCTTGGTAGTGGAGACTGACTTCATCTGCATTAGCATCCTCATCAGACTTCTATTTTATTATTAACGTATTTTACCATTAAAAAAAACCACCCTCTTACAAGTCACCTTACTATCAACTGCTGGAATTCTAATGACTTTTTAAAATGTTGCTGGTTTACACTTCAGCAAGCTGAAGGAATATTATACTGTTCTTCACACTTTATCAGAGCATTACAAATGCTGTTTTGCTTAATTCTTATGAAGAAGCTTGTCTACCTTTTCCATAAATAATTATTTTCCACAAATGCTGGATGCAGTTTCATTAAAGCTTTGTTATCTTCTCTCTTTTATTTCACACTAGTTGAGTTTATGTGTGAGATTAATTTCTTCTATGCTGCTGATTTGAAAACAAAATGGATTGCTAATTTGACATGTACAACAAAACCGGAAACTTAGCTGACATAAAATACTTGACAGCTTCCAAGTGTTTTGTTGTGCATGCTATGAAATATTCATACAGTAAGGTATGTTAATCAGAGACTAGTGTGTAATTTTTGAAAAGGAGCTCCTTTAAATACGATTCTAAAGCATCACAATGGTGCTTGTTATTCCACTGCTGTAACTTCCCTGTAGTATAAGTTATCACATTTTCCATTTCACTGACTTTCATAGCCAAGTTAGCTGACTCGTAGTCATAATCACATGAAAAAATACATACAAAGGAGGATTTTGGATTTTTAGTTTATGGAAAGTTTTGAAATTGCCTTTTTTAATGTTCTTTTCCTATTGTTCTGGTGAACTTACTGGTTTTGAATTTTTACCATGTCACTACAAATTGCAAATCTTCTCTTTTGGCTAACCCATGTGTTCTTTGATTTAACAGCATAAAGTATAGCTTTGTAATATTTATGTAGTCACCTTACAATGGTCAACTTCAGAATGATTCCTCTAGTGCTAACATCTCTCCCTTGAATATCATGCCAGGTTTCTCCAGCACTCCTATAAGAACTCATAATATGTACCAGCATGTGATTATTTTTTTTCTTTTTAGTCTGGTCCACATCTTTTCGGGCTGCAATCAGACCCACTTATAGTAGAAAAAAATCGGTGCATTTTCATTTCTGATGATGGCAACTTCGATTATGCTAGCCAACACAGCTATCAGCTATTTGCAGAGATCACGACTATTGGTGTGGTGGATGGGTAAGGAAGATGAGGGAGAAAATGATTGTTAACTAGCTGAAGTCAGTAAGAGTCTTTCTTGACCTCTAGATCCATGATACTACAGCTTAGCTTGTAGCTTCTGTTCAAATCATTTCCCTTTTACACAGGAGGGTTCACCCAAACCTATTCAAAATTCATTTCAGGATAGGCTTGATTCTAAATGATTTCTGTCATTAGGGTCCTACCTTGGTGTTCTGCTAGGAATACAAACCTTTTTCTCGCCACTTAAAGTAGGCTGTTTTTTCATCCTGTTTATTAGCATCGTTTTTTCCTGATAATTTTTTTTTTACTAATGCTCTTAATTACAGACTGTTGTGAAGATTACACAACAAAGTAACATGGAATTAACAGATATCTGAGCTTTCTATTAAGTAACTGCAATCTGTGGGAGTTATAGTCTGTAATCGTTATGAAGGAACTGTACCAAGCACTGAATTAAGTATTAGTCTAGTTTGTTAATGACTAGGCGTACAGTGTTTCTCTGTCTTGTTGTCTTCACCGTTTCATATTAATACCAGACTAAAATCTGAAGACCGTTCTGTACGGTATTGTCTGCAGGCGATGGCCTGCCCCACAGCTCTTCCCGTTGTTTTATGTTCCGTGAGATACACGGCTTCCATGATAGGAGAAGCCTTTTTGAAAGCTTCTGCAGCTACAACTGAAAAATGTCTTCCAGCCGAAGGACCTTCATAAGTTGAGAATTTAACACGGGGGCATCCGAACCAGTCACAAAGAGCTTTACAGTTGGCTGGATTAGATACTTACCTTGGAATGAGACTTTCTTGCCTGCACTTGAAGGCTGTTCCTATGAGCTGTATTGTTTTCTTTATCACGGCAGCCCTTTGCTATCCTCTCCCCCTTGCTGCCCACTTCCTCACACTTTCCTTCTCCTGTTAGTCACACTCGTCTCCTCTGCAGTCCCATCCACTTTGCTCTTTCACCATTGCTGCCACGGACTTGCTCGGTGCTTCTTTTAGCTTTATAATGGAACACAGTTAAAAGAAAGTATATGTTGCATGGCATGAAAAAAGATGCTTTCATTGTGGATTCAGTCTTCTGTTCCTACCCACAATGGAAATCTGTCTGTGTCGCATGCTTTTCCACTCATTTAATTAAAAGCAGCAGTCCCAGAACTGGATACCCCAGTTCTGTTTGGTTTTGTTTTGGTTTGTTTTGTTTTTCTCTTTTGCCTGTTACTATTGTTTTCTCCTTTCCATTTACAAGCTCTTTAGTGCAGGTACACTGGCATACATAAATATGAAAAACAGCAGCAGGTAGGTGGCCGTGGAATGAGCCTGGCTGTGACAGAGTAGGTCCATGCTTGGAGGACTCAAGTCATGGGGAGATCAAACCTTCTCTTGTCTTCCTTCTTAAATCAGCTGGTGACTTCTGTCTTCTAGCACATTCTTGTCCTCCTTTTGTCCCTGTGCTTCTGCAAACACCTGAGAAGTTAGTCACTTTCCAGATTAAATTTACTTGGAATGCCAAATATTTTGTAAAGATTAGTTACTGGTTTGGGTCTCTGGTGCGCATCATTTTCATTTTGTTTGTCTGCTGTGGCTCTGAAGATTCAAATCTCCTCAGCAGATGTGTCATTTTCAGTCCCTGTTGCTGTGAGTCACCAGAGCTAAAAAAAAGTGACTTAATGTGTATCATGGGCGTTTTTTCACATAGAACAAGTAAAAATGTGTTCTTTTCTAACTGTGAAACTCAAGTAAAATCCTACATAAGGAGAACTCAGGGACTCCTCTGCTGAAATACAAAGTGGATTTTGTATTTCGGAAACATGAAACACTACTTGTTCCTTTGCATTTGTCTTAGAATAAGCCAAATGGTAAGAGAACTGATCATTTGAGGTATTTTGGTCAGGGCATTGTGGGCACACATAAGCCTCAATGTCTCCCATCCGCCTCACCTCACTCTTAAACTCTTGCCAATTTAAGCACGGGGCTCCTGGGAGCTGGGATTGGTCAGGGACAGGAAGGTCTGCTAGTACCATCAGGATCCTGGCAATGCATTTGAGTAGCTTTTTTTTCTTATTATTTTTCACTCCGACCAAGGTTTCTAAAGTATCTGTACCTCTCCTACACTATGTACTGACTGCCTGCATTTAAAAACCCCGCACAAAACAAACGTGCTCCCATCCATGAACTGGGTATTGTGAATGTCCTAGGTGGTGAGATTTTGCAACTGTTCCTGCAGAAATCCCATAATCAGAAACTAGACAAGACATTTCAGCTTATATTGGAAAGTAGATAAGTCTTGTAACTAGTGCACAGCTCAGGGAAGACAGAATAGATAGGCAGCTATTTTTCTAGTTAAGGCTGGGTTTTTTTCCGCGTTGCTAAAGCCCGTATCTAATCTGAGTTTTGTTATGCACAATCTTTTGCAATAAGCTTATGAAAACATAGGTTAACATTAAGGGAACATTTCACATTAACATGCGGAGTTATCATGAGCAAATGTAATACTCTGATTTCTTTGCACCCAATCTGGGTTTTAAAAATATAAGCAAGTTATATTGTCGTACCTGCAAATAGTTTTTTTAATATACTTTTCATGGACTATGATTAACGTGACTATTTATTACGACATTTATATAGTGATTGAATGATATATTCTGGCCATAGCATTTGTATTTTGATGCTTTTCGTTTTCTTGTCTGCAACTGTACCTATTGGATTTTAAAGCATAGACACTAAGGAGCTGGTGACTCTTTTTGGTTTTCTGTCTTCCGTCCTGCTGCCCAGTATTCTGAAGAGGGCGTCTCTTGCACTATTTCTATGGTAGATGATGAAAGGTACGAAAAGACAGGATTAAGTCTGAGTTTGAAACACAGGTCAGGTTGGAGAAGGAGAGCCTAATAAAAACTGTTCTGTGCTTCCTACGCAGTTTTTGCTGTTTTGATTATCTGGTAGTAATGGTAACACTGAGATGCAAGGGAGAAAGTGGGGAAGATACGTTGTGACACGTTATGTGTCTGAGTCTCAGCAATTAAAGTCAATCTAACTTTTCCAATGCTTTAATCAGGCTTTAACAACGATACCTCATTATTAGCTCCCATCTAGCTACAGGTTTTTATGTTACATATCTCCATTCCATCTCCTGTCAGTTGCTGTTTCTGTTTCATACCTGCTCCCTACCCTCCTAGATCTGTGACTTAGCCTTACAACAGAATCAGTCTCCTGGTAAATAACTGGTCCGGTCTATTCTTTAATTGGATGCATCCTATACCACTCGACTTTTAAATTTTTTTTTATTAAAAGGCAATTAAATTCATAGTGCAAATCTTCACAAACTTGGAACTGCCTCCAAATTTTATTACAAATACTTGTTGGGGAAAAGTATTTCCACTGTTAATGGAGGTAAATAGGAGGCAAAGCAGTTGTCACAGTTTAACAGGCAGAGAAAATTGTTTGTTTATCTGTTTTTCTTACTGTTGTTGTTTTCATTAAAGCAATGCAATATCTAAGTAGTTGTAATACTTGCCAAAGGAATAATATGTCTTTATTAAACCAACTCTGAGCACATTTTTGAGTACGAACACAAATGAGATGCTTCAAAACAAATACTAATGTAAATTGAATCTTCTAGTATTACCTTTTGAGCAGAGTGTGTGTAGAAGTCATAAATGGGACCAAATGTTGTTCCAAATTTCCTCTGTCTTGAAGCCAGAATTGCTCCTCGTGCTGGAGATATCTGTGCCCAAGCTGCTTGCACTGGTGGTAGGACACCAAGAAGGTGCTTCAAGATGCCACATCATGAAGGGTGATTTGGTGAATGGGAGGAGGGTAAGTCTGCCAGGATCATACAGAAGTTCGTTTTCTTGCTTTTGCCGACACCATGTTTTATAAAGCTTTTTATGAACTTCCTGTGAATTTATGAGTTTATGCATCTTTTATGAACTTGCAGAAATTGCAAAAAAAGTATGAACTAGCCTAGTTCATTTTATTAAGTGGTACTCCTAATTTATCAAATCTCCCCTTTTAATATAGAAAAGTCTTGTTACAAGTATTAATCCATTTTATTTATCCTTTACTTTGAAAAAATTTGAATTACTGGCTCCAAAATTATTCTTGCAATGTTCCTCTTAAAACCTAACTTCTTACTGCAAGTAAAGCTGTCAAACACTGTCAGCTCCTGTACGCCGTGATTTTTGATTGGAAAAAAACCAAACCACCACCAACAAACAAAAAACCACACCAAATGAAAACTTGCCAGCTGTCATGGTGTGGGACTTCTGAGTCCCAGCACTATCAGTAGCAGTTAGACCTGTTGACCATCAAGGCTTTGTCTGTCATAGTCCTACAATGGAGCCAACAGTTGAAGCATTGCTGCAGGGCATGGGCTCAGGCTGGCTCTGGGGCCGTGGTGGGACAGAGCAGCTGGGGAGCCTGGGAGCTTTCTCTCATTCCATCACTTGCTGTGCAAGGCTGGAAGGGAGCACATTCCCCCTCTTGCACCACGACAGCAAATAGCTGGGATCTGTGTACCTGCTTTCCTGTGTTCATCGGTATTTTCCAGCTGATGTAATTAAAAACCTAATAGTGGAGATTCAAGATGGAAAAGATATATTAGATAATATTGTTCACTGCCTTGGGGCCAGCACAAAATTGTTTCCTGTAAAATAGTTCACTGACTCCAGGGGAAGTCAAGTCTATAAGCAACATGCAGGTTCAGGCTATTATTGAACAGCTGAAGGCTTTATATATATATTTATCAAAATTTTTATTAAAAATCAGAAAGGCATTTCCATGCCCGCTTGTTCTTGCAGATTTCAGCGGTGCTACCTTGTTTCACTGTGATAAGAATGCATTTATTAGTTTTGTGTGCTCAAATGGAAGTAGAAAAAATATTAAAACAGAAATTGGAAATGAGGAAACACTTGGACTTGTTAAGTCAGTAGAGGCCTTCAGGTGGCTTGGAGTTTCACCCAAAGCCTCATCCTTTTTCCAGTTTATTTAACTGAGACATTGTGCTGGTTTGACTGAAAAAGAGTTAATTTTCTTCATGCATTTAGAAACTTCTCTTTTTCACAGGTAGTACAGTGATTTTTGGACTTAGTTTGAGAACAAGAAGAAAACACCATTAATATTTTTCTCCAAGTAACTTTCCAGTGCCTTCGAGTAGGAACAAAGAGAATATAAGATTTTACTGTTATCTTAGCTGTTGTCTGGGAGCCAAGAGTCTTTCTGGCTCTATCTGCATGTGTGAGGCAGCTGGGAAGGGGGACATGGATGGGACAGAGCTTGACTGACATCCAGACTGATCAATATGAATATTCCATCCCATTAGCATCATGCTTCATATTTAGGGAGAGCTGGGGTTATTGGTTAGTGAGAGGGACACCTGTTCTGGTTCTGCTCTATTTCACTTGAGTTCCATTCAGGAGTTCTTTTAGTTTGGCTTTTTGCCATCCTTCCCTTTTGTTGTGGCCTCTGGGCCTGTCGCCTCTTTCTCTCTCTTCCCCTGGGTTTGGCTTTTGGGACCAGGGTGTTCTCTCTTCCCAGGACTGGCTTCTTGACATGGACAGAGTTTCTGAGGAATTGCACTGAATATATTTTATTTTATATTTTATTTCCATTTTCTATATATTAGTAGTAGTAGTGGTATATTAGTTTTATGGGGTTTGTTTATTTGTTTGTTGGTTGGTTGTGTGGGTTTTTTTGTTTCTTTTGGGTGGGGTTGTTTTGTTTTGTTTTGTTTTGTTTTGTTTTGTTTTAATTAAAGTGTGTTTATCTCAGTCCACAAGTTTCTCCCTTCCTTTTTGATTCTTTCCCCCATTTTGGGCAGGGGCGGAGGAGTGAGTGAGTAGCCATTGTGGTTTTGATTGCTAGCTCCGGTTATACTACAAGAGATGTAATAGTTCTAAAGGGTCTTACTTTGTCCATCTTATTAATAATTTTAAAGAGGTGTTATATAACCCATAGATATCTCAGTTTTCATTGTAAGTGAGTCTCTTCAGTCATGACCAATATGGAGTCCCAAGCTGTTTTAGTAGTCGTAGCCATAGCAAGAAACTCGAGACACTGGCTGCTCTCTCAAAATCCTTAAGCTCAGTTCGCTAAATGACTTTTTTCCTCTGTTTCCTTAAGTTACAAATCTTCAGGAAATATACCCCAACTCCCTTTCTGTAAACCACACTATAAGCTGTGATCGTATATTGTGCTGTCTTGACAGTAAGTATTGCTGTGCAGGCTATCCTAGATCTTGCTGATGTTGAGTTGTGCAGCGGCTATGGTATTTTGTCATACCAGACTGAAAAACATATTCAAATCCCTATTAAGTCCTGGCAGTCCCAGGTGCTTCCACATATACCCACTCCTGGGTAGTAGAGTTATTAGAAACTGCCACACCGCCTTCGTATGCAGCAATGGTGCTAAGATTTCTGTATAGCCGTAGCCATCACTTAATCTCTCGCCTAAAATAGTGAGGTACCTGTCTTTCTCCAGATGGAAAAAAGATCTCACAAGCACATACAATTACCCAATGCAGACTGTAAGTCACATAATGAGAAGCTCTCTCTACTGAAGTTTGATTGTTACTCAACTTTAAAAAAGAAACTAAATCCAATGTAACACCTCTGCTGTGAGCAACACCAAGGTACCTGGTTGCAAAGAGTGGATTAAATGGGTGCAGCCACAGAACACCTTAGGTAACCTGGTGTTACCGAAGTGCCTTACTCCATGGTTCTCCTGAGATGCTCTGAAGAGCAGTGCTATGTAGTGCTGTGCGGGTACAAGGGCAAGAAGCCAGAGGACTTGATGAGGAGTAGATATAAGAAAGTCACCGCATATGTGAAAATGAGGTGGATTCCTTCTCTCCTGAAGTAACCTGTAAAAATCAGCAACTGAAAGTATTCATCTTTCTATGCAGAGTGATGCAGGAGAATAATATTAATACGTTTAAAACTTTGTGTGCTTTCTGCCTCACTTAAGTTTAAGAATGATAAATGATTTGAGCCAAGTTACTTTCATCTCACTCCTAGGCAAAACCAGCACACTGAAAGTTTGTCTCTTCTGAAGTGTTATTGTGCCTGGGCTGTTAAGTGTAAGGCCAGAGATTTCAGGTTAAGTAATATTGTGGTCAAATTCTGCCTCTAGCTGCTTGCAATGAGACATTGAAGTTAGCAACAGGCAGACCCAGTACTCGTATCCTTTCCAAGTATGTATGATGCAATTTGACATATGGGGTCTCTGAAGCTCCATCAGACAACAGGACCAAAGGAGAGTTACGTCTCTCCTGTGTAGTACAAGTTGAACTTTATTTGTTTTCATGTTAAGTTAGAGGGCTTGATTGCCAGTGGAGGAAGTTCATCTGGATCATCAATCTGTGATTCATATACTAAGCAGCTTCCTCCTATAACCATCAAATTCTGATTGCCGTGAAAGCTAAAATAAGCACCTTTGCTGTGAGCAACAGCAAAACATGGCATCGAATGTCTTGATGTGTGCTAACACGTAATCTCCTGTGTGTCAAAGGTGAGTTAAGGCTTAGAAGTCAAGCCTATTAACTGAGCAAACTTATCACCTGGATCAGTTCAAGCAACCTGACAGACCAAAAGTATCACAGTGAAGCAAGGATTCATGACCTTCATTAATTCCATGCAATGACAACAAATTATAATCCTGGTATACATACAGCACTGGAATTACAGAGAGAGTTTTGCTCCCTAGTTCTTTCAGTATCTTGAATCTCTAAACTCTTTAGAGCAACTTGATGATTCAAACCCATTTTCAGGTTGTGCACAAAAGTAGGGAACAGAAATTACTGCTGTTCAGATTAACTTTAGCCTAAACGAAGTCTCTCTGTGGTGGTCTAAATAGTAATGGCCATGCAAGTGTGTTAAAGTCACTCTCAAAAACTTTTGAAAGCACTGCTAGTATCTGGTGGAAATTTTCAGCTTGCTTCAGTACTCTTGTAAAATGTAGCCTGAAAAAGTTATTTCTCTGTTCTGAGAAAACTGGAAACTCATAGAATAGTTAATATTGTACTTTGTTTGTAAGCTTCTTGTTTGCAAGTATGTTAAAGAAAAGTCTCCTCTCTGATGAGACAGTGGTATGCTGAGTTATATCAGCTAGAAGTCTGGCTGAAAGGCTCCTGGCTACTTGCATAAGATGCCTTTACATATGATGGTGATGAAAAAGCAGAGCTTTGAGATGCTACAATACTAACAGAACAAAATTAGAAATGTTGAGCCATGTCTTAGTGACTCTGAAAACAACAGAGCAAACATCTGTGTTTGTTCCAAGACAGAAAAATTCCAAACCTTTCTAATGAGTCTTACTGGGTTCAAAATTTCTGCTATTGCAATGAGCACGCTGAGAGAATAAAAACTGGTGTTCATCTTACATAGTTTATAGCAAGTTTATATGTTGAGGTTGGCTTAAGACAGGCAGTAATTGAAGCTGTGAAGGAACATTTCAGTGTGCTATTAAGCTTCACATTTTTATTAACTTTAGTAGAAGGATAAAATAGGAATAATCTTGGCCAAAAAAAAAGACTGCAAATACTTAATTGTAGGCTCTGAGAAACAAAAAGTTTTCAAGTGAATTCAACAGTGGTGCCTAGGATTAGACAGACATATGAGTGAAGTCTTCAATTCCATTGTGAACCTTTTCTTCTCTATGAAACATCATAGCACTGCTAGGAAGACCACCATAATGGCTGTGTCAACCAAGAAAAGGTTGGATTGAGTCTGATGTGGAGATGGGAAACTAAAATGTTCCGAGAAGTCCTTGAGGCATCAGGCCTTCAAGTGCAATGAAGTTCCAACTCATTGTATTTGCAAGTTGTTCATGTTACGCTTCCATCAGGTAGTAATTCTCAGCTGTAATACCTGTCCATACCAGCTGGAGCTTCAGACTGTACAACTCAAAGCAAGTACAAGTCTAGCATTACCACTTAGGGTTTAACCGTGCTCTTGTAGTTTAACAGGAGAGCAGAAGAACCAAAAATCAATTCGGGCTAAGTTTTATTCCTGAAGTACTGTCTTCTGGATTGCCCAAGCAATCACGTTTTCTGTGCCTGCCTCTATTTCCTTTTCTCATCTTTGCAAAAGATTCCCTTACATGTTCTGGAGCTGACCTGACATGTCCACTGGGGTAAGGAGAAGGTGAGTCCACAGGAGAAAATACAGTCCCAGGTGAGATGTGGGGGGAAGAGAGGAGAGAGATAGGCAGGCTTTGAAACCACACAACTACATGACATAACATTGAACAAATTGCCACTTGTTTTGGTCTGGGAACTTGTGAATTTTTGATATATGGGCATGTGGTCTCCACAATACGTGTTTGAGTCTAATGTGAGAGATCGTGTAGGTTCCTGCGTAATGTGCAGCAAACCCAGCATGTGTGTGCCTTGGCCATCCAGACACAACATGTGCAGGAGGTAATAAGCAGTGTCTTGCTTTCTCTGTGCATTCTCTATGTAGAAGAATGCATGTGTGAGTAGCTTCTGGTTGTCTAACATCCCATTAAAGTTGGCATTTAGAGTGGCCAGACATTGAGGGAGGCAGGGAAAAAGCTGGTCCCATCAAGGTCCTGGCTATCCTACCTTTGAGCTTCCTATTAAATCTGTGCACACTATATCATTCCAGTCCAAGGAAAGTGCCTCCATGTTTCCATGCAAATATCAAGTATCTTATACAGGTTAGACCTTGTAAATCAAATCCTGTGTTTTCAGTGTTTCATCATTGGAAATGTTCCATGAAAAATACTTCTGCTTCAGTCACTTTACTGTTATTTTGTTTAAAGGACTTGCTATGAATTTTTTCCAAGACTAAAGAAAAAGCAGGAAGAAAATTAATTTTAGAAGGTCTAAGCAAGTTTAAATGATTGGAGAAGTTATACTTGGAAGAAATCAGAGTAGAGGCATTAGAGAAATTGCCTTAAAAATAATCTGTGAACCCCGCAGTAGCATGTATATTCTAGGTACTATAAACTGCCAAAATCCTGCCAACACCTCAGCGTGCTTCTGTCCCTTGCAGGACAGTCAGGATGAAGACTTTTCTGGGGTTTTGCTGAACCCATGTGGCTCAGCCAGATTGTGCGTCGTGTTAAGAGCTAAGAGATACCTTCAAAACTAATCACAGGATATTTCTGTCTATTACATACAATATTTTAAATAAAAGGCTTGAGTCTGTAAGTGCTACTATAACACCATTCAGTAACAATAATAATAAAAGCAAGTATTTTAGAAGTATGAAAGAGCAAGGAGTTAAAACGAAAATCAGTAGGCAGACTCAACTACAACTGACTCTGACAGATGTATGCTATAATTTACACTCCCTAGGATTTGTTTACATATTTATCAGCTTATGTTGACACTTGGGTAAATATATATACAAACAGAAACATGTACAAATATACATGTATTCATTTAGAATTATAAGGGGGACTTTTATTCTATAGAATAGCCAAGAGAGTCACATGCTGGCAATAAAATTCTAAAACCTTGGCTGCTGTTGAACTATACAAGAAAATGAAATCTTTAGAGTCATGAGGATTTTGGACCTTTTTTCTGAGTAACCTCTGTAGACAAGCTGTGGACATGATGAGTCTAGTATTGGAGAGGATCTAATATTTTCACATCTGGGTTTTGTTGGTGTTGTTCTGAACTTAAATGAAACTCAGGAATAAAACATCTTTCTGGAAATTAAAAAATAAAACTTATTTTATGAAAGTCAAGGAGATCTTCTACACTTCCAGGCTGTCAAAAGAGACAGTGAGCTTGTTGCATTCACAGCTTGCTGGTATAACTGATAGTTTTTTGCTTTGGCTGTGTTACACTGAAGATCTGCTGAAGTGGAGAGTTAAGCAGGCTAAGGATGTGGGATACTCACAGACCATGAGATGTGCAGCCAGTAAGCCAAAGGTTCTAGAAATAAGTATGTTTTTACCTTAAGCTATAAGCTGGTTTCCGTTACGCAGATCTGGCAGGGTTAAGTTAAAGCTTGAATACTTTCATTCCTCTGTGCCCCCTGAAAACGAAGAAATAATTGAATGGAAGTAGATTTGAAACTATTACCTTTCAAAGAGCACCAGATTTGTGCATGCCTTTGTTTTACAACGAGTTCATATCACTATTCAGCTTTCTTCCTGACCGTAAATCTTTTTTAGAAGAAAGTATATTGCAGGATTTATTCTGATCCTGAAGATGCTGGCTATGAACAGACAATTTGGACCTGGCACCAACACATCTTGCTTCTGCCCCTTCAGTTTTTGGATCTTTGCATTTTCCATAATATCAGTGGTAAATTTTTTACTGAACAATACTCCAATGAAGCATCATCATCAGTTCCTCCAAAGGAAGAAGATATGTCATACCATGTATTACTTTTATCTAGAGCTCTATGAAATTTTTATGCAGGGAAATAATTATTTCTCCATAGGTTGCATAAGCCATTTTACGTTTTTGAGGGTTGACTACACAGGCCTTTGAACTTTGGCTTTTGAAATGCTGAGAGGAGAAAAAGTTTGAAAAACGATTCGCATAGAGATCAGATAATGTTAATGTGCTATAAGCACATTTGCAGTTAGCAGTGCAAGGTGGTAAAAGCTATGAATGGTATCTTGGATTTAGTCGGTGCTGAAGAGGCACTATGCAGCTCCTAACGCATTGAAGTTTTAATTTCAGTTAAAGCCACTAGGTATTTCAATGTTATGACTACCTTCACACTCACTGGAGCCCAACTTTGGGAAACACACCGGTGTTACTTAACTGGCAGGTGTAGCCACAAGCAGGCAGAGTGACTAAGAATAAATTGTAGGAATTAAGGCAAGAAAAACATGAGAAAAATATCCGTTTCTCCCCATCTCGTCTGACCATCCCCACTCCTCAGCCAAGAATTAAGAAGCATGGAGGAAGAAATCAACTTCTGACGCATTTGGGGTGAAATAATTCAAGGCAAGATGAGCACCCATTAACATATAGGGATCACCTGCTTTACACCTTACAGGATACTGGCCATAGTGTTTCATGGGACAACTTCTGCACTGACTCACTGTGTGAGATAACTGATTTTTGAAAAACATGCAATCTTCATATCAGATAAGCTTGTAACATCAGTAACTCCCAGATACTCTTGGTGAGTCCGTTATGCCAATATCCTTCTCTAGTCTAGTGTTATACCTGTACTGGCCCTTACAGGTACTTCCAAATTAGCTCTATATAAGGTATTACATTTACCAGATGTGGATAATCTGTAGTAGCATGGAGCTTGGTGTGTGTTTGCACTCTAAGGAAGCGGGGTAAAGACTGCAGGAGACCTTTGCAATTGCCATCAATTGCCACAAGCGTCTGGACCTTGATGACCTATGTTGATGTCACTGATCATTGGCCTCTTATTAGTAGACTTGGCATAATAAGGCACACAACAAGGCAAATATCCCATATCACTACTGTAATTAGCTTAGCAGCAAAATCGGCTAAGCAAGAGGAGATAATAACAAAGTTACATTTGTGATCAAATTTCTATGCCAACAGCATAAAATGTACATAAAAATAATTGTAAAGAACTCTCTTTGTCAAAGGGTGGCCAAAGATTAGCTTTACAGCTCACATAATTTGGTCTGAAGTTACAGATGTGGAAATAATAGGCAGCTGGTTTCATTTGAGAGTTACACCATACAGTTCTTCTGCAGACTTTTCCCTGCCACAAATTTAGGCAAGCTTTGCACGAAACAGAAATAATACTTGTACTGTGCTTTTGAAGAGATTGTGGGCCAAGCCAAAAGAGCTGGAGTGGAGCAGGAAAGCCAAAGGATAGCACAAACCAATAATGAAAGCAACATGTGATATCATCTGGCCAGAGAAAAATGAGAACGGTAGTGGGATTTAATGATTCATTTTGAAATACCCCTTGCAAGGAAAGGAATGTGTTCAGGAATCAGGATGGGGTCCTAGGAACTAGGAAAATCATGTTTTATTTCTGATGTTGTCATGTCGTATCTGTGTGATCGTCTATCTGTGCCTCAGTTTCCCAGTGCATCTAAGCGTTCACTTCAAAGCTGTTCTGTGGGCTCTTCCATTGAGGTTTACTGCCTCTTTTGGGAACCCAGCTGAAAAGCTGAATGAGAGTCATTTTAACTGACTATTAAATGTTTTGTATTTCAGATGAAACCAAAAGCTACATAGAGTTCTGTACAAGCCCTTGAAGAAATGAGAAGAAAACAAACAAAAAAGCCCAAAACATTAAACCTCTTAGTGTTTTGAATAGATTTACCTTTCATTGGACCCTTCCTGAGCACGTCTAGTTCAAACATCTCTGACAAGTGCTCTCTAAAGCTTGCTTTCTGATAGCAAGTGTGCTGGGAGTGGATCCTCTCTGATCCATTAAACACAGATAATTTAGTGTCTAAAGTGAGTGATGACATGACTGTGGCACAGCCATGTCAGTGCTTTGCTGGTTTTAGAGCTCGTGGTACGAGGCCTGGTCTTTAGGTCCTAAGTGGGGAGGAAGGGAGGAGGAAGAAAGAGGAAAACCGTTAAAATATTTTTGCAGTGGTGATTTCAAAGTGAGAAAGAGAGAAATTATGAATGACATCTGGCAAAGAAGCCATTAAGGCTTGACAGTATATACAAAAGTTTTTCCTTACTTGTAATGAAAAGTGTGTATACTTCCCTCATCAAAGGATGGTGTCATTCTTTTGAAATGAACCTGAGAAATATTTAGAAGACAGCTTAAGGAATGAAGTCCGAAAACATTTCTTCTGTGAGAAAATCAGATCTTAAAACCATCTTTATGGCTGCTTGTTATTGCAGCATGGTCAGACTCTGTTTAAGAACATTGAAACTTAATATATTGTTTTTCTACTAGGAAAGAAAATTATCAAATTTCTTTTCCACTGGATGGAGAGTGATGTTGGGCACACTTTAAGAACCATAGACCCTGAAGATTTTGAGAGAAGCTTTAGGAAATAGGAGGTATTTTTGGTTACCAGGATGAAACATTATGAAATATTAGGTAAGGACTTAGATTCACTCATTGCAAAGAATTGGAGGGCAAGCGAAATTATTTCTTCACATTCTAAAAGTCTATATTTGTCATCCCAAGGTGTCAGCTATACAAGAGCTTTGCTGGTAAGCTATTTCCCACCTTTCCCGTGTGAGAGAGTGGGAGTCACAACTCATTACACAATTTTTTTGTTCATAGCCATCTATTATAGCTCCCAACAGCTGGGAAAGAGGGAAATGTCCCATTCACAGCCACCACTAGAGGCCACCACAAACCTCAGCAAAGAAATAAAAAAGTTTCTAATTTCCAGTATAGTGCAAATTTACGAAGAGTAAACAGAAGCAAGGCCATAACCTGTGTCCCACATGAGCACATGTTTCATGTCTTCTGTACTGAAAGAACATGTTGCTGAGCTTACATCAAGCTCAGGTATCCATCAGGCTTTTAACTTTTTCTATAGTGAAATTTTTACTGGAAAGAGGAATTAGGTATAACAAATACTTTTTGTCACCATAGTGATTTTTGTGAGGGTAATACACTTTATCTCTGTTTCATGGAGGTGAAATATTAGGTCCAGAGAGATTAAGAGACTTGCACATATTATTAGATGTTGTTATTAATTCTTCCTGTAAAAGCATAACCTGATCTGGGCCAGATTCTTTATAGCATTTTTATCACTAGGCTCAGACATAATGCATGTTATAATGAAGAAAATGGAACACAACTCTCTTAAAATTCAGTCTTTATTTAAAACAATGAACAGCCTTGCATTGAAATGCTGTCTTTTCTAGAGCTGGCTACAGATACGGGTTTTCAATATTCCCTGAACAACTTACAAACCAAATTCACCTGTAAGCTATATGGTCAGGAAGCCTACTGTAGCATTTTCCATGGCTGAACGCAGGATTTTGGCTCAGCCAGAATAAAGAGCATAATTAAATAAAATCTAAACTGGAAGAAGTACTCATTCTACCTTTCACTCTATTTAGGAGTCTGCCCAATGCAACATATTTTGCTGTGTCCTAGATAAGTGCAAATAAATTATATTACACTTTTTGATGAAGTATTTAATACAAAATTGGCTTTTCTCCATAGAAGGCTTGTATTTATCACTTCCACCAATAAATATTGGCAGCAGCTACCTGAGGCTGGCAAGTCAATCTTTCATGTTACCTTGCATATTGCTTTGCGATGTATCCTAGGACACATTACCAGTGGAGTCTCATACTGGTACCACATACAGGAGACACATCTGGCTGGGATCAACATCTCACTAGGTGGGCACAGATTTTTATTTAAAAGTGAATAATAGTGCTGATCCGAGTTGGTAATGCATGTTTTAGATGCTACCAGTGACTGTTTCTTTTTATCTTTCTTACTCCCTCTCATTCTTCATGACATTTGACATTTCTGATGGGACATTTTGAATGTACAAATCCCTGGCCTGCAACTAAGATGACAAAGCCGTGTTGAAGAATTGCTTTAGGAGGTACTTGTGCAATCAAAGAGGGCATGATGTGGTAGGAAATACGAAAAGGAGGCAACGACAGAAGTATTAATGATAATTGTCCCTGATAGTAAGATGGGTCAGCTAGCGGACAGCTAACTGTTGACTTCAGTATATTTGTACTGTGTTGACCATCCCCATTGCTGCTATTGTTGCTGACTCTTCCACCTCCTCCTTTGAGGTTGAAAAACCCTCCTTTAAGCAAAACGATATTGTCTTTCTATTAGGAAGAGGAACTGCTTAAACTTCGCCACATCGCTAGCTGCAAAATATCCACTAAGTTGATAACATGGCATAGGGAAGGCCTGTGGTTTGCATCAGGTATTATTATGTGCAAAAGGGCTGTATTAATGTAAAACCTTCCGTTCTGTCAGCTGTGTCTGGAAGTGAAGAGTCTGACATTTGGAAACTGGGTACTTTAGATCTAATGGGGAGATAGTGTGGAGATGTATTGGAAATTCACACCTATGGGGTAATATTTTTTTCCAAGTCAGTTACTAGAAAGGAACTGGGGTTGGTGCTGCAGATGTTTTCTTTTTTTCATGATGGAAGCAATGGGAAGTTATGTGTTCCTTACTAATTTTTTTCTGCATGTATTTCTCAGGTTTTTATATTGCGCCTCTTATAATTGTGAAAATATATATTAAAACCCAGCTGACATATCACAGGTTTAAATGCTTTATCTCAGGAAGGAGAAAAGAATTGTAATTCTTCCTGTAGCATGTAGCAATGGAGATCTGCTAGATGCATTATGATGTGTTTGTTTTCTTCTCTCTTATTACTTATGGGAGATTTCAGATCTGCCCTGGTAAATTCCTCAGCTCTCTTTGGATCTTTGGCATGCTAAATAAACCCAATCAATTTCATGTGTATGTTCTCCTTTTCTCCTTTGGGCCTCTGTTTACATTCAACAAAACTTTTGTTTGGACTGTAGCAGATTCTTTCTGCTAAAATAAGGATCTTTTTATCTTGGAAATAAATATACAAGCCCTTACCAAACGTGTTTTTGTGAAGGTTTAAAGTGATGCATATCACGGAGATAGAATGCGTGCTGTCACTGCGTCGTGCCCTTCTCTGTTCCCACTGAAGAGGAACGCTGTCAGCTGTGGCATCTACCTAGGGCTGCTGCTCATGGCTTCTTGACCCTCATAAATCATGTCAACCACATAAAGCCAGGAGGATTCTCCAGTGGCCTCTGAAGTGCTGGAAATATGAACAAGTTAACACAATTTTCTCTCTTCCCTAACTCTACCTCCTCCCATAACTTGTTAGCTGTCCTCCTCAGGCATTGAGTTGTCCTGTTGCTGTGCACAGCCACCCAAAAAAGGTGACAGAGGAAATATTTTCGAAGTTGCTTGGGAAAAGGTCTTTTTAAAGTAGTTATTCACTGACTTGTAGTGAATTTGGTGGGAATTAGGTACCTAAAAATGTAACATGGGGTTTTAAAAGCCTTTTAAAAGAATGAGCTGTCCACAGAAGCACCTAGGTGCACTGATTCTCTGTAAATGTCAGACTCTGTAGGTCTGCATTCATCTTCCCTAACTTTAGGCACATAATTGATGCACTTCAGTTAGGAACATAATTGTCCCGAGTCTCCCCTGTAGCAGTATAAAGAAATAAGCTGCTCGTACCACTAAGATCTCGATTGATGTCAGTAGGTGCCTCGTTATCTCCTAGGATACTCAGGGTAGCTCTAGTTAAGTGCCTAAAGTCAGTTAAAAAGGAGCTGGGGACTACTTGTCTGTCAATCACTTTTAAGGTTGCAAAGTAGATGTTTCTGAAAGGTAACTTGTTAACTTGAAAAATGTTTCATTCTGACAGAAGAACGCTGAGGAAAAGGCATATGAGACTCTTCTTTTAGCAGATACTCAGCTCTGCACTACCAAACTAAAACAATAAAAAAGGGTGGGTTTGTCTATAGGTGATCACTGATGCTGAGTTATGACTATGGTGCTTTGGAAAGGATGGGCTCCACATCAAGGAGCTGTGGCACTATATCGTGTTCTTTCCATGGCTGTTCATGTTGCCTGCTTTTGCTTCCCCATCAGGTGTTACACCTCCGTGGAAAGGGTGCAAAGTAGAATGATCTTTTGGGTCAGAGGTACTTTTATTTCCCTTTCTGGTTCTCACTGTGCCCCAAAATGTCTCTACTATTATTAGACCCCTCTGCAGACACAAAAGCAGAGGTTCATTGGCAGTCACTACCAGGATTAAAAGATGTATCTCAAGAAATATTCTGCTGATTTTGGAAAACAGATGGTAGATGGCAGAAACGAAACCAGCCAGATATGAATAACGCGGTTTCTCTCTTGATTTTCTTTTCTGCATATGATCTGCTTTCACACCAAAGCATTAGTACTAGAGATTCAAGAAACGGTTGTACAATAACTTACACAATAAATCCTTAGTCTGCGGTACTGATGAACATATGTTCTAGTGGGCGGAGGTTCATTAAGCATAGCTCTTTCTCACCAGCTGTTCTTGTGGATTTTACAAACTGTGGTTAGTTAGATTGGAACTATTCTTGCTCTGAGTTAGTGGTATGGAAATGTAAAGACATTTGAAATGGTTCCTCAAAGACTTGTTTTCAGTTCATAAGAACAGAGTGAGCAAATTAGTGGCAAGATCACAAAGTACTCTAAACCCAAAGGTTAAGGTAATAAAACACCGGAACAGATTGCCCAGAGAGCTGTCCCATCCCTGGAAACATTCAAGGCCAAGCTGGACGAGGTTCTGAGCAACATGATCTAGTTGAAGATGTCCCTACTCATTGCAGAGGGCTTGGACTAGGTGACCTTTGAAGGTCCCTTCCAACCAAAACTACTCTATGATTCTATGAAACCTCAGTTTCGTATCTGGAAATTCACTACTAAAACTCAATGAGATGAATGGTGCCTGGTTTGGACACTGAGCTGGACTGGGAGTGAGAGTATTTTAGCAAAGAATATTTAACAGATCTTCTAGTGACAATCAATGCCAATGGCTTTTAACCCTCAGCTGACCTCTATTGTGTTTCCCACCTATCATATTAAGTATGTTGCTATGCGACTTGCCATTAAACGTGTATTTCTCCAGTGTATTTACTGTGTAGAGAGGTATGTCCTGAGTTTATTTCCTTTGTTCTGAAAAGCTTAAATGGTCATTCTAACTCTCATTTGAACTAGCTCTGCTTGGAGTTTGCTCATTAGTAACTGAAAGCAAACACTGGAGGCAAGGATCACACCAAGTGGAGTGGTTATGTGGACACCAACCAGTGGAATACAGTAGATCTACATCTGATGCTTTTTTCTTCATTTTTTATGTGTGTAGTTCAGAATAAAAGAGCAAAGAGAGTTCTTCTGACCTTCATAATGACAATCTGACATAGAATCAAAATTAGAATCATAGAATGTGTTCGAAGAGTGTGTTCAAAGTAGGCTTAAATTAACAGAGGCATCGTACTGCCCTACAGTGAGGAGAAGAATGTGTTCCTCTGAACTGCTCCCTACGAGAGCTTTTGCATGACCACAAGTTAGAGATCAGCTGGAGCCTGCTTGTTCTGCCAGTGGTGTTTTTAGCCAAGGGAAGGTAATACGTTTATGCTTACACCTTGAGGATTCAAGGCAGTAGCAGCAGATTCATCCCTAGCATGATCCCAGTGACATCTGCAGAGCTACAATGAGTGCAAGGTCTGCCCTGAAAAGCAAGTAGAAAAGAAACAAATCTTGCTTTCTTTCACTGGCTGGGGACCTTTGCAGACCACTAAAATTCTGAAGTTAGAACATGGCTTCAGGCTCAAAATAATTGCCTTACACAGTAAGTTCAGTTGTTCTTGTACGAGATTCTGCTCTGTTACATGGAGCAGTACAGAGGCAGAAGAATTTGCAGGTAAAGAGTGTCCTGCAGCACTGAGCACTTGGGCTTTTAATAAAGGACTTTATGAATGTATGTTCCTAATGTTTTTTAAAATTATAGTGTTATGAGACAGGGTAGGCTGAATTCCTTATCTGTATAACATTTCTAGAAGCCACAGGTGGGATTCCAGTGTTACCCTCCAGCTGTTCCAAATAGCAAGACTTACGTTACCGGTTTTGAAAACAGCTCACATTTACAAATAGTGATGCACAAAATACTCTGCAGGATCAAGTTAGCTTTGAGCAGAGCAGGGTTAGAGCTGTGTATGCTGCACATTACTGATTGCAACATGTCAAGGAGCTAATTAAACGTTAAGTTGTGAGTTTCTTAATCAGTGGTTAATCAGTACATTAAAGTATGTAGGAGTGTTGCCTAACAACAACAGGAAACCTACGGGAGGGTTAGGGGGTGTACTCTTTTCCTCTCGCCCTCAGCAGCAGGCTCTGGAACTGTGAGCAAGGAGAAAAGGTGTTCTCTCTCCGGGTTCTTGTCCTGTATTCTTGACATAAATTAACTATTTCCTCCACACTTATCATTTAAACCTTGAATTTTAGTGTGCCTTTTAACGTAAAGAAGAAAAAATAAAGGCAAATTCCCCATTCCGTGATTTGTGACCTTGTCTCAGGTGAACTGAGGGGGACTTGAATTTCACATGGATCTCTCAGGATACAAACAGAAATGTGCTTCTCCCTTTGATACCTGTGACCCTGTGTGATTTCTTTGACCCCTGTTTCTCAGAGCAGCAGAGGCTTCAGCATCCTGGTTACCTCTTACTTTCAATCTGAGGTATCTTTTTCCCTATTTGCCTCCTGTATCACATGGATTTCTGGATCTTTGGGCTCTTGCCATTTGAAAGAGGAGATTTGTTTTGGTGGACCCTGTAGGTGTAGGTTTTCTCTAAAGATGTGCCGACTACTCTTATTATTCATAAAGCAGGAACTGCTCAGGTTTCTCTCCTTGCTATTCTTTATGTAGTCCTTCTGGCCATTATCTGCTTTCAGTGTTTGACTCCTATCTTGTCTTAGTGGATAACAGTGTTCTGGACTACATTCTCTTAGGAGTGTGACCTCTTCTTCTGACTTTATGCCCAACTTTTACAGAATGTTGCATTCACTCACAATAGTGGTTTCCTCAAAACATTTAGAAGAGCAGTGCACTAAAAATGCATTTGCTCTCCTACCTAAAAAAAAAAAAAAGGTGAGAAGCTAATTAAGTTAAATTCACTTTTTGTCATGATAATTTGCTTCAGTCCTTTAGTCTGACACTTTTGTTGTTTTCTTTTTTCTCTACTCAAGAAGAGGTAGGGTAAAATTTTCTTAAAAAATGTTGAAGGTTGCCAATGTGTTCAGACTCTCAAAATTTTTATCAGCCATGTCAATGGAAATATCACAATATCATGCAAATGTGAATTAGTTGGCAGAACATCTTGTTGCAGACAGGGGAAAAAAACCTGCATACTGAGTGACATATTTATACTTTTCAGGGGCCTACTTATTGGTTAAAATGGAACACATGTAGCTGTACTTTGTAAAAATAATGAAGTCAAGGATATAAAATAACTAGGCTTCTCCAGTTTTCAAACACTCTTTAAGATCAACAAATTGAAAAGGTTTTTTAGGATTCTCTTGTGGCTTTATGCATGAAAAATGAAATCATTCAAAGAACAGGGCATACAGATACCATCTGATATGTGGATCACAGTAATGCAGTGTATGCTAAGAAAATAAGACCAATGCAGAAACAGTCTTGAATGAGGTTTAGCATCCATTGTTCGCTATAAAATTGATTGACAATTCTTTTCCAACTGTGTAATTTTTAAAAGAACTCCAGGAATTGTTCAGCCCAACCTCATTTATATTATGAAATAAAGCTTTGTGTGCTTTTATTCATCATGGCAAGCATAGAAAAAAATACCAGCACTTATCTGATCTTGGCTTTACACAATGCAGCATTAGTCAACAAAGTTTTACCTGCATTCCTTCTGCAGGTTGCCGGGTCAAATACTGAAAGTCATTGCCATTTCATGACTGCTTGGTATCTTGTTTTAAAAGAAATAGGAGACTTCAGCTTATCTCCTGACAGGCGAGCAGAGCTATATCAGAGGTGCATAAGCTCTTTTGGACAAAATGGCAACAAACTCAAAAAAACCTAACCTAAACTCCAGCTTTAGGCTGTGATCCAGCAACGAGTTCCATTGATGTTTCCATGGAGCTCAATGCAGGATCAGCCACAGTTTTGTTTTGTTTTAAGTATTCTCATGGGCTCATGATGTTTCCCTTCTTGCTGGTAGCATGGGAGAAAAAACAGTAATTTTGTGTTATTTTGGCACATCTTCCATGCCTCTTAGTGGTGCACAGAACAGAGGCAGGAGCAAAAGGCAGATATATTGAAACATATTGATTCTTTCTCTTTTTTAAAAAAAAACCCAAAAAACAAAAAAACCAAAAGAAGTTCAGACTTGCAGTAAGTTGTGAAGAAAAGGTTGAAGCAATGGATTGAGATGTTTCTTGGGAAAAGGTTGCTTTGTCTCTCTTTGTTTCTTTTTTTCTTTGAAAATTATAGATTAAATGTATCCCCAGACAGACATCTGGGTCAGAATAACCCTAAGTGATGGATGCTGCTGCATGAACCTTGTTTCTGGTTTTGTAGATGTACTTTAGCTCTGCAACTTCTAATCAACATCTCAGATCTGAATATCCCTAGCTGTGGGAGCTATATCACACACTACTAATTTGATTTCAGCCAACGTGGTTATCATGGCAGAAAGGAAGGAGAGGCATCTTGAAAGAAGAGATTGCACCCAACCTAAAATGTATTGCAAAATACTTCAAGAACTTCCACAATTCTGCCGCCCTTCCTCTCAAAAAAGCCTGGTAGAGCATTAAATAAATTAAACTGCATTCTGAAAGTTCATACAAAGTCTTTGCTCTTTTCCCAAAGCTACTGAACAGCTTTTGAGCAGGGAATGATGCTGCACTGGCTCCTGAGAGGAGCGGTGTTATTTTAAGCCAGCTATAATTCTGTTTCTGCACCTGACAGCTACACTTACTGGCTGGGTTGGGAACTGGCTCCTGGCCCTGAAAAAGAAAACAAAAGTTCCTGCGTACACTGGCTTCTGACACTGCTGAGACCACTCAATTTCTGCACAAATTAACGGGGCACAGTGGTGTAATTCTTCTTCCTCACTTTGAGATATCTATCGTGCATCTATCATGTGTCTCACCTGCTCATACAGGCTCTTCTAGCAGGCAAAGGAACCATGAGTACCGCCTCACAGTGATCCATCTCAGGGTAAATGGCTCAGCTCTGTCTTTCAGATAAAACCCTGAGCAAGCTGGTTCCTTTCTGGTCTTCAAGTGGGGTGTAGTCTACTAAGTCTACACAGCTGTAGTTTGATGATCTTATTCCCTTACTGCATCTGCATGCATCTCACTTAGCAAAGTGATAAATCTTTCAAAAAGTGTAGTGCAATATTGCATTTTTATCAGAAAGATATATGCAGTAATAAGTTTGGAGTACTTCTGTTGTTTGGTTGGTTCATAATGTTTTCTCAGCTTTTTGGGAGACTGTTTTTCAGTTCCTCCATGCTCAGATTGCAACAGGGGATGTTCACACAATTTGTTAAACTTCCTTCCCCGTGTTCCTGGCATTGTACAGCATTTCGGGTACTCTCTAGGCATATGTAATTCAGACTAGCACTCCATTGTGACATTAGTGTTTAAGATTGCTTTCTTTCTTTCTCCAACTCAGATCTTTAATTCAGCATCCCATTTAACATGCTCCCATTTCCTCTGTTGTGAGATACCCTATTTCCAATCTTACCTACCCATGTAAAAGAATTAAACTTAATCCACAGTCTGAGCACCCTTGAATGCTTACCTGTAACTTCTGGTTTCAAGGGCACTGAGCAAACTGAATAGGCTGCTTAACGTTCAAGTTTGGTTAGGGCCATGTATACACAGAGAAGCACCTCTACCTGTGATGTTCTCTGTTTCAACCTGTACTCTGTATCCTCCATGCAGAGTTGTAGGTGTTATTAAATTCTTCTTTTGGTCCTGGAGAAATATGCACCAACGAGACAATGGCCAGCTGTGGAAAGTAAAAATGCAGATCTCACCTGAAACATGAAAGTTTATGTGATTTAGGTTTGACATAACAAGTGATACTTTAATAATGTATAATAAGTAACTCAGAGTTGTTCATGTTGGAAATAGACCCATCAAATCAGATAAAATTAAAAAGTCAACAGCTGAAGGAGTTATTTTTACTGTGTAGTTTAGATTTACATTTCAAGAGATTTTCAGGCATTTCTATGACTCAATATTTTTCCCACTATGTTCATTAATTAGAATAAACTTCTAAGAAAATTTAGGTTGCTCTTTTTTTTAGCTTGTTGCACAAAGGTCCTGTAAAATCTCAAAGGGCAAATAAAGTACCTTTGTTTAATACCTTTTTTTTTTCCCTCTCCCCCAACCCCACCAGATTCAAAGGACAGTTAGTGTTTGCCTGGGTCTCTCTGTTTCAGTCAGGGAAAGGTAAAGAGTATAGAGAAAACAGGTAGTCATCCTAATGCCAGAGGCAGGAAAGATGCAGAGATGTCACAACTTCTGTGATGAATTGGTGAGTTATTTTGTTTGTGTTTTACTGAGAGATGCGATTTTATCTTTTATCATAGTTTCTCTTGTGATGGTAATTTTCCTAAATAGCCTGTTAGATATTATAAGAGGGGCTGAATAGCAGACGTGGGAGGTTTTGCAGTCCTAAGGCAGCCAGAGCAGCTCTAGATCAATTCTACTCTCACAGTACAAGTCGAGGGAGAGAAGTCTTTATCTCCAGAAAACCCTAGCCTGTTCCTGTTTACTTACCCTGTCTGTAACATTTGTCACCACAATATGCACAAGAGCCTGTCTGTTGTTTACTTCTGACATATCATGATGCTAGGAAATAAATCCTGGGTACTGCTGAGCTTCACCTCCTTTCATCAGCATGAACTATGTATCTTTATGCTAGAGGAAGCTCCTTCACTCCTCCTTGGTCTCAGCAGCGTCTACTTTGGCTAACGTTACTCTCCCTTTCTTCTACGGCTGAGACCCTGCCACAAACTCTTCCGTTTAAATTCTCCACTGGTAAAATATTCCTAATAAAACACTGTCACAAAGGCCAAATGAAGAGAGAATAACACAGGCAATTCTTGTAGTTTTTCTTCAGTTTTCTGATATCTGACGTTTTTCTTCAGCTTGTAGTGTCTACTTGCAAGTAATTAAGTGAAAGAAAGCCAAATCCTTATAGTAATTGAGGCCAAGAACTTCAATAACGTTAACATTAAGGCTGAATATCTCACTAGAAGTTCCAGGGTGTACTTTTCCTTCAAATCATATGATTTCAGGTCTCTCTACCATTTCTTTTCTTTTTTTTTTTTTGAGCATAACTTAAGATATTTTATGGGTGGTATCAGGCATGCTGATGAGCTGAATTACCTGAAGATTTCTTTCACCTCTTTGCCTCACAATTTAAGCCTCCCTAAGCTATTCTTTGTAGGTATTTTGATTTTCAAAATTCTCAAAAGATTATGCCTGTGTTACGGCTGGCAGGAATTGCGGTTTGGTATTGGTTAATGGAATATTTGAGGAAGAGGGGACGAAACAGTGAAAACAAAAGAGAGAAAACATCAATCCCTGCACCATAGTGTTGTACGCTGTGCATTAAGGAAGGAAGCAGGTAGGTCTTAGAGTAGGGGTTTCACCAGTCGGAAGTGTGGAAAAGTGTCTTACAAGATTTTAAGCTTCCTCCATCATTAGCAATTACAGTTCTATGTCATATTTCCAGACATGGTACAAAACCAAAGGTTCTTTAAGCAAGTGTTAGGACACTTTCCTGTTTTCCGAAAGGACATGTTCACCCACCAACTCCAAATCTAATTACTGATACTGTAAATTGTTCCATTTTCTAACAAGCTTAAATTTTAAAAAAGTGAATAAAAGTATAATTACTGAGATATTCCAAAATCAGATAGTTTGGCTTCTGGAACAAAATCAGCTTGTTTCAAACCATATTTAGAATCTGAAGAAGCAGTTGTGTGAGACCTTGTTATCTCACACTGCTACAGGACTCTGGAAGCAGCTCCATGTCGAGGTGATGTCCTCTTGGAAAACTTTGGTGCAGTTGGAGCAAATCCCTGGAGTTCAGGCCACTTGGCAAGGACACTGTAGTCTCCACCAAAGTAGTGCAGGCTGTTGGAAAAGACATCATCTCCCTGGCCAGAACAAACTCCTTGTATCCAAAATGGCAGGAGATGAAAAGCAGAAATGGAGAATCGCAAACAGGAATAACATCTAAGACTTTACATCACTTGTCTCACCTTGACTTATGGTCTATAACAGGACGTACTATTCTTGATGGCACTCCGGATCAGTTAAAATGAAGATACTGCAACAGCTTCAGCTAAGCTTAAGACTGGACCATTTTCACATAGCTTACATAAAAAATGTACTGTATGATTCATAGTATTATTCTTCTATATTATGCTATTTATTTTATGTTGTTCCCACATTTCCTGGTACTTAAAATACTTTGGAATAACTGCCAGCACATAATTACATGGTTGTGTTTGTCAAGAAGTGTAGTTGTGACTTTGGCATTTAGTATTTTGGAAGTTGGGATACTACCAGAGAAGGTTTAAATTGCAAAAATGCTGAATAATAAAAAAAATGAACATTCATTTTATAAATAATCTCAGCAGACTGCAGAATTCCACAATTGTGAGATACATAAGGCAACAGCCTTCTTCAGTTTGGATATGCTCCATGTTTAGGAAGTTATTCAGGTAAACACAGGCACTAGAAACTTGACTTTTCAATGAAAACTTATGACCTGAAGGAACTTTGTGGCAATGAGAATATCCCAGTTCTGTGCCCTTCTGGTGGTGGGCATAGCCAACTAAAAGAAGTGTGATCAGAGATCAAATGCCACCATTTCAGGTTGTGGGGTGCACATGTGCCAACTGTTGTAGCTCTGTGTCTGACCCTGCTTATGGGCGGTCACAGCAGATTTGACTCAAAAACATTTTCATTGAGCTTTCAAAGCGGCATGCTCATTCTTAAATGGGATTTTGTTTTAACCTTTCTATTGTTCACACAAGCACCTTGCAAGACTAAAAGCTGGTTGTTTCCTCAGTGAAACACAGTGGGCTTCTGTGTTGCAGTGCCTCAGCTTGCCTCCCTGTCCTGACTACCATTAAAAAGAAAAGCAGTTGTGAATTAGGCTGAATGGACTTTCCTAAGTGAAATAATCTGGCTCACTTTGCTGGTCAGGCTAACAGAGCCCACTGCCATGCAGAACGAAGGTCCATACGTATCTCCTGCTATTATACATCTCTGGGAAAAACTGGTTTTATATAGCAGCAGCTACAGGGACTGTATGTGGTGTACTGGAAATCCTCTGACAACGTTAAAAAAAGAACCATTCAGACAGGGCCAGGGTGGGGGAACTGAGGGATAACAAACTAACTGACAGTAATGATGTCTGGAAACTGCATCACTGAACGCAAGATGTGCTTAGTAGAGTTAAAGTAGCAAGCATGGTTTGTGGTTTTATAATACCTACAAGCAGTATAACCTGCTTTTGGCATAAACTTTCTGTAATCACTACTCCAGTGCTTTATCTCACAGCTACAGTTTAGAACAAAGCAGATGTGAAGATTTGGTTTTGAATGGTTTATTAATCTACCCTGTGTATTGAAATACATCTCATGTGTTGCTAAAGATTCTAATTTGATAATGTATCTCCTCTGAAAAAAGCCCAACAACTTTCCCTTCAAACCCCCACCACTACCACCAATCCACAATGTTTTTTCAGTTATGGATTACTCCTAAGCTTGGGAGGCATGAGATGTTAGCTGTGTAATTAAATCAATCTGTGAAATATTCCTATGCCTCTGTCTGTCCAGGAATTTATTATTTACTTTGTACTATGCATATTTCCACGATAAATTTCAAACATTTCCTTTTAAGGAGAATGATCTTGTAAGACCTGCCTAGTGCATGGACAGATTATATTCTACTTGTTTTCTATAATTACAAACTCCTGAAGTATAATCATGACCTGAAAACAGAACAAAACAAAACAAAACATTTTACATGTGCAATCTGTATGAGGAGTGCCAATGTGCGCAGCCTGTCCTGCTGGCGGCTGGGCAAATGTCTCAGGACAGACCTAGTGATTGCAGATATGTATGTTCTGCTAAATGTAAAATTGATGCCAAGCATCCTCAGCATGAAATACAAAGTCAAGCTCTCTCTTTATAGTTAGGCTGAACCCAGTTCAAATTCTTATTCACACCAGCCCTGAGACTGGGACTGCAGTTTCCCATCTTCAGACTGAGAAAAATGAAGAAGAAAAATAGAAATGAGGTAGCCAAACTAGCAGAACATGGTCTCAGAGCTCTCATCTCCAACCTAGTGCCCAATATCCTGAACCTCCACACTACTACATCACAGGTAAGCATCTTTGGTGCTTTGAAATATGTTTTATTTTGGGGAATGTATTTATAACCACAGAAAAGACATATGGACTCTTCTAAGCACGAGGATGAATTAGATGGACAGACAGACACATACACACACACACAAAGGTTATTTGCTAATCCAACGGCAAAGCTCTTATTTTGTCCCAATGGATGGGTATTCTTGATGCCAGGACTGAGTCCTTTCCTGATTACATCCTGTGGCTGCTCATGATCTCAGTGGGTTGTGGGAGATGAGGAAAAGTGCAGTATCAGAGTCTAAACCTGCAGTATGGTACCGAGAGAAGACTGTTGTGGACTTTGAAAAAGTCTGTTTCCTGTGAATGCCACTCCAAGGAAAGGAGATAAAAATAGATATTTCTGGAGGGGTCCCAGGAAGTTTGCACAATTTAAACTCAATCTCAAACAGTTTTTGGAGGGTGCTTATTTCTGATGGATTTTGATGGTTATCTTGCTCCTAAACAATGAGCCCCACAAGCAAATATCACTGACTAGAGCCAGATTTATATAAGCATTTCAGATGCTTTCCTCAAGACCCAGAGGAAAAACAGGCGGAAAATAGTGTGTGTATGATGATGATGCATACTAAAGGAGAAATAACAACAATAGAGTAGTTACAGTTTTCTTTCTTTTTTCCTTTTCAAAAAAGCAGTAGACAAACAAGATGAGATTTCAATTTGATATTCCCACAAATATCTTTATCTGGTGTTCAGGAGTCTTTATGACTTTTAGCTAAGCTCTTCTGTATATGCACCTTTTGGTTATGTAAATATCATTATATCTCTTTTCCTCAATGCACTGTATTAGATTCTGGTCCCATCATCATATCGCTTTTAGATACATTGTTTCAGAAATCCTGAAATTTATGCAGAGACCTTTCCAACTGTAAAGAGTTTTGTTGGCATCAACTAGCTCCGGTTGGATGTTTCCCATAACTCAAGCTCTGAGCTGCCTCTGGCTGGTCAAAGTAGCTTTTTCCAGCTATTGCACAGTTATCTTCATTATTTTACATGGGGATTAAATATATGGTAAAGTAATTACTTCAGTGTCTGATGTTTATGTGAGCCCGAATGAAATGTAATGATGACCTAACCTCAGAACTGCCTTTGCTCAGATTCTGGGCAAGTTTAGGCTCAGACATAGACTGAGAAGTTTGACATGTCTCTAAATAGATGTTATCACATTGCTCTTCAATCTAGCCTGGACAACTCTTGAAAAGACATTGTATCACAGAAAGACATTTGCAGATGGTTTTATCTTTGCTTGTTTTGTACTCTGTGCTAGTAGCTCTGTTATGACTTGTTTAAAGGTAATTCAAATTTATTATTGCATTTTGCAGGAATGACAACACTGCTCAAAAGTGTCCCATTTTACCAGTGTTTTACACATTTTGCCACTGGTGCACAAGGGGCAAGGAAGGGGAAGTACTGATTCAGGAGAAGCATAAATCAGCACATTGCTACTATGCTCAAGTCTATAAAGCCATTAAACATTTTTTCTTTTTTTTTCAAAGGATGATTTCATCAGTTTTCTTTTTCTGGAATCTGTTGATCACAATTTCTTGTGTTTAATCTCATCTAAATTTTACATGCTTACTTTGCTTTGGCTATTAAAGTGATCCATTTTCTTCTTTAACACTACTAACAGCTCCTTCCACTCATTAGAGGCCATGCTGTTTAGCAGATCCTCCTGTCTAGTGGCTCTTTCGTTGTGACCAGTATCTGACCATCATCTCAATCTACAATGGATTGAGCCAGTGCTCTGTGTGGCAGAGGCTAAGAAAAAGAGATGAGGATCTAACACCAAAAAGATCTTATATAATCCATCTTGCCTCATTCTGGAAGTCTAACTATAACGTACAAGTAAAATGCAGAGAAGAAAAATCTGACATCCACAGGGGACACATTGAAAAGGTTCTTTCTTCTGTTCACCTGTCCTGCTGTTTTGAAAAAGTCCTCAAGCATGTTTACCTCGCTTATATTTGGAAACCTTTTTCTTCTATATTCAGATTTCCTTTATGTCTTGCTACAGCTCAGAAGAAGTTGTCAGAGATATCTCCTTGAAGATGGCACGCCTGAGTCATGGGACTGAAGCTAACAGAAGCTTCTTACTTGATGTCAACAAACTGTTTCTCTTCCTTCGTTGTCTTCTTGGGATCATTTCAGATTTACAGTTTAATGCGGTATCTCACAGGAGAACAAATGCAGCTTTATAGTTGCAGCTGCAACAGAAGAGAAAACTACAGAAGATTAATTTTGCTTGTAAGTTTTTGTATTTTCATTTATTTGAAATTCACTTATCAAAGGGACACTAAGCAGTGGTGATAGTTTCTTTATTAAGGAATCTGATATGGCAATTTAAAAAATTTAAAGAATTTGTGATGTATGAAGAAAAGCACGTTTTAAATGAGTTGAGGAATTCCATAGGTGGAAACGTATAGTAAATACCATCACAAAGAGAAGGAAGCAGGTGAGGAGCCCAAAATCAAAATGAGTATGAATAAGGATTTATAAGCCTTGCTTACTTTACCTTTTGACTATGGACTCTAAGCAGTTGTGAAATCGTACTGGCCATTGGGTTGCTAGGTCTCCGGCAGCCTCTGGAACCTGGAAACCACACACTGAGAGATATCTCCACTTTGGAGACCTCGTGTTGGGTTCTGATATGCTGAGGGCCAAAGGAGATGATGGACTCTAGTGGGCATTGCCTGTGCAGGAATTACTGAAGACACAGAGCTTAACGGTGTGGCCTTCTGATTTACCAAAAATGAAGACTTAATAGAACTTAAGGTAATACCTGAACTTGTGAATACATGTTGCTCTACTGGTGCAGATAATTTTGTATTATACCCGAAATGTTATTACAGAAGGCCTTCAAAGAATGAATGTCTATACTTTGCTATATACAGCTTTCAACTGTGTTTGTTTGTTTGGGTTTGTTGTTGTTTTGTTTTGGTGGTGGTGTGGTTTTTTGGGTTTGTTTTTTGGTTTTGTTTTGTTCAAGATGTTAACTACAGTCAAGTCCTTCTCCTGTTGCTGTTAAACTCAGTCTAGCTTTGAAACAGAACGTATTTCTGCAAATTACAATATTTCAATTGATAATTAGTTATCAATTAATTAACATAGAAGACAAAAATGTCACGACACTTGAAAGACACAATAATTCACTTGGAATGTAACACTACACCTTGATGAGATCACTTTTGATAAACCACACAAAGTTCTGATAACTTAAATTTTCTAATAGGCAGAAGAAAGTCCAGTGTTTTTTGGGTTTTAGTTTGGTTTGGGTTTTTTTAATTTTATTTTTTCATTTTAAACTTAACCAAAACATTAAGATACTTCAGGAGACAATATTCTACAATAACTTCAGGTAAATTAATAATATTGAGATCACAGAATCATAGAATCATTTTGGGTTGAAGAGAGCTGTTTCCTTCCATCCTGTCAATGTCGTTTGTGTAAAATAAATTTTAAAGTCTTAAAAAAATCGTACTCCAACTAGTAAGGCCAAAACATTTGCTTCAGAAAACTTCATAACCAGATCATTTTCTTCCCTTTTAAGGATGCTGAAAAAAATATTCCTCTTCCCTTCTCTGTGGAAAAAAATAGTGTAGATGTACATTTTTGTGCAATGTTACACTCTGAACAAATATTTTCCCAAGGGGAAGTTTTTGACCAACATATGTTTATTTACAGCTTTTTCCCACTTTAAAAAAAAAAAAAAAGCTATAAACTTTCATGTATTTATTGTCATACTCACTGGGAGGCTCAACTTATGCTGTTTTAGGATCTTCATCTGCCTGCCGGCTTGAATCACTAGTTAAACCAGGTTGGTACTACCAGTAATTTAAAACTAGCGTAAAATACGGAATAGCATGCACAGAATAAAGGTAGTGGAGAAAATGTGTTCCTCTGTGCATTCTTACATTGGCCTGAGTGGTTTTCTTATCTTTACTTCCTCACCTAATTATTGACTGCTAGTATTGAACTTGTGGGATTACTATGTTTTGTTTCACCATTTCCTCAGCCTATTTCCTTTTCAAAATACATTACAGATGACTCACAAAGCCAGAAATGCAGATCAAACCACAAAAAGTTATGATGCCTTGGATGGATCACACTGATGCAGGCATGGTAGACAGTTAATTCTTTGGAACTTATGGAACATGTCTACTGTGTGGATATCAAAACTAGGAGAGATGACCTTGCTTTGGGACTTATTAAATACTTATTAAAACTGCTTTATAAATAAACCAGTAGAGCTTTCGGCATTTAAAGGTTTCAAGACATTTACATGAGTCATCTGCTGACCCTGCTGCTCCTTCTTAAGGTATAAACTTTTTGTAAAAGAAAACAAAAAGAACATGATAAAGGTGGTAATTAGACCAATAGGTAGCAGATGCTGCTGTTTCATGCTGTTCGCATGCTTACAGCACCACACCTCCATAACACAATACCATTTCATTTGTACAAGGGGTGAAATTTTTTTTTATAATGTGAATGAAACTTAAAACTGGTACTTGTCCCAGAAAACTCATATGAGCCCTGATTTGTACCCTAAACCCTGTCTTGCTGTCTGCAAGGGAAGAGTCGTTAATTGTTGGGAACAGAAGAACCTTTCTTCTCTCCCTTTACCTTTAGTGTTACAGTAACAGGACTAGATTACCTCTGGGAGAAAACAAGCAGCTCCAAAACTTGGGATAGTAAGAAGGAGATGAAAGGGAAATCAATTTCCTTTAAATCATCTAGTGCATTTACTTGTTTCATCTCCCACCTATTGCGAGCTGTGTATTTTTATTCCCTTCTAGGGGGATGTTGCGGCCATTAGTACCCCATGCCTCTTTATTGACTCTTGCTCCCACTACTTTAATGGCACCTGCCTGCTTTGCAGTTGGCTTCAGCCTTATTGGTGTCTGTATTTCCAGTCTTAATGTCACCTGTAAAACCAATTGCACACAAGTCATACTGAGAAAACACATGCTGGTGCTTACTGCTGATTGAGGCTCAGGATGGGGTTAATTAAGAAAAGTCCCTGGAAACACCGAAGAGACTTGTGAAGAGCCACAAATAACAGGAAGCCTTACAGCTTGAATATTGACTGTGACTGTTTGCAAGTATGATTTTCTTAAACACAGAGGTTGAAGAATGTCAAAGGAGGAAAGAGTTCTTTGCAAATGGAAAGTTTCTGTATGCATAAACAATAGAATAGACTGGGTAACAGAAGCTCTGCTTTTGCTTTGGCCCAAAAAAGCCAAAACTTAGAAGAATTACTAGTGTATCTCCAAGAATTAGCACCATCAGGTATGTTTTAAATAATGCAGTGTCAAACGATCCGATTATTATTAATTTCAGACCTGATGGCAAATTTTGTCCCTTTTCATATTTCTAGTTGTATAGTTCAACCTTGTAACAGCTGTGTCACCTCAGCCTTCATCTAATGACATAATAATTGTACACAGTATACTTATTGCTGACATTTATTAAAATTTCTGTGGAAAAGGCCAGCTCTCTGTCTGTCATAAAGGTCATGACTGAATAAGTTTATTAGCATCATTTTTCAGATGGTTAGATATCCAAATAATTACCAAACACTTCAGCAAGAAACTTTAGTTGTATAGCTTATGTGCCAGTTTTGTGATATACTGTAGAAGCAAAAATATTTGCTATTTAAAAATACACTTTTTGTTTCATAAAACAAAGCCCATAATTTAATGGAATCTTGAGCTGCCTTTGAGTAGAAGCCTTCTTTCTCCAGAATGTATTTTTTTCTCCTGAAGCACAAGGAAAAATTCCTTATTTTAACATAATTATAAAATGGGTCAAACCCATCAGTTTTTTTCAATAACTATGTGATCTCATGATAACACAGAACTTGGAGAATCCAAGTTTAATGCTAGATTTAGGGGAGGGGTGCTGACCAGAACTGTAGCACTTGAAGTTCAGATTTTCCCAAAGTGCCAGAAGACTCAGATCAAAGATTTTTTTTTTTTTCTCCTTATAGGAAGCTCAGATACAGCATTTTTTTTGTTTTGTTTTGTTTTCTTTACATCTGCAGCTAACTGAATCCTCCAAATAAAATTAGGATACATAGCACTACAATCATCAAGCAGTTGCAGGTTCAGTATTTTGCTGAAACATAGAACCAAGCTCTGGGCTTTTTTTTATAAGAGTATCAAAATCTGGGTCTCTAGGAGGCCTCTAGGTCCTGCTTTCTTCTCCTCTGCCCTTCACACAGACACTGGGTTTTCTGTAAGCTTTTTACAGTAGCTGTGGCTGTGATTCCCCACATGGTACTTTGGTGTGGGAGATAAAGGACTTAATCCCTCCTTTCCATAGGATATTAGAAGCACTGTGGTTTGACAGGTCAGCATTGACAGATGGAAATCGCATGAGACATGCTGGATATTCAGCAGTAAATTAGCCATCAGACCCAAGGGAACACAGGGCTAGTTTTTCTATTATAGTAATAGTTTTGCAGTACTACGAACAGGCTTCAGTCTCATGGCAGGGGACATAGTAGCTGGTCTCCTAAAGAGAACATTCCTTTCTCAATGCATTACATGCTAAAAAAAGCCCCACTATTTTCCTCTTCTTTTTTGCTTTTAAACACACAGAGAACTAGAAGGCCTGTGATGCTGAAATCCACTGTTAAGCCTGTGGCAGGAAACTCAAGCCTCAGCAAACAATAGTCCTTTTTGACTTCCTTGATGTTTCTCATATTCTCATTTTCTGTGAGTAAAATAAATCCTGCCATCATTTAAGTCACTGAAATATTTAAGAGTCAGTGCCAGTAAGCTAGTATCTTTACTCCTTTCTGTCATTCTGCTCTCCTATTACTTCTGAAGTTTCTAAGCCAATGAAACTCTTGCACTGAAGACAAAATAGTTTCATAATACCTTACCTCTCCTTTCATGAAGAAAATGGAAAAGGTGTTACAGAGGTTGTGTCCACAGATATTTGAATCACTAAAAATTATCTAAGAAATGCTAAATACTACTGAATGAGAAGAGCAGGAAATTAAATTTAAAAAGAAAAAAAACACCAAACAAACAAAACAAACAAATAAAAAACCCAAAACCAAAACCAAACCCACCCCCTCATTTTCTCAGCTAGGGACATCCCTGTCAGCTGTTATTCTGCCTTAGGATGCAAGTTCATGTTGGATAGACATCCAGTCTTCCAGAGTCTTTTGCTAGAAGGGTTCCAGTCAATACATCTTCACTGGGGCTACTGCTGAGGGTACCAAGCCCTGCTTCCCAGGAAAGGGATATCCATGATAAATTTCTATTTTAAGCACAGCTAATGTGAATCACAGAAGGGCAGAGGTTGAAAGGGACCTCTGGATGTCAAATCATCCAATCTCTCTGCTCAAGCAGATGAAGAGTACAGCTTGGCTGCTTGTTGAGGCAAGAAGATCTGAGAATAAAAACAAGAGGCATCTGAAAAGGATAGTGTTTCTTCTGTGCCTGCTTCTTTTTTGCCTCCTGCTTAGGGTCAAGGAAAATACAAGAGCACTTGAAGGCTAAAAGTAGCCCAAGCAGTAATAGGAGAGCTTTTTGGCTAGAGAAGTCATCTGTGTGTACAGGCATGTGAGCAGGTGAGTTATGGAAGGCTCACTGATGTGTTAGAGGTGAGGGAAGGCTTGCTGAGGCAGAGTGGCCTGTCATGGGGCCTGAGTAACATGCTGGAAGAAGGTATTGAAGTCCTTGAGCTTGTACAGAGTGAGCGTTGTGGCTCTTGGGAGTTTTGTTGTGTGCTGCTGTGTTGTGCTGCTGTTGCTTAAGGTACAGGGAAAAGCTTTTCAAAGGATTTTTTTTTTTTTAGCTGCTCTACATGAGCTTTTTCCCAGCCTACATTTTAATGCTTGTCAGCTGAGCTTTTACAAGTTTTCAGAGCCATTAATCAGAGCAGTGTTTAGGGAAGTTTTGCAATGTATATTTGAGAATTTGTATGGTACTGGTTTAAATTAAAGGCTAAGGCTTACTTTTAAGGCTGCTTTTGGCCTCCTTCTGTAAAGCATGGAGCTGTGTATTATTGTTCTAAAAATGCATAATTAGTAGCAAATGTTTGCAAAATGCTAAAGGTTGTTGCTAGGGTGCTCCTTCAGGCTGGGATGTGTGAGGGATGGTTAAACCTAATTTAGATCTACTTCAAAAACTGTTTTTTTAAACTGTGAGTATAGATCATTTTTATGCAGTGCAGTACATTCTGACTTTTCAAATGGGCAACAGGAATAAAGGCATTCGTTCAGGAATAGCTATGACTTCATGTGAGCAGAAATTAAGCTCCTGTTCTCTAAAGTAATTTGCTAGTGAATCAGACATGAGAGAGGAAACAAGACTTCAGGCTTAGGCTGTTTTTTTATAGGAGTGTTGTTTCCTTTGCCCAGAACCACTCAAATTCCAAGGTATATAGTCAACACTGAAATAAGGACCAGAAGCATATGTTTATGTTTGAAAGTAAATTATACATTTTTTAAACTGATAGTAAAAAATGTTTGAGAAACATTTAAGTTACCCCCCCAAAATCTCTCTATATGACATTATATGCCCTCTTGAACATACAAATAAGCTTCCATGTAACAACCTGGTGGTTGCTTTTGTTATGCTTGATGTCGAGTTTTGAAAGAGCCACGTGAAAGGTGCTATGTTTGTGGCAAAGTGCCTTTGAGGATATTTTGCTGTACAGTACACTAATGATTAACACACAGTGGCTCTGCAGGTTAAGGTGATTACCAGCAGAGGAAGCTGAAGACCTTGATGATCAGAAAGTCTGCCATTGCTGTCCTTCAAGTGAACATCCTGTGCCTGTCAGAGTGGGTGCTGGTTGCTCCCTCCGAAGGAGGCAGGGTGTTAAAGCGAGGCTGTGGGATTCAGGTGTTGCCTCCACTTCTGTTGCAGGTCCCCTGTGTGATTTTAGTTAAGTCGGTCAATCTTTTTATGTTTCATTTACCAGCTTTCTCCCTGAATGTTTGACATCCCTCACTCTGTGTGCCCCCGCTTTTTGCACAGTGCCCTTGCTTATGATGTAGTGCTTGTGCTGCCCATGTCGGAGTCCAAAGGGCACCAGCAGGTCAGTCTCCCCCTTAACAGGAGCCCCACCAGCTGTCCATGCCTACTTTGGGGCCTCTGGAAGTTAGAACAGGGAGGGCAGGAACTGCTGCAGGAATGGGACCTGGATCGGGTACCCCACCCTGCACGAAGATCCAGGGGACAGGGGGTGCCACCAAAACCCAGCCCAGGGGGTGGGTGGCTATGAGGATACGGGTAACATATTTCATGTGAGTGTCTTGCTGAATTAACGCCTGCTGACAAAAAGCACTGGCTGCTGGGGGATCAGCAGAGGGGCAAGGATTTGTGTATTTGGGGTGTCAAGCACTGACCCAGCCCAAGCAGGAAGGCTGCCACAAGTTATAGTCCTTCTCATAAGTAAGGGCATATGTGGGCTGGCAGTGTGACTAAGCATTTTGTTGGGCCTCACAGAGGCAGATTTCCGTGCTCCGGTTCAAATAGTATCAGAATGGTGACAGATGTGCGTTAAAATTTTCATGAGTCTGTTGTCTTTTTCATTAGAGGGATGTGGGAAAATGTGGAAAATAATGGCCAGGAACACGAGTGAGATTCAGCATGCAAATTAGATGCTTACTTTAATATTCCTCTCTTTGGCCTTTCGCCTCCATTTTTGTGGAAGTGGCTGGGCATGCAACAGTGACACTACAGCAGATCAGCTTCTCTGGCATTCCTTCTGTATCCAAGGTCCTTAGGCTGGGTTTGCGCACACAGCACTCGTTGTCTGCACTGGACTGCATCCAGCTCTTAGTGTGCCCTTGCAGGATGTCAGGCTCTGGATTATGAAACGGCAGAGACACTTTTGTCCTCATTTAGCTTTGTCCTTTAATCTTGGGTAGCCAGATGCACATGGAAGTGCTTGTGTGCAGTGGGTGGAGGGCCAAAAAGCTTTTCAGGAGACTTAACTGGGGTGATCAATGCATATTTGTTCTCTAGCTACCTGGATTTGTGAATTGAGAAAAATACCCACCTGCTGGTGTACAGTACTTTCTTGAAGCCTACTTTGTTCAGTGCATCATGCATAATTATTTAAATTGCTAGGGATAATAGGAAAATGTCTCTTACGAAGAGTATTAAGATGGCCTTAGTGTCAGAGGTGGTATCTCTCTCCTGTCTATTCATCTCCTCCTCATCTTTGATATTTCATTTCTAAATTTAAAAAACCCAACATTCTCCCACTTTCAGAGGGGGACAAGGAGATTGTCAGATGTTTAGTTACTCTGTTTTTGTTGTTGGAAGTAAGATCAGGATCTGGCTCCACAGAAGTCACTTTATGCTGTAATTCACTGTAAGATGTGCATTTTTTCTTTTATGTAACCTCATTAAAAGGCTAAGCTAACTTCGCCCTATATTTCCCTTTGTACCTTTAATTATGAATGACTGATCCCTGTCTTCTAAGAAGACAGACCCAAGTGTGGCTTCCACAGAGTATGAGGGGAGAGGAGAAACAGATGGCCCCATCCAGGAGGGGATAAAGCTCAGATCCAACGCTCTGGTTTGCACTGGAACATCCTGACTAAAATGCAAGTTAGAGGCAGAAGATTTGAGATGCTGCTTCTGAAATGAATCCCGAGTGGAAGAAAGATGACTACTTGGTTCCCACTCAGTGGGAGATAAGCATCAGCTAATGTAAATTAGCTCACTTCTCTGTGAGGGCCTGATGATTTGCACCAGTACACTGTCTGTCCGCCCTATGCAATGTCTGTAGTTTCAGGAGGAGTACCTTTCTGTCCTCCTGACCTCTTTTTGACTCTTGTCAAGCTCATGATGAATGAGTGGATAATTGCGTTTGGCCATTGTGCTGGAAGTGCCACAATATCTTCTAATGGTCTAGATTACGTTCCCCGTGCCATTCTTTCGTTTTCCTATGTGCAACACTCTAATGCAAGTTTCTTTTCCTTTGCCTACCTGGATGTCTTGAAGGGAGTGAATGGTCTGCCCTCCATCAGCTGTCACTTGGTTTCCTATAAATATTCTGTCAGTAAAAATAAGTGCTCAGGCATCGAATTTATGTTTGTTTGGGTAAAGAAAGGAGAAAAGGTCATGACTGAAACGTGTCAGGGGTGGTTAGACAGATTTGACTGCAAATGAGTTTACATGCAAGAAAACTGGGGTAAAGAAGCTGCTATTTGTGGGAAGCTGTTGTGCAACTCTGCAAGCAAATTTGCCCTACAGCTTCTGATGAAGTTCCAAACTTGCACTCAAGACATGGTACTTCTGCAAAATTTATAACGGATTTCCATCACTGAAAATTGTTTGATTGCCTCAAGACCTGGGCAATCTAGGCAATAAATGGGTTGAAAAAACATCACCTTGGAATTGCAGAGCAACCCACACCACCACTGTGTTTCAGTTTGTGCCTCTATAGTGGCCAGGACACTTTAAGCCTTTCCAAGTTTGTTTTATCCTTTGTGGAAAGGAACATGGGTTTTCTCTCACTTTGTAGGGTGAGCAGCCCACAGACAGCTGGGAGTGGGCTGGAAATGTTCTGTTCTGGGGCTGCAGTACACCTTGTTTCTGCCAAGGGTCGCCTACCCTGCCAGGTGTTGCTGCATGCAGGCTGTGGACAAAGAGGCAGATGTGACTGTTGCAGCTCTGTGCAGGGATTTTTCAACTTACAATTTTTTCTAAATTTATTTTTAAATTCTTTCTAACATTGACATTATGGTATGCCTGGAATGCAGACATGTTTATTGTGAGTCTGCTGTAATGGGACTCTGCTTACTGGTGGTTCTGCATCATTATGAGAGGGAAATTAAGTCCAAGGTGATTATCTGTGCACTCGGCTGTATAGAAGGCTAATTGTTAGCTGTTTAAGTTTTGTGTTGCGAGATTTTGGTTTGTTTTTTTGTTTGGTTGTTTTTTTTGGGTCGAGGGAGAGATGTTTGGTTGGTTGGTTTGGGTTTTTTTGTTGTGATGTGTTTTGTTTGGTTTTGGTTTTGGTTTTTTTACCACTCTGCTTCTACTTCTCTTGGCTCCAAACCAAAGCTTTAGCATTTTGTCTTAAAGTCTGTGACTAAGGCTTCAGAGCCTATCTACATTTAGAAGTACATTTATCTTTAAGCTCATGAGTCAAAGCAGTACTATCATAGCAATCTTGCTAATGTAGCACAGAAAAATAGGGCAGCAGGGTTTCCCCAGGGTATATAAAATTGTGGTATGGCCCATTTGGAAGTAAACAGGACAGACTTATCACTGATTATCTTGTTTTATCCTGGAAAAATACTCAACTTGGACCTAAAATTTGGTCCAGAGTTTTTATGAATGTTTGGGGTTTTTTTCATGTCTTCCCCACCCTTCCTTTAACTCTACCACCTTCTGTCTTAATGAAGGATCAAGAATAACTACTTGGATTTAGAAGCCTTTCTTACACAAGTGTTGACTACTGAAATGTTGATTTTCAAGTGAGGTCACCTGAATGACATGTTGATGCTAATAAAATAGTCAGAAGCATTAGATAGAATCATGCTCAGTGAAGTGCTTATCACTAAGCCATGAAATCTATAAAAAGACCCCAACTGCTTTCTCCTGTTTCTTAGGATGGGGGATGCCTTATTTTTATTGCTTTACTGAACCCTCAATCTAATGTTAGTCATCAGCAAAGCTATGTAAACTCTGAGCCAGTGGCTAGAAACAAAGCAAAAACATCATGCCTCTGCTTCATCAGTACTGTAAGATAAACTCTTTGGAAAAGAAATGCACCTAGCTTCGTCTTAGACTGGTGGACAGATACATCAGGCAAGTGCTGTGGCTTGTGTGTCTCTTACACATGTACAGACTGGCCAGTACTCATCTCATTGACTTTATGTCCTGATTTACACAGGGAAGCACTGCTGTCTTTTGCTTTTTCTAGGTAGTTAAATTAACGTCTCAAACCTGTCTTACAATAATTCTGCAGGGAGCTGTTGAGTTTATAGACTCACCAGTCTTATAAGGTATGGAGTATGTAACGTATGCTAAGAAATAACTGTCCGTAGAAACAGTACTTTGCACACAAGTGTGCACTGTTATTTTGCTAGTTGTTGGCTGTCCTTGTTGTATGACTGGTTAGAGTATAGAACATGTTATCTTTAGTAAACAAAGTTCATAATATGTCTGCTACTACCTATGCATCTCTGAAGAGTCTGTTTGTAAAGTCCTACTGTGATGCAGTGGAGAAAGGATCTTCACTACCAGTTCCAAATATAATACATTTGATCTGCAGGGTGAGTGCACTGGGCAGCGGCCTTCTAAAGGCACTTGAAGTTTCCATTTACCATCTTCAAAACTTATTTTGGCATATTATTGCTCTTCAGAATGAGGAAATGTTGATAACAATTATTGCTGGAGGTATCATTGCATTGTCTAATGGTTTTGTGGCCTGCTGTCAATGTCTTTGAGAGAGCTGTTAAAGGATCTCTATAACTTATGGGCAACTGTCTTACCCTAACCAGCTGGTAGGGCTTAAGATGCCACTTCTTTCAGATAAGAAGTAATACGATACGACATCCCTAGAAGCAGTTTAGGATGGTATTAGAAGTTGCTCAGGTAGGAGTGTATGTTCAGACATGGTGTCTGTCTGCTTTCTGATGACAGAAGGCTTACCTGTTGCTAACACACAAAAAGAGTGTGCTAGTACTTGTAGATAAGGTAATAAGAAGATTTCTGGGCAACCACTCAGTATCACTTAGCAGGAGATCTGATGGGGATTTCAGAATTGCAGAGTGTCAAAAGTAGGGTGGGCAGGCAGCAGCCTGTCTTGGGTAAGGAGTCTGTTTTGACAGATAGGGCTGAAACTTCATAGTAAGCAGTGTAGCTGAAGGAGAACTGCTAAGGTCTGATTATGGCTTAAATTAGGTTGTCCACTTGGATGCCAGGTGAAAATGTTCATCTGAGATAGAGAGACATGTTCTGATGTTTCGTTGAAGCTCTCCTAAACAGACATTAAACTCCAAGAAGAAAGATGGAAAGTTGAGAGAATGACAGTGTGCAATGCAAGGGCATAGATTTATAGGTGCTAATGCCCAGCTGTGATTTGGTTGGCACAACTTAGATGTAAACTGAACCTGATTCTCATGTTAGTAGACTGTACATCCCTTTCTGAGCATATTTGGTTGCTATTGTTACTATGGAGATCAAGTACAGCTTAGTTCTCATTAAGCAAACAGGAGAACCTGTCAGTTCTTCAGTCAGTTCTGATAATGTGTTTTCCTTCATGTCTTGTTGACAGCAATGGTGCAAGTCAAATACTGCTAATGGAAAGCTGTCAAACTGTGTTTTCTGGCAGTGACTATGATTCAGCTTGTATACTGACTGGCCTGGATCTTAGTGTTTGTGGTCTGATATGTAAGGACAGAGCTGCTATCTTGGGGGACAAAAAATATTTTCTCTATGTTGTGAGGTAAGATGCTCTTTAAAATCTGTAGGCTAACTGCCAACAAAGCTCCTTCTTTGGAGAATGCAACTGCCTGCTCTAAGTCACTGTTATGGAACCTCACTGCTGGTTGCCTTTCCTATGCCATTAAATGATAGATTTTGGGGAAGAAGATGTTAGATACAAGAGAAAAGGCTGTACAACTTACTGTGGAGATCACCATGGTGGTCACTGAGAGCACGAGTGTGATTGTTGAGTCAGGAACAGGCTCAGTAGCCACAGGTAGAAAAGGGAGCAATGCTAGATAAATACAAAAAGCTAGTAGATTGCTATTTTCTAGAATCTTAGAATCATCTCAGTTGGAAGAAGCTCTCAGGATCATGGAGTCCAACCATAACCTAACTCTAGCACTAAACCGTGTCCCTAAGAACCTCATTTAAATGCCTTTTAAATACCTCCAGGGATGATGACTCCATCACTGCCCTGGGCAGCCTGTTCCAATGCCTGACAACCATTTCCATGAAGAAATTTTTCATAGTATCCAATCTAAGCCTCTCCTGGTGCAACTTGAGGCCATTTCCTCTCATCCTATCACTTGCTACTTGGGAGAAGAGACCAACACCCTCCATGCTACAACCTACTTTCAAGTAGTTGAAGACAGTGATAAGGTCTCCCCTCAGCCTCCTTTTCTCCAGGCTAAACAGCCCCAGTTCCATCAACTGCTCTTCATCAGACTTGCGCTCCAGGCCCCTGACCAGCTTCGTCACCCTCCTCTGCACTCTCTCTAGTACCTCAACGTCTTTCTCATGATGAGGGGCCCAAAACTGAACACAGTGTTCAAGGTGGGGCCTCTGCAGCACTGAGTACAGTGACACGATCACTTATCTAGTCCTGATGGCCACACTATTCTTGATACAAGCCAGATGCTGTTGGCCTTTTTTGTAGCTAAAAAAAAAGTTTAGGAGTTAGGCAAGTAGGTAATATGGTGGGTTTTGGCTTATCTGCCTACCGTGTTGATATTCCTTAAGGTGAAATTCTTTGCTTCTTTCTTTCTTTCCATCAACCTATATGCACCCATAAGGTAGGCTGGTTCTGTAGCGTTTTCAGTTTGACACATGGATATCTTGATGGAGGGAAGTAAAATATTATAATCTCGTTTGTTGCAGTAGTGATAGGCAGAAGGGTAGTAAGGAGGGGTGATTGTGTGTGATTTCAAGTAGTCACATAGGTATAAATGAGTGTGTGAGATGGAAACTGGCTTGACAATGAAAGGCAATTACTGTCATAAGACTGAAGTGATCCTGGATATACAGTATAAATCTGTCTTCAGTAAAACATTTGGATAGTGATAGACAGATAATGTTGTACAAATCACTTTTTTCTTTAGGTTTGACCTGTGTCTCCGAACTAAAAAATGACAACTCTTTTTCTTTTTTCTCTTCCCTCAGCTAAGCTTCTGCAGCCTGAGATGGAGGATCTTGTGCACAAGCACAAAAGCAGAAGGGTTAGTTTGTGTATCTTGGTTCCTTTTCATTTGTCAGTGAGCTTATGAGTATTTTCTAGTCCAGGTGACAGAGGCTAAACAGTATATTCAAGAGTGTATCTTATTCATCAGATATGCCAGCTGGAGCATCAAGCTCTTTTTCATGGTATTTCTACCTTGGTTCTGAATTCCTAGGTTTTTCAATGGTGTGCCAGTGTTTGGTGGTCAAAATTAAAAATGAGCTTGCACCTATGAGACAATGTTCACCTCTCTCCTACAACTTATTATTCAGGAAATAGATGGTTACTGCAACTCTTCTATGAAACATGATGGGACTTTAATCAAAATGGCAGGGCCTATCACTTTGTTGAACATCATTTTGGGAGCCCATGATATAGGGAGAAGTGGAAAGCAGTTTAATAATAGAATCAAGGGGTAGAGATGAATTTAGCTTGCCTCACTGCTTTGAAGTAGGCAATCAGAAATTGGAAGATGCCAAAGATGAGTTGAGTCAAAGATGACACAAATGTCACAGAAGTCTCTCAAAAGGTAGGAGACCATCTTTTGTTGTGTTAATGAAAATTTAATGTTTCTGTAGTGCTTAGGAACTGGAGCGGGGGAGCCGGGAGTGGGGTGTGGGAAGAGCTATACAAGAATCAAAATGAATAACTGAGAAGTATCAACAGTATAATTGTGGACGCTGATGCTACCTCCTTTGAATGTCAGGTAAGCTCTGTTGCCTCCAAGTTCTAGCTTGGACTTCTAACGTATCTGTGTCAGCACACTTTCTGTCCTCTGGAGCATAGTTCCTAAATTTCCAAACACAGATCCTTTGCTAATGGGATCCACATCTTCACTAAGTCCTGTTCAACCTCTGCTTGAAGAATCATCTTGGTCATGTCAGCTGGGATCCACTTTGTGTGTAACTGTTGCTGAGAGATGACGTGAAGTTGTAGGAGGCCAGCTTTGAAATAAACTAATCTAGAGTTAGAAGCAGAATGACTTGCCATTTCTCAGCAGATACTGTCTCAATTGTTTGTGCTGTTTTGGTCTAGTATCCAGAATTCAGGTCCTTCTCAATCAAGAATGCATAGAGATCTCCTTGGTCTCTCCATTGCCTATTCCTTTTAAGACGTCTCCAGCACTATCCTATTGTAAAGTCAAGAGAAGGCAAATGAGGTCCTGGGAAAGCACTAAGCTGTTGGTGAATGTGACACATAGCATTTGCAACTTCAATTATAGTCTAACTCAGTCCTTCTAGTAGCTGTGTGAAAATTTTGCAGCTGCACAGAGCAAGGAAAAGAAGGATGAGGTTAGTTCCTAAAAGATCAAGCTCAAGCCTTGCTTTATCCTCTCAGAATAACTCTATTAAACTCCAATTCAGAACAGTTTTAATGCCAAATAGTGCACTTAGACAGAGATTTTGCTGTTGTAAATGAAGCTGCAGTCACAGGCGTCTCCTAAAGGGACTTGTATGACACGAGTGGTAATATGAATAAAATGTTCCTCTTGATTTGCAATTTGAATTTAAAATAAAGAGAAGTGATTGCTGGAGCAGTTGCACAAACAGTCAAGTCTAGCCCTGGCAAATCTCTTTTTGCATTAACGTGAGCACAAGCAAAGCTCTCTATACTTCATTACACACCTAAAATATGCCCGAGGGGAAAACAAACAAAGAAAAAAGATTGCCAGTTTGTGTCTGCTATTCTACAACTGCAAATACCCCTACAGAAACACTATCAGCATCCCTAGATTCTGCATCTTCCCTTCCAGGAATGTACCCAAAATGCTCTTGCAATAGATGTGAAGCTAAGCAACCTTTCTCAGCAGAACGAACTCTCACTGGCAATCGGTAAAGGGCAGAAAACCCCTATTGACAATAAGTAGATATTCTGTACGAAGTAATCACTCTGGTCCTAGTCATCAGACTTGTGGGTCCCTTACTACAAATATCCCCCCAAAAGAGCCTAAAAGCTAAAGTTAATGATGCTACTAGATTTTAGAAATGTGGACTCTGTTGAGTGGCTTATGGCACTTTTAAATCAACATGGTCCACAGGGGATGCATTACTCGTCTTTACAACCAGCCTTTGTTCTCCCAACAGTGAAATTACCATGATAGTTTTCTTTCTTCTGCACCTTCATCACCTCACTTTATTCCACAGGGATGCTAAATACCTTTGCCTCAAAAAATGATTGTACATTTATCCTTCAAGCTAAGCTCCAAGTTGCCGCGATTGAGAGACGGGACACAGCTTGATGCAAGCAAGATGTCAACTTTATTGTGTTCCTAACATATATTTATACTAGTTACAAACGACGTGTTTCAAGCTGATTGGCTCTCACACTAAACTAGGCAATCATAGATTGGCTAATGTAAAGAAGCCTTTTTTTAGACACTTCCCTCAGCAACAGGAACAGTTCTCCCATCAAGGCAGCACCTGTGACCATCTGCACACAGCCAGCACTCTCTGTTCCCTCTAAACAAAGCTCCCGTCCAATCCCTCCCAAGGTCTGCGGCCGACAAGCCCCAACACTTCCTCCTTTATCAATTGGTCCGTACTGGGGATTTTCTTGAAACCAGCCAAATCCTGTCCTACACCAAGCAACGCCGTTTTTGTCTTGCATTTAGCTTTGAAAGCTGCTGCTCCATTTCGGGCTTTCATATCTGAAAACTTGTCTAATTTTTCCAATCATATGGCTTGTTCGCAAGAAGTTATTACTTTAATCTGCAAATATTGTCCTGCCTCTGGTCTTAACTAAACTTGTTGCTTAAGCCAAGCCTTTTTCCCTGGCTAGCACAAGTGTTTCACTTATAAGTCTGAGCCCAAAGAAAATGACTTAGTTATGAAGTAGTCTCTCTTTGCCCAAATACAACTCCGCACTCTCTTCAGGTGACCTCTGATTTTTCCCATGAAACTTCATAGATAATTCTGTTTTCTGTTAAACACAGGTAAAGACTTCTGCCTGTGACTAGATACACACCCAAGGAACCCTTTGAATGAAAAATATCTGCAGATTTGGAGCCATTGATGGGAGTGAGGAGTTGGGGGTTGTCATAGAGTCGTAGAATCCTTTTGGTTGAAGGAGACCCTCAAGATCATTGAGTCTTACCATGACCTAACTCCAGCACTAAACCATGTCCCTGAGAACCTCATCTATACATCTTTTAAACACCTCCAGGGATGGTGACTCCACCACTTCCCCGGGCAGCCTGTTCCAAGGCCTGACAACCTTTCCCATGAAGAAATTTTTCCTAATATCCAATCTGAACCTGCCCTGGTGCAACTTGACACCATTTCTTCTCATCCTATTGCTTGTTACTTGAGAGAAGAGACCAACACCCTCTTCGTTACAACCTCCTTTCAGGTAGCTGTGGAGGGCAATGAGGTCTACCCTGAGTATCCTTTACTCCAATAAATATAGGCAAATAGGTCAATAAATATAGATAGATTGTGTAGTGTTAGTTTTAAGGTTCAGTAGGATTAGACTAAATATTGTGCTGTACTTCGAATTCCTGCCCCACTACAACTAATTAATGCCATTCAAAGTCACATTTCAAAGCTGCATGTGTTGTGACAGATTATCAATACCTGTAAGTCATGCAAAGCCATTTATCTGGGAAATTAGTCAGCACCACTCCTTTGGTGTCAGCTTTTTGTGAGACAGCAGGATAAACTTCAAGTTAGCAAGTATTACTCTGTAGATAGGCCATGCAGTGGACTTCAGCAGACTCTAGATGACTGAGGGACCGCTGTAAATAGGTTTATCAGATGGACAAGTGAAATATCATGTAAGGAGCTAGCAATTTTTTTAAAATTTTTTCCAGTCTTTAGAATTTCTTCCTACTAGTCCATCCACACATCTTGATAGTATGCTGTTTTATCAGTACTGCCATATTTTTTTCTTTAAAAAAATTAAAATCCAACTAGTTGCATTTTTTACTTTCCTGGTAGTTTACTGGTATGAGACAGGGAGAGAGCTGTTTTGAAGTGGTATTTTCTACAAAATAGTGTGACTCTCATTGTTCTCTCCATGGTTTACAATGTATTTTAGCTCACCTGGCTACAGTGGCTTTCAGCATTTCAATTTATAATTAAAGGGGTTGTTATATTTAACTTTCCTAACAGGAACCACTTGAACAGTTTCCTTATTTAGTACACACGAAATTGGCAATGTGTGGGGGGATGATTGTCTTATTTTTTTTTTTTCTTAATACAATGAAAATTGTTCTCTTCTGAAAAAGGGCGTGAAATATTTATCCTCCTTGTCTCTGCAGCTGCAAAGAAAGCTCTAAATAGAGAAAAAAGTTGCTATTATGCTCTGGGGACTGTGGGGCAAGTTTGAGGAAAAAAATTGCACTGCTAGGCAAGCTACTCCTTAGGTCACTTTGCTCTGTTATGCTCACAATATATCAAGCACCATATGTGCCACAGAGACATTCAGAATAAAGATGGCTATTTGTTCTTTGTCTTATCCAAACCATCACCTTAGTCATTTGTATTTTGGTTCTGCTAGACTCCCATGTTAAACTTCTTTGGCAGACTGATTTAGACAAGGCAGGGATTTGCTTTTTGCAGATGCTATGATAATAAGCACAAGATGCTGCTTTGGTATTCTTGTACTGCTCTTTATTTGTAGGGTGTAGGAGGCTGTTGTTTATAATGCTATTTGACTTTCTGCTTCTTAATTTTTTTTTTTTTTTTTTTCCCAGCAGTGTCTGCCCAGAATCTATCTTTGCAGCAGAAAATAGAACTGAAGCAGGTTTTTACCTTCAGAAGAAACTTAAGCTTTGGTAAGAGAGATAACAATCTTAACTTCTGTATGTCAGCCAGCAAGGGTGTTGCTGTACTCTGTATCAACACTTCAGCAGAAGTTATACCAATTATCCACTGCTTACTGGTGCTGTTGTGGCCTCAGGACTGGTCACTGGGGAACTGGATGTTTTACAGGAATTTGAATGGATTCAACATACTTATTTTGTGTTAAAACCAGACCTGTGATGTAGTTTTACAAAACAGAACTGCATTGAAACATATTCAGCAGAGGAGCTTGTGTGATGGTTGTGTGACACAAGAGCTTTTGAATTTGGAAACCTTCCACAGGACACTTGCAGAAGCAGACTTCTCCATAAAATGCTTGGCTTTGAGAGACTCTTTAAAATAAATGACGCTTTGTCACCAAAATACAGAGCAAATGTTGAGAGGCAGATACTTGTTGAAGTGCAGTTATTGAGTACTAAGAAAATATGACACAGGCAGTTAAATTTAAGCAAAAATATTGAGTTAAGTCTCAATAGCATGGAGCAGAGAAATTGGAGGCTGCAGTTAACTTGGCTTCTCACTTGAACACCTCAACACAGATGAATGCTATAGCCTGCTTTCACGTCCTGACCTACCACTGCTTTGGAGTTTGTAGACAGGTGGACACTTTGTTGAAGGGCTGTTTCTGGAAGCCTTGTGGTCAAGCTTAATCCAAATGATCTTCTGCCATTCATGTGTAGTGTCCTAACTTCTAAGAGCAGAGTCAGCTTTCCAACGGGGACTGCGGTTATGTTCACTTTGTCTCTTCCTCTTCCCTCATTACCTCCTTTGCTCCCTCCAACAGTTTTGTCTGCACTGTGATAGAAAAATAATCAGGATTTCTTCTCCTTAAAAAAAAAAAAGTGATAGAATTCGGATTTCTTGAAATCACTGCATGGTCTTGATTTAGACGTTGACTGTAAGTTGAGGAATTGAGAATGAAAGAGGTTTTTTCAAGCACAGGATTGCTAGTGAGCAGCTCATATTGAGATAGGAGGGAGGAAACACCAAAAAAATTTTTTTTTTTTTTTTCAGTCCTCTCACCAGGTAAGTAGATAAGTAAGCAGATAAGTACATGAAGCCTGTCTTCGATTCCCTGTCTTCTTGCTAGATTTCCCAGAAAAAAAAAAGCTAAATCTTGAAATTCTGATATTTTAAGGATTTTAAAGACAAATAATCTTTTATCTATATATTTTTTCCTTTATACAGTTCCTCAGCTCTGTGAAGATGCTTTGTGTCTTTGAAAACACAATCAAGCTTTGCCAGAAATGCAGACAGAAAATGAGTCGTGAAATATATTTTACTGTTTGCCTGCTGTTAACACCCGTGCCTCTACCCAGACTTAGGATTTATATCTTCTTTTTATACAACATGTCAATCACTTGACACAGCTCACAGAGCTCTCCCCTTCACGCCCCTGCTTTCTCCCTGACCTGGGTGGTGTTTCCTCAGAGCAAGCTACCTTAGCTTCACTTGCACTTGAACTGCTGGTGTGGAAACCAAGGCAGAAGGTTGGATGCTGGGCAAACTTTGAAAGAAAGGACAAGAAATGGAGTGTGCTGCTTTCCACATGGAAAATCTGATGGCTGGATGACAACATGAGAGACCCTGTATGTCTATGCCTTGACTTTACCTTTTCTTATAAAGTAGGCATAAATACCATCACAGCTACATTGATTAACCTGATTAACTAACCTGATTAAGTTATCTTATTTGTCATCTTAAGGTGTGTTATCATCCTTGGATAGGAGTAGGGCTGAACATTAAAAAAAAAAAAAGTAAATAGAAAAAGGTGGGGTAATTGTATTTTCTAGTTCTATTATACAACTATGATAACGAATAGTTTTGACTGAAATAAAGAAGCTTGCTTAATAATAAAGGAAGGAGAGTGCTTTACTCATAGCCATAAAGAATAGGAAGTTCTTCAGTGCAGAATTGTCAACATTCAGTATTGTATCTTGGTGATGGGTTGGTTTGTCTATTTATTTTTCCACTGCAGTTAAAAGTATGACCTTGAAACACACTGTTTCTTATTCTGCTGGGGTTTTGTGCTCTGAGATACCTGCAGTAATTTATTGCTGCACATGGAAAATATAAATACATAACACAGACTTATTTAAGTTCCAGCCAGGAGAAGTGTGCTGGGTGAGGGAGAGGCTAGGTAGGGAAAGGTACCTGACTGCAGACCAGCAGAAAGACATCTAGGACTTTGGAGGTGGGTTTTGCAGGTAGTTCTTTTAAGTGTGAGATGCAAAGCCAGAATGCCCAAATTTCTGAATTTGGCTGACCTCAAAGACAGGCACAATGTGGCCATGCTTGACTATATTTAGTCTTGTGGACAAAGTAAAGCAGAAGGTTCTTCTGCCTGTGTGTGTGTATAATCACTGTGGCGAGCTATTAGTCAGAAGGGATGAACCCTCAGCACTAGCAACAAATCAAGTCTTCGGATGATGGCATGGAGATGATGAATTTTAATGAAGACTGAGAGGTTTAAGCCCAAAGGCATGGCTGCTTATGAGCAAGTGCAAGCAAGACTCGAGTAGAGTTGATCCATGTGGGGCAAGGTCTCATCTTCCTTTCATCTTTGTTCTTGTGTGCTGCCTTTCCTTTGATATCAGGTAACACGGTGTCTTTGTTAGTCACCTCTTCCCAGTGCTAAATATCACTGCTTAAAGTGTGGCTGCTCCCATCTTGCTGCTCTTTTTGCCAGCACAGGGATGGTGCTGGCAGTGGGTGCTGTTGGGTGAAGCTACCCCTTCTGGGAACAGACAGCAGCTTACCTGCTCTGGCCTCTGAATGAACAGCAGCCAGAGAAAGTTTGCCTTCCACAACAGAAAAAATGGGCACCAGAGCCATGTCCATCTTGCTGTCCCTAACAGGTTACTGCCCTTTGCATTACCTACCTTGTCTGTGCCTGCAGCTGACATTGGTTATATACCTCTAGGTCTTGTTCCTTATTATAGAGAAAAAAGGGAGAAATGGATTTACTTTTAAAAATTATTTGATCAGAGGCCAATTTTAAATAACCAAAGTAAGCAGATTTAAATTCAAAATATTGAGGGTAAGAGTATGTTTTATGAAATGTTGACCCAAATTATGGAAAGCTATCTGGTAATATCCAGTTCCTCACAAAGAATGAATGTAAATACAACAACTCAATGACTTTCGTAGGTGAAATAAGCCTACAAAGAGTGACAGTGGGTCAGAGTGGTGGAGCAGGGAGAAGTGTGGGACAAATTACCACCTCCATGGCACCGCTGGGTGTTACGGAGTGTCCCGTTGGCATGGCATACACACCTGTATCTCAGCTGAGCATGATGCTGGTGGGGCAGCAGGGGCTAGTGTTGCTTGAGGTGAACTTGCTTCTGCCTCTGTACACCAGGAGGCGGCTGGCTTGGCTGGTCCACCCTTGCACACCCTTGGGAGCATCCTGTGAGGAAACAGCTGAGGAAGCAGGCTCACTGGTAGCTCCCAGCCGGGGTCCAAACCACCAGCCATGGTAGGAGGAAAAAAAGTAAGGAAGTGTCTTGCCATCCAAGACAACAATTAAAAGGGGCTGCTGCAGTTTGTGGTTGTACAAGGGAACTTCAGTGTGGGGGCAAGTGGGGAAGAGAGTATTGAAGGTGCAGAGGAAGACAGTGAAGTAAGTAATATGGGCATACAAATCTGGGGAACTGTGTGATACAAATATCAGCCTGAGAGACGCAGCTTCCCAAGACTGCATCTGGAAGGGGAGGTACTGAAGTGCGCTCAAGCGTACAATGTTCAGGCAGTTGGCTAGAAAGAGAGAGGCGTTCCATCTTTCTGTATAATCTCTGAAGGAGATAGAATTACTGAAGATGTCCCCATCCTCTTGCCATTTAATATTTCTTTCTTCCCCATTCCTTAGAGCTAATATCTTCCAGATTTTTATTACCAAGGAAGCACTACCTGGATCTGTCTGCTTTTTATCTTCTCCTCTGTCAAGAAAGTGGGTGTTTTGACAAATTAGCATCTAGTCATCAGCTGGAAAAATCAATTCCTTCCACACTATTTTTCCCTACGAAGATTAGCAGGTGGGAAAATATGGATAGACTTGCTGAAGTAAGTGGGAAGCAAGCCTCTGAAAGCCTTTAATCTAGGTAACATCACCAAATATGAGTAAATAGTGTTACTTCATTGTATATTCAACACTCCTTTGAAACAACTTAAGTGTGATGCAATTTCTAATGAATTAGGGCTAGGAATGACTTGCTGCTCCAGCTGAGTAGAGTGATGGTAGGAGTCCTTAGGAGGAAGAGGATGTGTGAATAAGTGTTAAGGAGTTCTCCAGAATAGGCAGGACAAAATAAATTACCTCTTCTTTCTGGGGAAAAATAAAGCTAAACCAAAGACCTTGAAGTGGATCTTTCTTTGTATTCGTCGGCCCCAAAGTGTCTGAATTCTAGATCTCTTAGGCTTTTTTTTTCAAATTATTCCATACAAATATTTTAACCATATGAGAGTCTGGGAGTAATACAATTGAGTAATTGGGACATGTAAGTAGTCATGTACTTCAGTGACCAGTGTTGGAAGCTGGGAAGGAGCACAGACACCAATGAAGGTGCCCACCTGCAGTGTATTCCTGCCTGCCTGCAGCTGTGACAGCTAAGCTATGGCATTTTCAGTTGGTGACAGAAGGATTCACCAACTTTAAATAAAAATCGAGCGCATGGTTGTCTGCAATTCCAGGCACCAAGTATCCAAGTACCTGAGTGTCGCGATGTTATTTGCACGATATTAATAAAGCTGATGTGTAGTCTAGACATGACTGGTGATTAATGCTCCACTTCAGGTCTATTTTGGAAACACAGTTGGCTTTGAACAGAGTTTAAAGTAATACGGTTTATGCATTGAGATCCTAATTCAAGCCAAATTATAGTCTGTGATTCAAGTCTACATTTGGATCAAAATTTCCCCCCTCTCTAGCTGGCTTGATTCTGGCTTATCTTGGATTTGAATTACTTTGAACCCCTGCTGATATCTACCATGGTTCTTTTCGTTGTTGCTGTTTAGAGATCTCTGTATTTTTTTTATGAGTTGAAACAAAGCTGTTGCTTAGCTACAGAACAGGATTTCTTAGTATCACACTGAAACAATGAAAAACAGCCTCTAGAAATATCCAGGACTGTTTTAGGTGCACAATAAACTTGTATCTAAATACTTGTAAGCATTCACAAGCTGCTGCCATACCTACAACTTCATGTCATTCCAGAAAGGCAACAGATATTATAAAAATTTCTCTTTGTAGGCATCAAGGAAATCAAGATAGGTAGCTCTGGGAGTCTGGCAAAATTCTGACTTCCAGTCCTTTGCTCTAATCATTGAGTCATGTTTTTTGTGAAGAAAGAACAACTAGAGCCTGACCTTGCTTCTTGTGAAACAAACGGCAAATAATTACTATCAATCAAGTACCAAAAAAAAAAAAAAGTCTGGAAAAAAAGCAGATTTGTATTTGAAACTGTATTAAAGTGCTGTTACCTGCAATTACTATTTTACTTTCTTTGTGTAAAATAAGGAGCCTTCTCATTTACCTTTGTGTTGAACAATCAGCAATTCAGATTTTTTCTCCAGAAGACCAATCTCATTAGTGTCTCAAGCAGGTACATGCTGTATGTCAATGTAAGAAATCTCCCTGAACAAGTGTCAGTTAAAACTTTTGCCAATCTTAAACTGCCAAGTGCAATTATAATTAGAAAATATCCATGAAAATGGCAGTGGGATGCTCTATTTGTTCTCCTTCTCTCTTATTTATATGAAACAGTCTCTCAACTTGCAAAGAGGGATATGTAGCAAGCACATTATTTAGCAGCCTAAAATCTCATTCCAGTGTTTGAAATGTGAAAGGTATTCCATCTGCATCTTCTATCACTATGTAATAAGGATTATTCAGCCTTTTCCTAGCAGCCTTAATAATGATTCCTAGTGTTAGCTACTTCTTCTCTTCCAGTCAAGGCCTAGTAATGCAAACTGAATTAAATGCTTGTTTCACACTGTGCAACTCAGAATCGAATCTCCCCCCAAACCTGATACGGAATCAAGATGATATTTCTACAATGTCAATCTTCTGATCATAACCAAACTTCTTAAAGTGGATATTTTCCAACTGGCTACTGAAAATGTATTTCCACCATAAAAAAATTATAAGAATTGCAAATTAATAATTGCATGTAAAGACTCAGCCTAAAAAGCTTGTGTTCTGGAGCCAGTTTTCTTTAAGATAAAGGACAAGGGCTGTCTACTGAAGTCAAAGCCATAAGCTGAAGTATGAAAAATTAGAAAACTAATTTCCATTTACTTAAGTGGGTTATCTAGTGTTTATTTGTTATACGGGGAGTTTAGGATAGTGTGGATTGATGATGATTTTATAGTTTCCAAACCAGAATGCTCGTCAGTGCTAAAACGAAGAATGTGTAATAAGTCTAAAGAGGCCTTGTTTGTATCCTTGCTACATTTAGCTCCATGAGGGCTCTGCAATCTTCAGTCTTGAGTGTGCACATATACATTTGAGTGTTTTCAAATAAAAAAATCAACCATGCACTGGCTCTTTTTTTTTTTTTTTTTTGAGACTAGCTCTAGATATGCTAACTTCCAACTTCGATTTTTTTCAATTGCAAGAAAATAAAATTAATTTCATGAAATGCAGCACAGCAGACAAGTGCTTCTGTTGGCTCTCCAGTGATATTTTTGTAACTTTTTTATCCAAAGTACATACCAGATCCTTCTACTGGCAATGCTGCGTTTTGGCTCATGATCTAGTTGCTGAAGTGAATTTCTTATCCAAAATCACAAGCTTTGTACTTGATTTACTTCAGGTTGTCTGTACTTGGAAAAATCTACCTTTTTTAAAGGATGAAGCAGTTCAGTGAGTTGGATTTTTTCTTTTTTTTTTTATTACACTGTGGCTGTGCATTGGCTTCTGTCTGTGTTTTCTCTGACTTCTTTTCCTTCTATTTTCCAATCCCTGTAAAACTTCCTGACACTTTCATTTTCTTTCCAGTTATCCAGGCATGTTACAAACAGGTCAAGGGATGAAACCTTACCTTTGCCCCAGACAATGCAGAGGGAAGGGCATCGCTACCTTCGAATTTGAAAGGCCAAATAGAGCTGTGTGGGGTTACTTTTCTCATGGCTAGTGCTGATGGGACACTAACATAAGCCTGAAGGAAATCTAGGTGTAGAATATTTACAGACTTTTGCTGGAAAAAAAAATAGGAAAGAAAGAGGGAAAACACCAGAGTACCTGGAGGGTTGTGGAGAGGCTGCTACTAAGGACTGTGTGTTGTTCCAGATCTGCAAGAGGTAGTGCAAGTCTACTAAAGCAATTCTTCTAGTCTTCTTCTAGGGAAAGGTCGCACATTGCTGAGACGTTGGAAGGATTAGCTTTTCATGCTGGTCATGTGGGAGACTCTAGTGATGGTGCATCCCAAAACATGTATTCTTTATTGTGGGCAACCAAGAACTTATGTGTTTTCTGTTGTTGGTTGGTTGGTTTGTTGTTGTGTTTGTTTTGTTTGGGTTTGTTTTGTTGTTGGTTTCGTTTGGTTTTATTACAATGATCATATTTTAATCTTGCTATGTGAATGTGGCTGTTTTGAAGCCACAATGTGGTATGAAGGCCTTGTTCCTGTCAAAGTAAATTTCATTTCCAGCAGTAGACAGGAACCAAACCTTAGGAGAGCAAGTGTTCAGAATCCCTAATAAGGTAAGTAAGCTAAACAAACAAAATGAAAAGATGCTAGTCTCTTTATCACTGTTGACTTGTGTTATTCTTTGTACAGAAACACACTCAATATTTGAGTACAATTTCTACATTTCAGGTCATTGAAGTTCCACCATGATTAGCTTTGGGGTTAGGGGTTACAGCCTCTTCCTTGGCTTGGAAGAAGACCTAAATTAAGGAAAATTAATATGTTTTATTTATTTCATACTTTATTTCCTCTTTATTTAAATTCTATAAAATTTACAACATTCCCTTTTTTTTTAACATTCTTTTTCTCCTATAATTCATGTAGAAAGGGAAGTAAGATGGCATTTTTTCCTTACAGTCATAATTATTTACGGAGGATTATTTGTCAGGAAACAACTGTAGTGATTACAGTTGGAATGATGACTGCAACAGAGGGAAAAGATAGCATCTTGTCTAGACAGTCTTGATATTATTGTCTTTATTTCAGTAAGATTGTCTTTGATTGTTTTCTGGGAGAGCCTTACAAAAGACATATATTTTTATATCCAAGTGTAGATTGCATATGTTTGCATTTGGAAAGTGTTTTGGTATTGGCTTGTTGGTATTCAAATATTGAGAAAAATACTAGCTTTTTTGAGCTGAATTGCAAAAGTAAATTATTCTGAGAGAGGGCTTTTTCTCTTTCCAGAGAATATTTGAAGAGTTGTGTGGTAAATCTCATTGCACACATTTTGTATGTTGTTTAGTACCACAGATAATAAACTTAGCACTTAGAGCAAAAATGATTCCAAGCTTGGCAGAGTTTACTGTAATTTGGAGAACTGAGTTTTGGAATAGATATGAAAGTTCCTCCTTCTCACAGAAAACATGTTATAGGCTTGGCTGCTGTGTGCCTCTGAAGCCTCATCACTATCAAAGGGGTGTGTGAATTTTGTACAGTTTTTCTGAAGTTATGTATACCACAATCAGCTGTGCTATTCCTTTTTTTTTTCTTTTTTTTTTTTTGAGTTGGTATCTTCGGCGCTTTGAGTTTTTAATTTATGGGAGATGTATTGCATTGTGTGCTTACAGATCCCTTCTTAAAAGTTGATAAAGCTATGATGTGGGAAACAGGGCAAAAAGTCCATACTCTTTCTGAATCAAGAAGTCAGGAGAGGTTACTAAAATTACCCTTTCTCTTGCCAAATACGTATTGAGGTAAATGATACTGACTTTCAGGATCTGATAGATGGGGAAGTTGAGGGAAAACTGGGACCTGATTCTCCTTTATCTTGGGGTAACTACTGAATTACTGCACTGTGAGGAAGAAACGATACCCTACCTGGTGACTCATTCAGTCCTCTCTCAACGGGCCTCTGATTAGAGCTGGACATGGGCTCACGATACACTAGGTCTGAAATGCCTCAGTGGTTGGTGATGGCATTTTAGTGCCCTAAAGGAGTGAATCAGAGAATTATGGTACTTTGCAAAGCTGGTGCCATTCTCCACCTCCAAACAATTGCTTTTTCTCCTACTTTTACTCTCATCAGCTTCACTTCTCTTGCTTCCCAAGTAAGTACTGAACCCAGCACCTAGTGCTGTATAACAAAGCACTGAGTTTTCTGAGTCATGTCTACAACTGAAATGTCAAATTTGACTTGGAGATGACAGGCTGATTAAAATATTCTTACTTCCTGTTCAATACCACCAACCAGTTTACATCTGTCTGTATCACTCCGCTGGTGTTAATACTCACTCTGCTTTACATGAGTAAGGATCTGCACTCGAAAGATTTTGTGTTTCAAAGAGCCCCTCAAAAGAAATGGTCAGAAACTTCTCTAAATGTGCAAAGCTTTTAAAAAGGCATTTGAGCAAAATAAGGCTGTTCTTCAGTGAATGGCTTTCAAAATGAAAACCCATAGTGATTTGTTGTTATAGGGCTATTTCCTCTGGTAAAAGCAAGTGGAGTACTAGAAGTTTCTAGCATAGGCAGAAGCATAAATACACAGGGAAAATGTTTAAGGCCTCACCTTGAGGAAAGTGAATAAAAAAACATTAGCAAAGGCTGTCCAAGCAGGCACAAGCATTGCGGGGCTCAAGGCAGAGCCTAACAGATAGGCTGTGCTAACATGGAGCTTTCACATGCACGTGAACAAGAAAGGCAGAAAACACCATGCCACAGGTAATGTCGTGTGCTTCCTCTGTGCTGTTATTGTGGTTCTGGTCATTGACAAAAAAGCACCTCCTTCCAGAGAATCTAATCTCTTACAGCCCAGAGGAGTGCTGCTGTTAATCTGTCCCACAGAATTTTGACTGGAAATGGATGTACTTGCACAACAAGTACCTCTACTGTTTCCCAACCAGAGGTGTATCTTCCAGATTCACTGCACAGCTGGTGTTATTTTAGATGGGAATTATGTGACCCTGTGTGTTGCTGAGCTTGGAAAGATTTTTGTTTTCATCATTATTATTTTGAAGAACAGAAAGTACTCATAGATTTGTAAGAGTGCAAGATAAGAAAATACAAGATCCATCTTAATGTCAGCTTTTGTACAAAGGAGTCATACCTGTCTTGAGGCTGGTGTGATTCAACCACCCGGAATCTGACTATCACTGAATCCTTGTTGTTCTATATTTTCAATCTATTTTTTGATATACAAATAAAGCACTTTAGCTAATACAGGCTTGGTCCTACTCCTGTTGTTTAGGCTTCCCTGATTCATAAAAAGCTGTAGCCTTCCCTCTTACACTTGGTGACGTTCAGAGTTTTTGTGGCATCAGTAAATAGTTTGTGCAGATACTATTTTCGGCATTTCAAATGAAATGAAAAAACCTTACATGCAAATGCTTATTATTTAATAAAAGTTAAAAATCATATGTATTGAAGTTAAGTCTAAATGAATTTAGAGAATGTAAAAGCTACAGAAATGGCCGTCTGAATGAACGATGATTAGGGATTTGGCCAAAAATATATATCTTCATTTATCTTGACTTTTGAAAACACACTTCAAGTCTGAGTGTCCAAATCCAAAAAGAAAAAAGGTGAATTGAGCTGCCTTCTAGGCAGCATCAAAATCCGTTGAAGCTCAGAGAACTACTTGAAGAATAAGCAGTTGAAACAAACTAATGTTTCAAACTAATGAAACAAACTCTGCTCTTTTAGACTCCTCACTACCTTGACTGCGGTGCAGGGGGGCCGTGTTCACAAGGCTCATTTGTCTGCTGCTGTTATGCTGCTCTGTCACACCTTCTACCCTTGTTTTGCATTGCTTAGAGCACTGTCAGTCTCCAAATCACTCCTGCTACTGCCTGTTTCAAAATCTAGAAAAGCAGAGGAAAGAGCAGCACCTGGAGTGGGCTTCATAATGTAGATTTTTTTGTGTGCCAGGAGACCTGTCGTGCCCCTTGAGCTGAGAGCCAGTGCGTATCTGCAGGCAGATCTGCATCACTGGCACCTGGCACAGCCTCAGCATACCATTCCATTGTCTGCTGGGCTCATCAAAAACCCAGAGGTGAGGAGGGGAATGTGGGGACCTTTCTGGAGCACTCTCTGAATCTGACCTGTCTCCCTTAATAGGTAAAGCTAAGAATGTTTCTGTGTTCCCTTGCATATTTAGTGTCCGTGCAACACTTCTGTGAGTTGCCAGCATGCATAGGGAGGCTTGCTACAGACCTAGGGCAAAACACTGCTACAGCACATAATTTCATGCTTACAGTTACCAGAACCTTTTAACCTCATGCTGAGCACACAGCACTAATTCCCCCATCCTGCTATTTAAAACATGCACCGTCCAGCTTATTGGGGTGTTCATCAGTGTATGGTTGGGGCCCACTTTGGACAATCTGAGAGCATGACATAGGACAAAGCCAGAGCCTTTTGTGACGCTACACGCTTTTTGCAGACCAGCATAACATTTATTTGTCTCGGGGCTTCAGCTGTGGACAAATAGCCTATTCCAGAGCCTGGCTGTGCCGATGGAAGAAGTCACAACCCCAGCTGCCCATCACCCACTGCCAGTGAAGTGGCTCATACAAGTCCCCTCTAATGTGTTTCAGTTCAAATAAGCTGTTGCAGCGAAGACCTGGTTTTAAGTCAATCCACTTAAATATTGGATGAAATGTGCCAGGAAACAAATAGTGCAGCCCTCCAGGCACTTGTGAGGAAGAAGTTCCAAGCATTTGGGTGCCAGGGTAGAGATTACAGGGCCTTACATCGGCATAACCTTAGTTTGTATCCCACTTTCTCGTTATCCTTCAACTTTTTATTGAATGAGGATGCATGTTTATAGTAATTTTATCTGTTGTCAAATGCAGTTGCTCTGCATTCTGGCAGAAAGCTGATACCAGAAAGACCATCTCCCAGTTCTTTAATTGTGTGGTAATGAAATACAGGAAGGAATCTCATCACATAAGATCTTAAATTATTTTGAAAAATTGTGGCTGTTTCCAGTGTGAAATGGAGGAACAGGGATGGAAAGTGTGGGGAAAAACTTTGCAATTGTTCTTGAAGGTATCTAGCAGAATGGGCTTACTAGGAAGTGTTAATAAATATATCATGCTGGATCCCTATTGCTCCCCACTAAAATTTGTTTAGGGGTAATGGTGTTCTGATGGGTAGTATCTTTATTGATTTTTTTCGTATTTTAATCTTGGGTTGGGAATCTCCAGGGTGTTTCCTGTAAGACATTGCTAATTGTAAGTCTCTGGTTTAAGGAATGATTAAAAAAAAAGCATTCAAATTTAAACCTGGTGATACCTAATGAGAACTGTGGAGGCGGTAGCTGGGAGATGGTTAAGGGAATAGGGCCATAGGCCCGAGGGAGTGTTGGCCTCGGCAGTTAATCAGTGCTGAGCAAAAATGTTTTGCAGGGATGGAGTGACCTTGACAGCAGATATTGTAACAAGAAAGAAGCTGTGGTATGCGGGAGAAGGCTTGTTAGGAAGTTTAGAGACTTTCCGAAGAGGAGGGGTTGATCTATATGGGGATGGCCAATGGCAAGCTATGTTTTAGTAATATGTATGAGCCTAATTATATGACTTATAAATGCAGCCTTCTTACGGATAATAAACGAGCTTTGCTGATAACACTCATATTGAGCGTGCATTGTCTCCCGCCATTCCGACAGAGAACATTGCTCATTTTTGCAGTTGTCATTTCTTTGCTTAAAAACAAAGATAAGAAAAGCCTGCAAAGAAGATTCACATATTTTCTGTTTTCTAAAATTATGACAAGATGTCAATTTTCTACAGTTTTACATGGTTTTCTAGAAAGCTAAGATGTATGTATGGATAAGCAAACTTATTTTTTTCCTAATTGTTTTTCATTTTCTAGTGAAATCTTGCCAGAATTAGCCTTTTTAAAATGTACTGAATCAAAATGTTAGTAGGAGTCATGTAGACTGCCATTTGTTTTAATGGATTTGCTCTAAAATTTTCAGTAATGTCAAAGCGATAAATTAGTTCTTCCAAAACTAAGGTATTAAAAGGAGAGAGCTACCCAGTGCCTAGATGGTATATTTTATCCTTTGCATCTTAATCCCATTCACATTGGCTTTAAAGAGGAACCTTGTGCAGGAATATTTAGATTCAGTCTTTCCTACAAACACATATTTTGTGAAGCCTGTTATTTTATCTATAACTTCTTGCTGCTGTACGTGAGACAGTTATTCTATCTAACTTTATTATTGAGCACTCTCATTTAGCATCAGGTCAGCGTGGTGCTAATCTTTTGCTAAGAAGCTTTGTGCCAAGGAGGAGTTTCTCATGAGTGGTTACTGCAAGAATTATTTTGCATATTAAGTGTCAATGGCTGGAGCTGTGTGATCAGCAACCTGAACATATGTTGCTCCTCACCTAAGGAAAGGACTTTAGTTTTAATTTGGAAGTCGGAAGAGGGAAAATTGGCTCTATCTGAAGGGAAAAGGTGCCAGAAATTTTTGCTACAGACGTCAAATGGTAAGACGTAACCTTCTGTAATCGAATACCCCAAATCAAGATCTAAATCTCTAACCAGGATCCTAAAATCAGCATTTGTTATATGAGCAAAGGTGACTACTAGCTGGGACATATGGTCTGTGACCCCACCCTCCTGTAAATCATTTGTCTGTGATATTGCTTTTGCTCATAATGAAGCAAGCTCTGAGATTTGGGCTGTCTTCTACCTCTGAAGGCTTAGACCTTCACCATTGGGTGCCCTGGACTCTTCTGGTGGGGTTTTATGTTGCCTTTCCTGCAACACCCTCATCACACTTCCTGAGGCCCCAAGTACAGCACATGACTCTTTCACAACGTAATGAGGACCACTGTACGTTACAAGAGAACCTGGCCAAAGAGCATGGTCAAGCATTTTTTTTTCACCCAGTAAGCTAATCACTTCAAAGAAATACTGTGCTTTTCTGACATTTAAAATAGTGGGTGATGTGGAAGCACTATGCACCTGGCAGCTTTTGGAATGGATAGCATCACATAGTGGTAAAATGTACACGTGGGTCATGTCTGTGACTCAGGAAACTAGCATTTACATATCTCATTTACTTCTCACTGTCTCATTTCTTTGAAAAATCCATATGCACTTTAATATGCCAGAGAGAAGAGCTTGTGTAAAGGGAACAATTCTTGAGGCTATATGTTAGTTTAAAAAAAAAAAAAAATGAAGCACATAACAGGAAGTTTCTCAAGTGAAAACATTAGGGAATATAGAAAGAAATAATTATTTCTGATAGGGTTAGTTAACCAAAACATCCTTAAAGGAAAATGGCAGTAGACCGTACACCGTAATATTTTTTTCTTAAATGAAAAGGGGCAAAACATCCTTTCACTTAATCAAAACAAATGGGCAAATATATTTTCCCCCTACTAGTTTTGGAAGAGGGTTTTACTTACTGTGAGTATGATGCACATCAGCTTGGAAGGTTTTACAGAGTTTGTAAAATGGGCCTTAGCTGCAAAAGGTCAGTTCCATGTCCCAGATTCTCCTGAGATTAATGTTTGACACAAGCCCATCTCTACCAGGATTTGCTCCAAGGTACACAAAAGTGAATGGCATGTTTGCAATTTTTTTTTTTAAAGATAGAGTTCGACAACAGATTGAAGGCCTAAAAGAAGTCAAAGCAGTATTATATTAAAAAAAATGTGCCTAGTAAATTATCTGGTTAATATTCAGACTTATGTTTACCCTACATCATGTGGTACTTTAATGTTCTTCAAGAAAATATAAAAATAGAAAGGCCTGCTTTGAATTTCTACTTTAACTCCAGTGTCATTGGAGAACACATTTTTCTTGATGATGGCATCAGGAGATGGCCTGTCTCTACAATTGTTTCTGTACTTGCATTTTTAAAGCTTTGAAGACAGTCTCCTGATGATGACAAACACCAGCAGGAAGAGAGGATGAATTAGGGCTTCTGATGGCATATTATCAAGTGCTGAAAATAATTCTGAGTTGAAAATACAACATAGACTGTTGGAAAAGGAAACATCCAACCATAAAATTAATATGGAAGAGAAAAGCTGAGCAAAAGCCAAACTCGTAGGCCTTCTGTGATGAAAACCATGCATTCAAACCAAGTCAAGACGCTAAGGATGTCAGGGACATGCAAGATCCTTTGGCAAACTGGAACTATGCTTAAACTTCCCTAACTTTTTATGTTTTCTTTAGACTGTCAACAGGTAGAAGCTTCTTCTTAAACCTCTTACAAAAACTGTTTTTAAAATACACCAAATATCCGTGGCAGTTTTCTAATTTAAATATTTTGTATTATACAGCAGGAAGGAATGCTGGGAAACTTGCTAGAAACCAACATGAACACTTGAGATTCACATTTAAAAAAAAAAATCAATCCTATTTGTTTGGAATTAGTCAGAAGCTGGTGAAATATCTGTTAGAGATCATCTTTCTCTAATGGGAGTCTCAGATGAACCTCCACAGGCTCAGATGGAAGACGGACTAGCTTCATATTCCTGCGTAGAAGCATGGTCACCTTTAGTCTCCAGCTGTAGCAACCTGGATCTTCTTCCAAGTCCATAGGGGAAGGGAAATTCCATAGAGCTGCAAAATGAGTGGAAACTATCATGGGGGGCTGTGAGATGCTGTAATCAGTTTCCTTTCATTTATGGTGTTGCTGCTGGGTTGTTTGAATTGAACTTAAGCTAGTTAATGGCTCTTTTTGTTTATACGTGTAGTTTTAAGATTGTAAACGCTGCCTGGATTGTGAGAATAACGTTCTTTTGTTATAAAATTGTAAGAATTCAAATAAATTTTGCATAGCTCTTTCTCCTCTTGTGACAAGTAAAGAGGATTTAAAGGTTATTTATATTTTACGGCTCGGCAAGCTGGTTTTGGCCACTCTCAATCGTTCTGACATACATACAGCAAAGCATCACAAACTGTAGTCACTTTGTCCAACTCCACGGATACGTGGGGTTTTGCTTGCTTAATAGTATCAAACTTGCATGATGGGTTGAACTTCATATGCCAGAAATGTTAGGGCCTTCCTAGATGAACATAAATCTAGGGACTGAGTAATGTTTTATGTTCAGGGTAACTAAATAAAAAACTGGCAGAGCAAGTGGCGCAAATTTTACTTTTTCACCTGCTAAGGAAGAAATGCTTTTGCTAAGATAAATAGTTACATTTAGATGAATTGCTGTGTGGTATTCTCTCTTGCATCCAAAAAATCAAGAGCTGAACACTTTTTTTTTTGGTGGGGGGTGGGTGGGCATGATTATCCTTGAGATTTTCTAGGCATTAAGGAAGGGGTGGTCTGCTGATTTTGTTTTGTTTTGTTTTCTGTCAGTAGTACTAAAACTAGTTGAAATTTAATTCTGTGGGAAGCTGATGCAGACATTAAAGGATAGGTTGTACATAATGGATGATGGAGCCCCAAAACCAGTGTGAGCAACACATTTGAATTGTGAACTCTGTTATGCATTTTGTAGAGCTGAGTAATAAAGCAACACTTAGCACTGTGCCTTGAAGCTACATGCCTCAAATCTAAGGGGTTTTGTCTGGAAAAGCTACACTTTTAGTTTCTGGCTATCTTTGAGAGAGAACAGGTACCTGGTTACTCGTTTGTTAGGTTGGACTAGAAATAGTTTGCATTGATGAGTTGCAGTAAGCAACCATGATGTAGCATGAGATTTTCAGTAGAACTGTTTTACATCCAGCAACTGTAGTGTCAGGCCTGCAGTTCTTATTTTACTTTATTTTAAGAGTGTTTTAATCACAGACATTAATCTCTTTTTTCTTTCTCCAGAGCACAGCTGGCTAACATTTATTCAAAGAATTATGACAAAGGAAGAGATAGATGATTTTTTCGTCCTTGAGAAGAGAAGCTAATAAACTATTTCAGTCTGTTTAATCAATAATAGTTTTATTTCCTGTAACTACAGAAATCATAATGAGGAAATGAATATTTATCCTAGAATGTATTTAATATTAAATCTCATTGTTGTAGTTTGATTCTACCAAGGAAGGCCTTCCAGAAGCCAAACCTTAATTATTTTGCTGTTGTTTTATTTTAGACGAGCACTAAAGCATTTCTCTCAAACTTTTTCCCCGAAAGATAATTGCTAACAGAATCTAATTTTTATTTCATACACTGCAGAGTGACTTTCACTCAAACATTATCTTTCATGGAAGTCTTCAAAGTCTGTTTATTGAAAAAGCAAAGACATTTCACACAAGTCTGTGGGTCCAGATGGGACCCACTCAAGGGTGCTGAGGGGGCTGGTGAAGGTGCTCACCAAGCTTCTTTCAATTATTTATCAGCAGTCCTGGCTAACTGGGGAAGTCCCAGTTGACTGGAAGCTGGCAAAGGTAATGCCTATTTCAAGAAGAGCCAGAAGGAGGATCTGGGGAACCACAGGCCTGTCAGTCTGACCTTGGTGCTGGGTAAGGTCATGGATCATATCATCTTGAGTGTTATCATGCAGCACATACAAGACAACCAAGCAATCAGGCCTGGTCAGCATGGATTTATGAAACGCAGGCCCTACTTGACCAACCTGATCTCTTTCTATGACAAGGTGATCCACTTAGTGGATGAGCGAAAGGCTGTGGATAGTGTGTACTCAGACTTCAGTAAAGCCTTTGACACAGCATCCATCAGCATTCTCCTGGAGAATTGTGAATTCTCTGTGAATAGCCTAAATCCAGGCTAATGGCGTGGATGGATGTACTCTTCAATGGATAAAGAGCTGGCTGGAGGGTCTGGCCCAAAGAGTTGTGGTGAATGGAGCTGAATCCAGTTGGCAGCTGGTCACGAGTGGTGTTCCCCAAGGCTCAGTACTGGGGCCAGTTCTGTTTAATCTGTTTATCAATGATCAGGATGAGGGAGTCGAGTGCATTCTTAGTAAGTCTGCAGATGACACCAAACTGGATGGGAGTGTTGATCTGCCTGAGGGTAGAAAGGCTCTACAGGGGGATCTGAACAGGTTGGATCATTGGGCTGAGGTCAATTATATGCAGTTCAACAAGGCCAAGTGCCAGGTCCGGCACTCGGGACACAACAACCCCAGGCAATGCTACAGGCTCTGGGAAGACTGGCTGGAAAGCTGCATGGTGGAGAAGTATCTGGGGGTGTTGATTGACAGCCGGCTGAATATGAACCAGTGGTGTGTGAAGGTGGCCAAAAAGGCCAATAGCATGGTGGCATGCATCAAGAATAGTGTGGGCAGCAGGACTAGAGAAGTGATCATGCCAGTGTACTCAGCACTGCTGAGGCCACACCTCAAAACCTGCGTTCTTTTCCCAAGAAGCAAGTGATAGGATGAGAGAAAATGGCCTCACATTGCACTAGGGAAGGTTCAGATTGGATATTAGGAAAATCTTCATGGAAAAGGTTGTAAAACACTGGAACAGGCTGCCCAGGGAAGTGGTTGAATCACCATTCCTGAAGGTGTTTAAAAGACACATAGATGAGGTTTTTAGGGACATGGTTTAGTGCCAGAGTTAGGTTATGGTTGGACTTGGTGATCTTGAGGGTCTCTTCCAACCAAAATGAATCATTCTATTCTATGAGTTTTGCTATATGCCTGTGTGGCTAGAGAATATTACTGGGTCATTTCTGTAACTGAGGGAGTTGGCAAACACATCAGACCTATTTTTTTCTTTCCTCCCCACTTGTAGGGTTTTTTTGTTTGTTTGTTGTTTTTTTATTATTTTTATTTATTATTTTGGGGGACTCTGATGGATTTGATAGCTTTCTTTGAAAGAATGAATAGAAATAGGTTCTACGTAAGGGTTAGAGAAATTCATTTGTCTTTTGTATCTTGGCATTTGATCTGAGTAAAACTATTGAACTCTTGCCTTGTGTGAGTGGTTCTCTTAGTTTTCTGGTGTCATTATTTTGGGTTAATTATTTAGTGAAACTACAGCACATCCCTCCTGTGTACCAAGTAAGTTCTCTAACCATTCAGTAAAAGTTAAGCTCAGTCTCTCCCTTAGGTCAGCAAATAACAAATAAATCATTCTAAGCAGAACAGTTTAAACAGAAAGTAATGACTTCTCCCTATGTACATGAGGTAAGAAGGACAACGTTAACTTTTCACTCTTCCTCACGACTATCTGGAGCAGAGCTCACTCTGTTTTGTGTGCTCTGCAAAGACTGGATGGATGTAGGAATATGGGTAGAAAATAACCTTTTTGATAGATACTGATGTGTCTTGGGCTTGTAATGGACACAGAGCAGGCAGCTGAAGAGCTTTTGGAAGAGCACAGGACGTATAGGGTTAGGCAACTCGGTTTCTACAGGATTAAGGAACAGCTGAGTAAAGTTTCTGTACAGATATATGTTGGATTAGCTGCTTTTGGGGGGAGGCAGACACAGCCAAAACGTGGCTTTCTTAGGGTTCGGTTTTAATATTAGCTAATAACAATGTCAGGAAGAGGAGCCAGGGTAAATCTACAGTGCCCTTCTGTAACTACATCTTACAAAGACGATAGTGCACTGAGAAGTGGAATCTTTCCTTGGAGTGCTTTAAGACCTGTCTCACCAAAATATGAAACAAATGTTTAATTTGGGGTTTTTTCAGTGAATCTTTCTGCTCTTTTTTTATGATTACTGTCGTGATGAATTTGAGGCGCAAAGCCAGACTCCCGCTGAGCACTTCTTTCTGTCACAAGATGGCAGCGTCGAGTAGTTTTGCAAATAAAGCCCTTGGTAATGACTGAAGGGCAAAATTTCACGAGAGAAGTTTGTGATTTCTGGGTAACTTCTCAGATGCTAGGTTTTCCTTAGAATCAGTCTTGAGAACTGGAGAACTTGAAAACTGTTTACAATCACCACATGAATTTAAATTCTCTTGAAACATTTTTTATGCAAGTGTATTTGAAAAAAATGCAGTAGGTAGTATTTTATAGGTATATCAAAGACAGAAAACAGAAAAACAAACAAATAAAAAACAACAACAACAACAAACCCAGTAAAAATTAATTAGTAATGGTAGTGGAAAATCTGACCAATATCACCAGTGTACAGGTAAATGGGTCCCTATAATCAGTTTATTCCATCAGCGTTGGTAACTGAATGGATCTTCATTTATTCTTTCTGTGAAGCTGATACATCATCTTGGACTGACGTTAAAATGATGAGTTTTAACATCGGTGTATTCAGGTAGTTTAAGACCAGGAGGTACAAATAGAAGTTGAAGAAACTGTTGTACCTTAATTGCCTTAAGGGAATGGAGACCAGATCATCTCTAGAAGATGAAGGAGGTAGAACTACTGCAACAAAGCATTTAACAGAAATAGCAGGTTTTACTTGAAGAGTATTTGATGGGTTCAAGTGTACTGAACCCTATTTCCCTGAGCTCAAAGGTGACATCCTTTAACAGCTACTGATGTTCAAATTCTTGGCTCGTCTCTGTATGTCACAGTTGGCAACACAAATGAGTGGCAGGGAATAAAAGGGGAGAAAGGAGTCCACGTGGAGTGCTGCAGGAACAGGCTCCTCTGGCTGCTGCTTTTCTACTAGCAGATCCCATTGTGCCATGGCAGAACTTGCTTGTAATTTGGAGCAATATAGTTGTAAATGATTCTGCCTATTTACTAATTTGTGACATTTACGATGTTGAAAAGCAGCACTCCTGGGCATGTATTGACATTTAATTAGCAAAATTAATGAGTGGGCTAGATCTAAATATCTGTTTATCAAGGTAATATATGGTAATTCATCATGTAATATATGTTCCATACTAGATTCAAAAAAATATAAAAAATAAAAATAATTTAAAAACCACTCCAAATATGGTTGAGTTACCATATCGCTAGCTACTGTAGTGTAATAGAATAAGAAGTGTAGTTAATTATGTCAGGAAGAATGTGTTAGAAAATCCATTGAAATTATCACAGATCTCACTGTAATCACCAGTATCTGTTTACAGATTCTTTGTATGGATTTCCCCTTCACACATTCCTCTACTTAAAGCTGATTTGCACGCAGCATTAGAAGTCAAAAAGCTTTAGAATGGCTCAGCTTTAACAAAATAAACCTATTTAAGAGTGTTAAATAAAGCTCAGCAAATGATTGTCGGTATTTGCTATGCACCCAGTTGAGCTCATCAGTTCAACATGTGTCCAAGCTCTTTTCACTAAATAAGGGCAAAATTCTCCACTCCATTCAGCTCTGTGTTTAGTGCATGTCAGGGCATCAATGGAAGCCTTCTGTATGATGCAGCTGTAGAGCGTGCAGCTCATATTGAGCTGCTTGGGCTGCAGACTTCTACAAAGGGGGAAAAGTTTGATGTCCCAAAGACAGCCAGTATGTCGGCCTATATTGTACAATGTAGTCAGGCAATGAGCCGCTCAAGCTGGCAGTAGTAAAAGGGACAGAAAAGGGAGAAGCTGTAGCAAAGCACAAGCTGGATAACATAGGCTAGCTAAATGACTGCTGAACAGCTTTTCTGTGATTGCAAATGGAAGAGCAATTTCTCTCAATAGTGGGTCTATTTAAGCAAAACAAACTTACTTGAGTGCTGCTCTCTGGGGGTTAGATCATTTAGGAAATGAGTAATTCTGGTGAGACTTGAGGACAACAGTGTGTTCAGTACTAGCACCTAATAAAACTGTGCTGAAACACAGATTGTAAGTAACTACAGATTCCATTAATCCATACCAACAACCTTATCTCATGTATGCTTTAATTAGTGTTGCAGAGTAACTAAATAATTCTTTTCAAGTAAGCACTGAGTAGTCTTGTTGATTACCTGAACAACAGCTGCATCTGCAAACTGGGCTGGAAATCTCCAGGGAACACGCTTTTCATTAAATTTCTAATTCTTCCCTTTTCTAGCTAGACTGTGAAAATGAGAGCATCCCGCTAATAAGAAAAGCATGTGATAATGAAAAGTGTATGTGGAAAAATAACAAAATCTCTTTGTCCTGGTTTCCACTGGTATAGAGTTATTTTTCCCTAGTACATGGTAGACTGCTGTATTTTGGATTTAGAATGAGAATAATGTGGATAATACACTGATGTTTTAGTTCTTGCTAGGTAGTCAAGGACTTCTCATCTTCTTATGCTGTGCCAGGTGCACAAGAAGCTTGGGGAGGGGCACAACCAGGACAGCTGACCCGAACTGGCTAAAGGTATATTCCATGCCATATAAAGTCATGCTCAGTATATGTGTTGGGGGAAGAAGAAGGAGGGGGGAGGATGTTCAGAGTTACGGCGTTTGCCTTCCCAAGTAACAGTTACGTGTGATGAAGCCCAGCTTTCCTGGAGACAGCTGAACACCTGCCTGCCCATAGGAAGCAGTGAATTAATTCCTCGTTTTGCTTTGCTTGCGCATGTGTGGCTTTTGCTTTATTTATTAACCTGCCTTTATCTCAATCTTCAAATTTTCTCACCTTTACTCTTCTGATTCTTTGCTCCATCCCAATGGGGGTGAATGGGCTAATGGCTGCCAGGTACTTAGTTGCCAGCTTGGGTTAAACCACAACACCCTCTTACCAAACCTTAAAAACATTTAATGTTGGATTTTATGAAAAGGATGAGAAAAATGATTGATGACTCCTGAATTTATCTGCTGAGCTTCAGCTGTTCCTAGGACTTTGCTAACATCAACAGGCTCAGTGCCAGAGAGATGTGCTAATTTCTCACCAATGACCTTGCTACATGTCAAGCTTTTCACACTCTCTTTGGCAGCAGATGGTTTCTCTTTCTAGTTGCTATGTTGTCAACTGTATCAGTAAACATAATACAGATTAGGAGCAGATATTTGGGATTGAGATAATCTGAGTATATTAACTCTATTTGGAAGTGGTCTGGCCAAGTAAAAAAATTATCAACATATTTCACAGAGGCCATCCAACCAACAAAGAGATATGTAACTGACAAGACGATCTTCATGCTGAGACTTAATCTAATGTATGTATGTGTACTTAAAATTAGCTAGGAAACTTCAGGTGAAAGAGGGCTTAAAAATCTCATTGTCTGACATACAGCTAGTCCTATATGTCAGAGCTGAGCAAACCATCTCTGCTTTATGTAAATTGTCAGCTTGAACTACTATAGCTAGTACGTAGACACCCTGAATGACATTATATCTAAGTTATCATTTTCCTTTCTGAGCCCCTGAGTGGCTAATACAATCAATGGTGTTAACATTTCTCTTTTTTTATTCCATTTTCTCATTTAACAAAGCTCATCTGCTGCCCACTCAATTTTCATGTTTGTCTCAATATTCTGCTTGGGCAATACTTTCTTTTTCCCTGAGAGAAAAGAAAGTACCTTGGTGTCCCTCTCTAAGATTCACAGTACAAAGTCTTTATTCCCCTTCTTAGGGTTACAGGTTGGTCCTCTTTGGTTTCATTAGTCATAGTGTCCCCCAGCACCTTTGCATGTAAAAGGCATATGTGTACTTCTTCAGTCTCTAATAGATGTTGTTTGACTTGAGAAATCCAGTTCACATTAAAGGGCTGGCATAAAAAACTGAGAGAAGAATGGCAAGAAAATATTTCCTTCATAAACATTTGTAAGGTAAATTTATTCTCCTGACCAAATAAACCTGACAGCTTATGCAAAGCTTATTTTTTCCTAGTGTTGGTCCGAAGTAAACTAAGAATTGTCTGTATTTGTTAGTCAGATGATTTTACTGGATCCAAAGGTGTTACAAAAGTAACATTTCCAGTCCTAACCTTGGCTTGTACTTCCTTCAGTCAGCATCCCAGTTTCAAGAATGAAATTCACCTTGCGGTATAAATTTCAGTAGAAAATTTGCTCTTGCAGGGTGGTTTTGATTGTAATATTTAGCAAAAACAAAATCAGATGCAAAATATAGAAGACATACTGCTATGTGCATTTACTTTCAGCAAGAAATGGTTTATTATGTGCATGGCAAACAAAATTATAATAAATGTCCACTTATGTCTTTATCCTATACTCTTATTAATCTTATACCTCTGCAGCCACTGTATGAATCCTAAAGATTAGTAATGAGAGTCTGCAGCAACTGAAATCATTAAGACTAACTGGGATATTAGTGTGAAATCCAACTGATTTGGATGCTGCAGCATCTGGAGTAAGTGTGGAGCTGGCCTTGGAGAAAGAGCAGGAGGTTTGTTTGGTATTCTCCCAGTGTTACAATTGCTAGAATGCATTTTCAGTCCTATCAAGAGGCCTTGATGAGATTTTTGTCTTTTGGAAGGTTTGGGCCGGAAGATGGAGTTTCATTGATTTCTGCCTAATTGAAATCTGGCAATTTGAATCAAGAAATATAGTTGCACTACACCAGGGATAAATTTTGACTTGCTTTGTAAAGCTTGGCTTGCTGCTTTTAACAACGTTTTACAATATTTGGTGCTCTCTCCAGAGTTTCTCAACTGCTGCTGTCTGGGATGCATTGTACACGTTGGGTACACTGAGGCAATAGATTGTATTTTAATCCTTAGGTAGCACAGCTGCCACATGAATGATACTGTTGATGCTAAATAATGCCAGGCAGAACAACTTGTTGAATCTATGAATAGACTTAATGCAACCTCAGCCAAGAAGATATGGGGAGGAAACCAGGTGAAGCTGACAGCCATTTGTACTTCATCTCAGGTGGGCTGTCAGAGAAAACAGGTGCCCATCTCCCAGCAAGTGTCCCCTTCCAAAGTTTTAGATTCAGTATGCTTGGGCTACTCCCAAAATACCCAGCTATGTCATGCTTGACAGGCCCTGTAAGGGGTACAGCTACTAATAGTGGAGATTAGTATTAGCTCTTGCAGTTTAAATCTGGAAAGCACCCAGTTTCTGTCACTTTTTTCTGAGATACAGAGTATTCTGAGAAAGCTCTTAGTACCTTCCAGAGTCTAGTTTTTCCTGGAAAGTTAGAAACCAAAAACCACCTCCCAGTGTTGGAGTTAGACATGAAGACAGCCCCAAGGTGACTCACATCCTCCCCTAGAAGGGAAGGCACAGATGTGGCAGGTAAACCAGTCCACAAGCATTAAGTCCTGTGCACTGGGCACCACATGTTGCACAGAGCTCCATCTAACAGTAAGAATAATAATTGTGAGTCCTGATTTGTAAGCCAAGAGCTCCACTTCCCAGAAATACTATGCAATCACTATGGGGATGAAACTAATAAGGTTACTTCACTGGCACGGGTTGGTGTACCCACAGCATATACTGTTAGGTTTCTTTCTGAAGAATTTAGTCCCCAGCTATTTGTGGTCTTTGGAAGGGGAAAAGGCGAATTAGATGTTGTATGTTGTGTTGTTTTGTATTGTTTTTGTTTTACAGCCAAACCTGTCCATTGTAATAACTCAGTCAGATCTTCTGTATAGTGCAAGCCAAAGAATCCAGCCACTAATAGCTGCATCAAACTCATAGCTTCTGGTTGGGTCATATATTAGAAAGACATCCAGAAAGAATGCTGTGTTTTTGGAAATGGTTTTCCATCTGGAAGTTGGGATGACAGCACAGACAGCATGTGTTAGGGGGGAATAGATTAAACTATTTTTTTTTTTTAACTTCCAAACTTTGAAATGTATTTAGATATAGATAGGCAACTGATTGTTTTATAAATAAGCTGAGTTCTACAAGTATAAATCAAACAAGTTTTCTGAGAACCATGAGTCTTGGGAGTTCTGTTTTACAGAGGTACCTTTCAGGGGGAGTGTGCCTATGTGATACTCTGATGTCTGATGGGCAATGAACACATGCTATTGCCAATGATGGGCAATGAACACGTGCTATTGCCAATGGTAGAAATGGCTGAAGTGCTTCTCCTTTACCCAGCTTCCTGTCTATCTATCTATCTATCTATCTATCTATCTATCTATCTATCTATCTATCTATCTTCTATTAATACTTAAAGGTATGAAGGATATGTACCTCCTACCTGCTTGGCTCTTTCCCAAGCTTTTTTGGAGCAAGAAGGACTAAAGGCATAGATATTTGCATGCAACTGCTTCTACATTCTCACACACAGTGTGATAAACAGTAACTAGTGCCATAACAAGTGCTGTGGGCTTGGTAGGATTAGTCACAAATATTCAGTGACCACCAGAAACCAGGTTAAAATTCCTGATTTATTTTTATTTGAATTTAGGAGAAGAAAACATTTTTATAGCTAGTTTTTGAATTTAAATTGATGACATATCTTCCTCTTCATTCTAGAATAAGAAATGCTAAATTACTTGGTTAAAAATGCAGAACAGTTAAAAGCTGAGATTCTACTAACTCAAACTGTTGTAGCTTTAGGGAAAACAAAATAATGCTCGAGCTGGCAACAGTCCAGTTTAGGACAGAAATCGAGAAAGCATTTAGTGCCTAGTTGTCTCAAAAGCATCTGTTTTCACCTTTGGAAAAAGATTAGAGCTTTCATGTATTCAGTGGAGAGAGACAGCAAAGAACATTAATGCCACAGTTCAGGTAAATCAGCATATTTGTTGATCCCTTGCTCAGAGATTCTGCTTGTAAACAGCTCACAGAAGCTGTTTTCCACACCTTTCCAGCAGGTGAATCCCTTTGCTATTTAATGAATTTGAGGTTGATTGCAGTTGAACAGCTCTGCATTTCCAAGGGTGTTTTAATTTGTGATGACCACCAAAGAACTTAATTTAACAGGAATACCTGTCACCTGTAATAAGCATCTTTTCAATGGTTCAGTCATTCTCCAGAGTCAGTTGACGTTCTTGCCATTGACTGTATTTGAAGCTGAAGTCAACCCTAATGTTTTCAGCTACTTAGTTAAAGAAATCACTGCTGATAGTGGGAGGAATCAGTAAGCATCTCCCATGTCTGCATTTCTGTCAAACAATACTATTATCGCCTTGACAGTGCAAAGCTAACAGTTCTGAAGTCATGGCTTTGCAAAAGTCCTTTCATTCTCCCTTGTCTCATATAAAAGTATGCATCAGTGCATGGACCATAAAATGGAATTATGCACAGTAACTTGTCATGGTTCGGTTGTTAGAAAAGAAAAATTGGAATGTACTTGCCTTTTTCTGTTGTGTTGTTTTTTGTTGTCGTTGCTGGGTTTTGGTTTTAAGTCTCCTCTTAGAGGTTTTAAGATTTTCTTGTAAAATGACTCAGATGTTATTTCATAACATTTAGCTCTTAGTGTGAAAGATTCTTAACCCTGTGGGGTGGTTCCTGCAGCTGTGGTCTCCTTCCCTGATGTGGCAAAGGGGTTAAAGTCCTAGTACCAAGTCTCTCATTTGCCACGATGGTTTAATTGCAGCTTGTCACTTGAAGGCATTCTGCAAAATTGGTTATTCTCTTCATATCCTCAGCCCATGTGCCCTGGACAGTTTAATATATTGATTCATCATTCTGCTGAGCAGCACCTATTGTCTTCTGGAAACTTTTGATAGTGTAGCCTGGGCATGTATTGAAATAAATTTTTATTTACATCATTTATGCTATTTTTAGCATAAGAATGGTCAGTGAAATACAGGCAAGCAACCTTGTTTTCAGCTCTATCTAAGCATCAGCATGAGACTCCTAGGATGTGGGTATGTGTATACTGTTAAATAAAAGATAGATTTCTTGCCCCAGCCCTCTGGCTCCCAGTGCTCCTTGATTACTCGCTCTCTTCCTGCTCTGCTTTGGACTGTTCCAGTTAGCTGTGCTGCAGACAACTGTGTGATGCAGTGGGTTCATCCTGCACGAAGTGGGTGGAAGTCAGTGCCTCTTTGCCTTGGGTCTTTCCATTATCATGCTCTATTTAGCAGTTTATTTATAGCCAGTGTCCCAAGAATTGACTCTGAGTTATGCAAAAGTGACTCTAGATAAGTATTAAGATGGAGTTAAATTCCCTGATGATTGCTACAACTTCCATAAAGAAGCTAGCATACAAAACAATAAAAAGACAGGTCTGTCTCCACTGAAGTAAGAGTGTAAACATGCTAGTTGGTGACATCTCCTGTAAACGAATTGATATTGTACCATCCATATCAAAAATATGTCCTGAATTATTAAGAAACACATCTCACTCAATTGCTTTTAGACTAAGCACTTAAATAACCAGTTATTATACCCAAATTCAGTTTGAAAGTGGCCAGAATTGTAGAAATGTGCAAAATTTAAAATCTAACCCTGTTTTTCAGAGTGTATTTAAATAGCTTTTCAGTGAAGAACTGTAATTAATCTGTAAAACTTTGTATTTGCGATCTTAGTATGTTGCCTATAATCCTAAGGTCGCATTAACCCATAATATTTCAATATTCAAATGCTACTTTCTTTGAGTAAGTTTATAGGAAAGTAAGTACCTGACAGTCACAAAGAAATTTGGTTTGAGGTGGGTTTTTTACTGATCTGCTTCCCAGCAAGGTGTATCCTTTCTTATTACTCAACTTCATTGTTTTCATGTTAACTTATGCAAAATGAATTTAGTGTGAATGCAGCAGCTAAGTTTCATTAGAAAGTCAGTCAATGTAATATGCTTATATTTTTGGCATAAAACATTTTTTTCAGGTTGTAAAGTGAGTTTAGGCAGGCCCAGGTGTACCCAAATTGTGGGTGCTAACCGAATTGTGGATGCTAGCCAAACTGGGGACTGTGAGCTATAGCCAAGGGCCAACCTACAGTAGGTGGACATTGTATATGGAGGTTGAGACATCAGGACTGGGAAAGTGGGCAGTGATATTTTGATCCAGCAAACAGGATCTTCTCACTCACTGCCTCATGAAGTGAGGGATTTTGGCAGCTCCTTCCTTGGGATATAGGTAATTCTACAAGCTCCTTGTGCTGGTGCATTGAGTGTTGGTATGTTCCACTCCAGTAACCTCCATGCATAGCTGCAGCCTGGCTTGTACATCCTAACCAGTAAACTAAAGCACAGCCCTGCAAGCCTTCTCCCTACAGGGTTTCTGTGGAAGTCAGAAGGCCTTTCTTGTTGTGAGTTTGCTGGCTTGTAATATTGGTGACCAAAATGCAGTTTATGAATACCATGCAAATTATATCATACAAAAGTCACTAGTAACCAGATGGTTCACTGCAAATGGATTGGTATTTTTGATGTTTGTCTATTTTTTTTTCTAGCTGAACTGTGGGAAGGTTTATCGTAGGAGTCTGAGAACTATTCACATCTTAGAGATTCTGGATCATGTCTACTCCTCCGAAGTATGTGGCTTAGCACTGGAACAGAAGATCAGACATCCCACCTCTCAAGAGCTGTTCCTGTTTCTGTTACTGTTCCCTTGTAGCTGTAGCACACTCATTTTTCATGTCATCTTTCCTTATGATTACACTGAGAATGAGAGGGAAGGGTAAAAGGGGGTTAAATTTTCTGTTTAACATTCCTCTGCCATACTGCTAGTGACACACATATTCCAGCTAGAGATCTGCTTTCTCCTGCTCCTCACCCCAGAAAATATGGGGTCATGCATAGGATTTTGGATTCTTACGCCACTGGCAAACTACCCCTGTAGCTCCACCTCTCCCCTACTCCTATACCATCCTGGTAATCTCTAGTGCCAGGAGAAGGAGCAGCAATCTCATCTACCTTGCTGCAGTTCCTGCCTTCCCCTTCCTCTGGTCAGTGCCACTTCAGTTGGTGGCATGTCACTTGATCAGCTGACGTGAGAGGAAAGCTTTTGGAAACCAGAGATTACTGGAAAGGGGCGGACCAGCCTTGAGCAAGGAAAATTAGTTTAAGGGCTCTCTAGTGCTGTGGGTGCTGATGGTGTTATGTCCAGCAGCCCTGCCTATGATCTGTGTGCCCAGTATGAGCCATCGCAACGGGTGGATCTCTTCTGCATTACTGTGAATGTACATTGAACATCACAGCCATTGATGTCAGAGTTAATGGCAGCCTGTAGTGGAGTTTTACTGGGATTTATTTAAGAACTCTCAAAAAACAACCAACCAAACCAAACAAAACAAAACCGAAAACAAGCTAACTATAAAAAACCTACAAGCTTTTAAACAAGTTTTACCCTCCCTGATTCTCTCTCTCACTCATGTGTTCCCCCCCATCAGTGTTACATTCACCAGATCTCAACTTCCCATAGGGAAGCTACTGTTGATCTGGGAAAGTTGCGTAGAAAGTCATGATACTTCATGCTGTGCTGCTGCTTCCAATTGCCAGTATTTGGTGCTACTCACCAACTCCCCTGGGCCTCCCCCAGAATTTGTATCCCCATAGCTCATTGATATCCTGAATCTTCCACTACTTCTAGGATCTTTCTCCAGATGGGATCTTCGCCTCCCTCTTTCCAGGCCCTCTTCTCTCAAAGACCACTGTTTCTCTATGTGAAATTTCCTTTCTGGACTCCTTGCTGAAACTATAATTCCCTGAATGTCCCAATCTAAATAGTGTGTGTGAAAAAGTACAGAATGTGGTCAGCCCCCTAACTGGTGGTTTTGTCTCATGTCTTTTTCTTTATTGAAAGGTTTGAGAAGTGCCACTTTCGTTTAGTCCAGGTATTTTCAAAATCTACAACAGACTGCATTTGTTGCAGCTAGCAAGTATCAGGCTTCTGTTGGAGAGTTCAGAAGTTCAGTTTTGGACATTCACCTACCCACCTACCAACACAAACTCAACTCTCTGCTGCTTGTTAGCGTTCACAATTTAAGCTATTTTTATAACCTGTCACAATAATTCACTTAGTCTTGTATCCAGCCTTACTGCCTTGCAACTGAAGTAATTGGAGGTGAAAAGTTAAGGAAGGTGAGCAGGGAGAAGGGTGGAGAGAGCACAGAGCCTTAATTAATGTCATCCAACTTGGCACACGTGCACTGCAACAAACCATGCAATGCCAGGCAAGAACCGCAGGGACATGCTCTTCCTCTGTGTCATGACTGATGTGTCCTAGCTAGCATCTGTACACTTTAGAGAGATGTCAGTAAAGGCAAAGAATCCAAATAGGTAACTTTTCATTTAGTATCTACTATCCACAATCAATTTCCTTTTTTTACTTTCCACCTTTTGGATTTCTCCTGTTGTCTCCTTGATGAGAGAAGCTTCTAATATTAAAACCTGGTTTCCTCTGTCACTTTGGTCTGGCAGCTGCAGCCTGTTTGGCAGTATGTATTGTCAGACTGCTCAGTGTTTAATTTCTGCCATGGAGAAATGTGTGGCATGAGTCAGAATTTGAATTGGGTAAATTAATTTATTTCTTCTGTATTCTTGGTGAGGCGGTGGTTGTTTGTTGTCTTTTTGGTTGGTTGGTTGTTTTTGTTTGTTTGTTTGTTTTTTAATATTATATTGGTGGAAAATGACCTGGTTCCAGAAGTAATACTGTTGGTTGCAAGTCTTAGTCTGGGTCCTGGTAGCAGCTGCAGTGGAGGAAGCATTGCTTCTGAAGGAAGAGAAACCCACAACATGAACCATATATAAAACCTTAATTACTACTGTTCTAAGCCACTGACACACTCAGTTGCTGAATCTGAGATGAAATGTGAGCAGCATATCACACGAAGAATGAAGAAGTACACCATTATCTCTTAATCATAACAGAACTTTACAAACAATAGGCTTTTACGTTGTGAGGTGGTAAAACGCAGCTTCACTTTTGGATTAGTCTGGGGACAGCTGATGCTGATTTATGTGTTACTGAGGTGGCTTGGCAATGATAATTTTTTCTAAATGTTAAACAAATTCATAAGGCCAGAGATTCTTCATCTTGCATAGAAGGCTATTTTGCAGTTTTTCCACCTCTGATTATGTAATTGGTCAGTATTACAAAGACTGGCAATTATCTTTCCATCTCCTATTAACACAGCTCCTCTTTTTTTCTCCTCCATCCACAACCCTGTTGCTTTGACTGCTTCCTCTGACCTTTTATGCTGCTTCAGTTAGACAAACTATGAAAATATACACCTTACTTCCAGCACTTCTGCATTAAATGCATTAAAAATTATTTCTGTGACTTCCATATCAATGTAGTAGTAAAGATCCTATAGGCAAACTAATGGAAATGTTCCACTGTGCTCTAGGCAGATGGTATGGATATACAGGAAAAACAAATTCCTGTCCCTGATTAGCACCTGCTGTACCCAAAGTGTAATAGTTACCTTGTAAGTAATTGGAAAGAATTACTTTCTCTCTTTATCAACCTGTTTTCTGAATTGCATTTTTCTCTTCATAAGCTCCCTTCAGAAAGCATGAGTGGTAAATAATTAGAATTGCAGATTGTAGCATGTTACTTGAAGATGCTCTTAGAATTAAGATGACAAATGGTGATTAGTGTATAAATGAAGCCACAGCTATTCCACTGACCTTCAGAATGTAGTTCTAGCATGGACAGAAAACAAACTTGGACATTTTCTCAGTTCCATCAGAGTCAGGCTCACCCTTTAGAAATGCAGGATGCACTATTTTTAATGCAGGGTGATCATTTTAATGCAGTGGCTTGATCATTAACAGTAATGTGGTTTTGAGAGTTCATATTTCTAAAGCATTTTGTACGCATGTGCTGTGTAGGTGCTTATGAAATTAAGAATAGCTGAAATTAAGAACATGTGGTTCCTCCGCCTTGAACAGGACCAGATTATGAATGCCTGTGTTTCTCAGACACTGTGTGTTGATTTCGGTTAACTTCGGATCAATTTTTTCCAGATTGCTTTTAGATATTAATCCTATTCGGTAGATTCACACATCCTATTCTACCTAGAGATGGGTCCTTCTGTGACAAACCATATGCACAGGTGACTTAGAAAATGATCAGAGATTACCTGATGCTAGTTCAGGGTATGTTAGAGTGCTCTCTACATGATGCCACAGAGGTGGTCAAACTGCAAATTTCTTAACCAGTTTCAAAGGGAGAAAACTTTTGGATTCAGAATTTTATTCCAGAGATACACCTACTGACAGGTGTTTTGATCCTCATCCCTTTCTGGGGGGCTACCCTGAAGGCTTCAGTGACAATCCAGTAGATGCGATCTCTCATACTTTTGATCGTGCAGCCGGTTTTGGATAGACTGAAACAGTAATATTTGCTATATTGTACATTTAATTTCATTAAAGGACATATGCCAAACCTCTTGTTTGAAATTCTAAGGAACAATGATATATCTCAACCTTGTTTTAAAAATAGTAGCAATATGTCTTATCTAAAGAAAAATTGTCCGGTAGTTGAAAATTGTGGCAAGTCTCAGAATAAACTGTTGGAAGGCACTGACCATAAATCCACTTGCTTTTCTGCACAAGATCCAGTATTTTAGCTCTTCAGCCTAGAATCACTGATAACTACTTTTTAGTGTGAGAAGGCTCACATTATATATTATGCAGAAAATGCTGAAGAAAGTAAAATGGTGTGGCAGGTTTACTATAGTGGGTATTGCAATGTGAGTAAATTGAAATCAGAATTAAATGCTGATGAGATAACACAAGGTTTTTGTTTTAGTATGTTCTACATTTATTGAAAAGTTTGGGCAAGTGATCAGCATCAAAACCCCTGGTGAAGTACTGAGATTCTGATGCAACAGCAGCTTCTGTATTTGAATGGATTCCCAGGATCTGCACCTGGCACTTTTTGTCCAGTTTACACGGGTTATCTCCTGATAGAAGGAAACTTTATGGGATTCAAACCACCATGTCTTAGGCTGATTAGTTGCTTGTTGTTTGGAGAAACTAGTGCTTCATCAACAACGCTGAAAAGCTGCTCTGGACATTTCTTACTCTCAGTTCAGACCTCTCGCTGCTAAGTGACAACAAGCAGCAGCAAAGAGAGCTTGAAAGTGTTTTAACTCTTTGAATAATTTATTGATTCTGCAGCAACACAAGCCACCAACCATTCATCGTGGCTTTACAGTTCGTCCTTGGTTTTTGCAAAACTATTCAGATTAGAGAGGATGCTCCTTTCACTCCATTGCTTTTACTAACTAGAAGCTGTGAACACAACATCTAAGGACACTGAGATACGGAGTTTTAAATCAAAGGCAATATGAAACAAATTCTAAACTCATACACAAAATATTTTTCTGAAAGTGCTGCTACTGTCAACCAGGAGTAAAGATAGGTTATTATTTCTGATGCTATCAGGCCTGTCAGTTTACAGGTTTGTTAGCTTCTTGTGACTATACATCTGAATGCTACTATATAAGAAAAAGTATGCTCAAACAGCTCCTACTTAATTTTGCTTGGATACTTCAGTTGAAGAGAGTAACACAGGATTCCTGTTGAAAGTTTTATGAAAATCAGACTTTGGAGGCATTTCCTTTGGTGAAATAAACATATCAGTTGTATTATTTTTGCAAAAACAAGCTTTGGTCTAACAGATGGCTTTCTGCCCACTGGAGAAAGCGAATCTTGGAGCTGCTGCTCCAGAGGAAGTGATAAACTGTTGAAAGCAAGTTGGTCAGCAAAATAAGCTGCTCTCTTGAACAGTGCTTTGGTACCTGAGAGGAGGTGGGCAGGGTGTGGGGAGAACAGGAGGCAGGAAGAGTGTGGGAGGGAAAAGCAAGCCAGAGGGTGAGGGGCATAAAGGGGAAGGCAACACCTTGAAGACGTGCAGGCTGAGCCATGATCTTGCTGAAACTGGTAGCTCTGTGAAAGGACCTTATGTGCTGTTGGATCTCCTGCTGAATGGAGAGCTCTGTCCATCGTCACCTGCAGTTTCTGAGCAATGAAAGCCTGGCATCAGTAATAAGATATGAAGCACTTGCTCCACCTGTGCTCGACAACCAGGTAGTGTATAGTCATTTCTGAATGAAATGAACTGTTGCTTGACCAGACAGCACTGAATTATGACCGGTAATATACACTTATTAGTCTTAATGTCTTTGCCAGAGCTGGGTTATTTGTTCCTGCTGCCAGTTCTGCAGACACCTTCCCAACAGACGAATGTTGCCAGTAACTTTGTTCAGGTCCCAGCGATTTTGTAGAAGAAATGTGGTTTAATTTAAGCTTCTAGTGCTCTCATTTTAAATGAGGATGTGACTTAAAAACACATTCATTGATTTTCCAGTCATGCCAGCTGTAAACACCAGACCGGTAGTGCATTGATTTAGTATTCTTGGTACCAGTGCTCAGCTCTAGTTTTTGAAATCAAGGGTTAGGAACTGAAAAAATATTTCAGAAGACATGAAAGGATGTAACATTTCAGGAATAATTAAATTGAAAATATACTACAAAAGCAGTATGAGGAAAGGCTGAGGGAGCTGGGTTTCTTTAGCTTGGAGAAGACTGAGGGGTGACCTCATTAATGTTTGTAAATATGTAAAGGGTGAGTGTCACAAGGAAGGAGTCAGGCTCTTCTCGGTTACAACCAATGATAAGACAAGGGGCAATGGATACAAACTGGAACACAGAAGGTTCCACTTAAATTTGAGAAGAAACTTCTTCTCAGTGAGGGTGACAGAACACTGGAACAGGCTGCCCAGGGAGGTTGTGGAGTCTCCTTCTCTGGAGACATTCAAAACCCACCTGGACAACCTTCCTGTGTAACCTCTTCTAGGTGTTCCTGCTCTGGCAGGGGAGTTGAACTAGATGACCTTTCGAGGTCCCTTCCAATCCCTAACATTCTGTGATTCTGTGAAATATATAAGTTGCCATACTTCAGCCAATCAATATGTATTGTTCCTCACTTATCAATTTGCTTTTAACAATATCTTGTTATGGTTTTAGACTTAATATTTGTGTTTTCTTTTGAGATCCTATTCCCAGTTTGAACTGTTTCAAATCTGTACTCAAATCAAAAGCAGAATTTGTACTTTGCTGTGCACACAAGTGTTCTTCTCTTTGGTTTCATTTCATTTTTTTCATTTCGTTTCAAATTCATTTCACACTATTTCAGTGTGAGGAGAGAGGGGAGTGGCTGGTTTGGGTTTATGAATGCAGTACCCATGAAAGCACAAGATTTAACTCTTGTTAAGGACTCTGGTTCCAGTGCAGTGGAGGAAGCACTTGGACTTCAGTTTTGACTCATTAAGGGTAAAGAAGTCAACATTCAGTTTCATGCAGAGATCTTGCTCTTTCTGTGCCTTGGTTGCTTATTTCCAAAAGAGGGATATTAGTAGTTCCTATCCCACAGTGAAGCAGTGAAGTAATACACGATATCTTTGGTTACCCAGGTAGCTCAAGCATGGGAGATGCAAAAGTACCAGTGACTCTAGGCTAGAATTTACACTGAGAGTAGTCAGAGGTTTCTATTTCAGTGCTCTTTGGCTCTGACTCTATGTTAGAACATATTGTATAGTGCTGCACCCAGCCTAATCCTTTCCTGGGACAAAAATAACTGTGGAAATGTTATAGACCGTGTCTGAACTGTATGTAATTACATGCTGACTTGGAAATAAAAGATTGCGTTTCACCTTCAAATGAGTTCTCAGTTGTAGGAGCAGAAAAGTAAATCTGCTTGTGTTCAGGCTGAAATTATAGAGGACTTTTGTTAGAAAAGGAAACGTGTCTTCTCTGCAGTGGTTGGGAAAGGGAGTGGAAGCTCTCTATGATCAGAGCTGTTCTGTTCAACCATACAGCAGAAATGGTGACTAAGACAAAAATATCTGAGAATAACCACAAAGAGGAGACTGAAGTGTCTTGAAAGGTGGGCTGTCACATGATGGGATGAAGTAGAGGGAAAGGAAAATCGAGGTTGACTGTCAAGAAACAGATTTCAAACAAGAATTGTGGAAATGCATCTTGCTTGAGTTACTTAATGACTGAGCATGCTGCTGCCTGTTTCGTGGAGGCAGGAAATTGGTGTCTGTCTATTGAGGTGAGTCAGGGATGCTTGATTTGCTCAAAAACTTTTCATTAGGGTGTGCTTAAAAGGAGATAATTGCAGGTTTTATATAACTTCTATCTCTTCCTCCTAAAGACATAATTTCAGAACAGCCCAGAGTCTAGGTTTCGTGGGGAATAAAGATGACTTTAAATGTCTATTCCACATGAAAATTTGTATAGGTGTTCTGAAGCTCATGGAAGTCATATGGTGCCAGAGGCAGGATGTCTAATTGGGCACTTGACCATCCCCCTACCCCCCTATCTGTTAACCCGCCTTACATGGACAGTGGAACAGATTTGACGGGAGGAGTGGAGTATTCTGCTCTTTCTCTCCTGGGATGACTGCTGCCTGTGTGTAGAGTCTTTTTCCTTTTGCACAGTGGCTACTAGTTCACTTTCACTCCTGCTCAGATGAATCATTTAGCGTCACCCTGGGGATGGTGTGAGTTGTACTTACCACACACACATAAAACCACAGAAGATTTTCCTCCTTTAGTTTGGCTTGAACTGTTGAGGCATGAGAGAATTGCTAGAGAACATTTGGCTCTGTGTTTTCCTTATAGTGTTTCTTTAACAACCTGAGAATGACACAGTGTCAGGACCCAGAGGGACAGAAGTTACTCTGTATCCTCTGAGCTGCAAAGTTGGTACTGAATTAACCAAGTTTGGCTTTGTACATAGCTACATATAGTAATTATGGGCTTCTATCTCTGCATGATTCTTCCATCTGTTGTAACAGCCGCAAGTCATATATAAATAAATAAAGGGCTTCAACTGCTGTGAAACTCTTCTTTGATACAGTTACAGACAGAGCATTGGAGAGCTTGTGTAAAATGCTGTTGGTTTTTGTTTGGTTGGGTTGGTTTTTTGTTGTTGTTTGTTTGTTTCTCTTTTCAAACCGTAGCATATCTAACCCTCCAGCAATTCTTTTTTCCAACACTACTCAAAGATACTGCAAACACAATGGTACTTTAATCTTCATGAAAATGACCTGTGTGAAAAATCTGCTTGAATTAGACTAGCCTTTCTTTCGTTGAGGAGGAGCATGACATTTTCCCAATATTCTCTCTCTAACCATTTAAGTGTGTGTGCATAAGTTCAAAATTGTATGAATTTATATATCCATATATATGAATGTATAAAAATTGTATGTATGTAAAGCACCCGAATGTCACTATTACTCGGCAATGCTCTCTTGTTTCTCTGTATTTCACTTACTTAGTCCTGTAACATTTTATCCTCATGGTCTGCTTTCTGAATGGGAGTGCACATTGACATCTGCTTAGTTGACTTATTTGTAGCTATCTCTTCAGACATTTGTAATTTAGCCCCACACAGTGGAGGAGTGAAATTAAATTGCAGAATTGGTCATTACTGGCCAGAAGCCTGGCTGCATTTCAGGGAAATTCATCAAAGCTTAAAGGGTAAAGGTAGGCTGGTCTGATCCACCCTCAAGGAACACACAGATGTTGAAGAAAGTGGTGTTGATGCTTTAACACGTCTTTCTACACTCAGGGTTGCTGCAGCTCAATGTGCTAGAGATGCTGTTTCTTATTAAACGTTAACCTGAGTTTTCTCTGACATTGACAGCTCACTATGTGCGTCCAGCCAAAACAGTTTTTAGGTAGCTGAAGGCAATCCACAGCTAAAGCAAAACAAATAGAAGTACACCTTTGGCAAGAAGCTGTATCCAAATTACCTCTAAAATGATAAGGTGTTCAGGTCCTTCCTTAATAATAAGGAGGCAAGATGGGAAAGAAACAAAGCTTCAGCATTTATTTAGCTACATCCACAATACTGATCTCTCAAGGTAGGTATTTGCAGCATGTACTCCATGCAAACTCTGATACTTCCACTGGGTGTCTGTGAATCATATATGTGCTTTGCACCATCTAAATTCACCACAATCCCTTCTGTTATCCTCATCTCCTCTCTAGCATTTGTCATGCTTCACTGAAACAGCTTTACAAAAGCGAGTGAAAAGATTTGTATGTGTGAGAGTGTTTTGATTGCAAAAGATTGATGAGCCTGTCTTCTTATTTTGCAGATGTGTGGCAACCCATCATTTCACTGGGTTTGTCACAGTTTCTCCAGAGAACTTTGCTGACTGTCTCATTAGATCATCTTCTTAGAAGAACTACTTTCTGTGCTTTTCATACTGTAGAAAACATGGAGTAAAATGTGCCTGTTGAAAGAGTGAGATACAGTTGGTTGCAGAAGTGCAGCATGAATTGTATATGTGAAAAGGAAAAGTCTGTCAAGGCAGCTGCCCTTTTTGAGGCTGTCAAGAGAAAAAGGCAGGCTGCAGTTTGACCAGTCATCTACACCCCACATCTCAATTACTAGCCCTCTGCTTTTGGAACCAGCACATGGTAAGTGCTGCCTCAAGCAGCAGAGCACCAGTGACAGAAGCTTCATCCATTTTCTTTTCTGGCTTTTCTTATTCACACATTGATGAGACATGACCTCAGTCACCATTTAGAAACTGGTGAGATGACAACTCACAGTGGCCCTTTGCTGTCATTAAATCCTTCCCATTCCTCTCAGGAAGTCTGTCTGACGCAAAGTAAGTCTGATGTGGATGCTTTTCTTATTTCTTTACTTCTGCCTCTGTGGCCAGAGGAAAGATTTCTTCTTCTGATGCCCTCTAAGTACACAAAGTCCACCACAGTTTTCAACAGAGTTAAACCAGTTCAGTTGTTCAGAGATGTATTTTGTACCTTGATTTGTTTTGCTTTATCTTATGTCTGCACATTCTTCTTTTAAACAGCAAGAGGCCATGACAAGCTTCATTTATGGGCTGCTACTCAGTTGGAATTATCTCATTTTTTCTGCTGCCCTTACTTAATCTGATCTATGGAGTTCAGAATAGGTTGACCATGTTGTTGCAACTTGAGATAACTGGCTCTTGTTCCCAGCTATGGAACAAATTATCTTTGTGACCCCCATATTCTCTTGATTGGTTTTTGAAATGTGCATAGGGTAATTCTCTGTCTCATGATACAGTGACAGGCTCTGTGACATTTGCTGTATTCCTACAAAAATGGGTGCCTTGCTCTTATTATTAATATGTATTATAATGCAGGTTATCAACCTTCTATGAGCTGACTAAATCCAACCAAATGACTGTGTTGCACTTGTCTATAGTGCCTTTGAAAGCAAGTAATCTGGCATGCTACCGTGCTCTGAAAATCGGATTATATGTCATCTCACTGAAGACCTCTAGCTTGCAGAAATTCTCCACTGTCAGCTGTGTGGGGAGCTGTGTCACAAACAAGAAAACCTATCCAGAGGAAAGTGTTTGCAGTCATAAAGTTGGATCTTAGGAAAGGTAGTAGGAATGGCAGCAAAAGGTAAATGGAGTTAAATATTAAGCATTTATTTGCTCCACATGTAAGTACTCCTGGCAGTAGTTAACCTAGTTTATTTTCCATCTGGTGGGGAAGACGTCCCAGTGTTAACAGTCCCTTGTGGTGTTTGGATTTTGTCCTCAAGCTTCCATCCCTCATCTTTAACATAGTACCATTTAGGTGTTTAAGGCACCCTTGCAGGACCTTACTTATTACTCTTGCATTTTTTTTTCTTTTGGGATGCAATTCCCTCATCACACTTCCTCTCATGCTTAACTTTCAGACATTCCATGTTCTTTGGTGTTGAGTGCTTTCAATGTAGAGACTTGTGGTTCTGTACATAAGACGTTGAAAAGTTTTCTAGGCTGTTACAGGACCATCTGCTGTATAGATGCCTTACATTACCATTTTGGATACTAATAAAAATATCATATTCACTATCCTCTTGGAAGATAACCACCTTCCTTATTCCTTGCAGGCAATGTGTGAACCTGCAGTAATGTGCAGCATGCTGGGGTTTGTCCATCTCCAGGCTGACAAATAGATGTCCCTGGGCTTTGGAGCAGTTTGTAACAGGGGGAAATATCTGCTGAGTTCAACGATATTGATGAGTATTCGGCCTGTAAGGTTTTGATGGCTGGCCACCTTCTCATCAGGAACACTGTGCCACTAGGTAGTAGTGCTGCTGAGACATACCCCCTGGTGGGCACTGCTATTGGTAGAGGATTGGTAGGGGATTCCCAAAAGAAACGTGGCAATTTTAAATTAATGAACATTTTTCAGCTGTAAACTGATCTGAGAAAGTAAAGTACCGTAATCTTGTCTTCTTGTTTGTTCAGCTGTGGAAATGAGCCCATGTAAAAATCATTTAAAGGTGTGCTTGGGGGTCCACAGACTTTGCAAACAATTTTAATTTTGCATCTTATGCCTTTTTGAACCTTAGTGTACTTTTTTTTAATACACCAGCCATATACTGTGCCTCAGAAAGATGTGGATATATTTTTTCACTTTACATTTTGAAAACCGATGAAATTCAGAAGTGATATTCTGAAACTTCAAAATACATAACTAGTCAAATGCAGGTGAATCTATCTTGACAGTTGTTTTCTCAAGTAACGTAATTATAGGAACAAATTATACAGAATATTATTGTGTCCTTTAATTTCGTTTTATGACTTGTTCTAAATTATTAATATATCCAGGAGCTACATTGGCAAGTATTCAAATATTTGTTCAGGGAATCTAAATTAGTTGTCTGAAGTGAAGGGTGATCTTTCCTCTCCATTTTTTCCAATAGGCTATTTCACATAAAATGGAAAAATTCTCTTCTTTTAGGCTGCTTTATTGACTTATCTGGGTGCATACCAGAGATAGATTGTTGCATTGTATTATTTGATGAGAACCAGCTCTGAAAGCAGTCAGCAAAAGAGCATGTGGGAATGTGCATGGGTTTTTCTGCACTTTTAAAAAAATAATCTTGCAGGGGGAAAAGACCACTCCACATTGTTTAACATTTTTTGGCAAAAAACAAAGGTATCTTCAGGCCTGAGACTGTTTATCAGAAGTGTCTATTTTCTTTTCCCCTTTCTAGTTGCTGCCAGTAACACTTGACTGTTCCCTTTTCCATCCCCTCTGCATGCAGTGCTCCACCACCTATTCTTACTAATGATGTGTACAATTAAACCTGTTTTCTTAATTTACTCTGATATCCTATTCTCTGAAGGTAGCAAAATTTGATTAAATATGGTCACCTGAGCTCCACTGCATTGCCTTCCTCTGCAAAGGTTGCAAATAGGCTGTTTAGCCACCTTCTTCCTCCCCATGGTTCGTTCTCCCCTCTAGTTCCAGCACTTGTTTCCCAGAAGGCAGCTCCATGACCCAAAGACAGTAAGGAAGTCTTCTGGGACAGCCAGCAATGCCACTGCAACTGAGGTCCCAAAGGGAAGAACATTTTAGGTTGTTCCCACAATCCAGCAAAAATGCTTTCTCTTGACTAATTATTTTCTTCAGGGCATGCATTATCTGCTCTCCTTCTAAAGCCCTTTTCTCAAAATTAAGAACTGACCTGTTGACCTTAGTCCCTCCATCATGATAATTTTATTTCCCTGTGCTGTTTTGTGCTACTTCAGCAATGTAAAATTATCTTCTATGTTACTGAAACAGCTGGTCGAGAAAAGGGTTAGTTAAGACTTCGGAAATTTTCTGAGCTGGACTTCAAACTCTGCTTGGTTTACATGTTTGCAGGCATATGAATCTAGATATCAGTATTGCTTGACCTGCATCTTGCAAGAGACTTTAAATCTGAAAAGGATCCAAATTTGAGGGATGTTCAGACCTAGTGTTTCTGATCTGCTCATGGAAGATACAGGTTCCAGCTGTGAAATCTGAAAATTTGTTTATATTCCAATTTCTTTCCACAGTTTTGAATAATACAATTCCAGCTACGGGACACTGGAACAGAAACAACATCAACTGTCTCTTTAACCTCCTGGCTACCAGGTAGAGAAGAGCATGCTTGCTACAGAATGCTTGCCTTGATAGAAACCAGAAACTTGCACCAACCTCCCAAAGCATACATTGACCAATAATATGTTTCTGGCTAAATGCCACTTGTTCAGTACTCTGGGCCTCACTGGAGTTACACTGACGAGAATGCTAGACCCACACAGTCTGTTCATTGTTGTTTTGAAATCCAAAAGAGAGAGAAAGTTGATTACGTCCGTAATTCTTCCTGCTGCTTCCTTTAGGAAATACTCAAGATGACAAGAATTCTTGTAAATTCTGATTCATTATACATCAAAGTGTTGGCCATGCTATTCTACTGTTTTAAAAGATGCAACCATAGCAAAACTATCTACGAGAAAAGTTCTGAGAAAAACTTTCCAAGTTCATAAAAATAATTTTACTAATAGGTGTTTATGTAAAATTCAGGATATTCTACTTTTGTTGTTATTGTTCTAATGGTATTAGAAAATTAAAATTGTCTGAAAGTATATCTGGCAAACAAGACTTCTCATAGATAAGAGCAAAGTTTGAAAACCTAAGTATTTGTCACTTTTCCAGACATAATCCATAATTTCTCTTTGACCTATCTTTGCTAGTTTTCTCTGGTCAACACCTCTAACCTGTCATCTAACGTATTTCTTATATGAATCTCAAATAAGGGCATATGCCATTTGCCCCATTTACAAATAAAAACCAGTCTCAGAGAGCTGAAGTGATTTTACCACTGTCACTCAGAAGAAAAAGACTCCAGGACTGCTGCCTGCAGAGTGCCTAGAGTCTGTATAATGCAGTGTATTGGGTTTTGTCTGTTTTTTATTATTATCACTTTTTTTTTTTCCCCACAAAGGTTAGTTACCCTTTATTAGCAATCTAATCCTTCCATATCTTCACATTTAGATTGAATACATGGAGATAGTGGAAACAATGTCTATGAAACAGTTTCACATGGGATTCAAGGGGTTGTGAAAGCTAGTTGACATTGAAGAGTAAGAGGAGGGGACTGTTTATCCTTCTTCTGTTGTCTAGTAAAATTTTCAAGGCTTTGTGTACCAAAACAAGCTGCCAGGGTAACTACAACAGAGATACATTCACTATTTGCCTTCAACTCTAGTGACCTAGTTCTGTGCTTGAGAGCACCGAAGCAGACCATACTGTTTCCAGTTATGGTCTCCTCATCCTGATGATCTGGATCTACGTATTTTCTTTCCAGTGTGTGATAACCACGCAGTCTCAGCCTCCTAGGGTGAAGTTCCCTGGATTTTATCACAACGTAGACAGTATATTTCCAATAAATAGTACAAAATGTCAGAGGGTGTGACTGAGGTGTACTTGAACCAAGCAAGTCAACTCCACTAATAAATTGTGGCTTAGGAATCTTGATGGGGCTGATAAGCATTACTGTCTTTTCAAATGAGCAATCAGAGCTCAGGGCCAATGTAGACATGTTTTGTAGTAGAGTCCAAAGTAGACTCCTGATCTTTCAATTCCTAGATAATTTCTTAGTATTTCTTAGTGGGTTTAGATGGACTTGAAAAGACACTTATTCCCTTCTGCTGACAAACTGTCTGTATAAACTAGCACTGGAGTGATCACTCGACCGCTTAAGGAACCTGAACATATAAGTCCATGTGACCTGACAAGATGCGTCCCATGGTCCTGAGTGAACTGGCTGATGCAGTTGCCAAGCCAATCTCCATGATATTTGAAAAGTCATGGCCATCAGGGTAGTCCCTGCTGACTGGAAAAAGGAAAACATCGCACCCACTTCTAAAAAGGGTAGAAAGAAGGACCCCAGGAACTACTAACCTTGTCAGCCCCATCTCTGTGCCTGGGAAGATCACGGAACAGATCCTCCTAGAAGCTATGCTAAGGCACATGGAGGACAGGGAGGTGATTTGAGACAGCCAGCATGGCTTCATCAGGGGCAATTCCTGCCTGAACAACCTAGTGGCCTTCTACAATGGAGTAACTACACCAGTGGACAAAGAAAGGGCTACAGATGTCATCTATCTGGACTTCTATGATTCATGTACTAGATCATTTTGGTATGTAAAACGAAAAAAAAGAAACATCAGTCATTCATTAGAGGGGATGGGAAGCCACCACTATTCTTGCTATAATTTCACAGACTGATGGACTCATGAATCCAATTCAGTATGACTTTCAGTACTGCCAACTAGGACAGAGAAATGACAAGCAGCTCTTCGGTGAATTTTCTGTTCTCTATTTGCAGCGTTGTGTCTGGCTAATTTTCTTAGGGCAAACATCCACTGAAGACAGGAAAAGAACAGTGGAGCAACTGTCATCTCAGTGAGAAAGCTACAAAGCTTGGTTTCAACATGCTATATTTTAAAATTCACTTGGCTTACGCTCCTCCCATCACCAGTTAAGTATTTGTTTCCAAAATACGAAGAAATTTTGTTTGAACCTGAAATTGTGTTAAGCATTAGATAAGGTGATCTTTTCAGGGTGGTTAGTTAACTTCCTATGGACAAGGAACGATTGCCAGTGGAGAAGAAGCAAAGCTAGTGACTGGAGACAATAGAGTTTGTGTACTTTCAGCTTTCCTATTTACCAGAAACAGCTGACGTTAGAAGTAATAATATAATTTGCTTTCATTGTCTAATCAATCCTTTTGCTTTCAACATATAGTGCTAAGAAGATGCTAATGATGGGGCTATCCTTTTCTGTTGCCCTAAGATAAATTCTCATTATGATGAGTGAGAATAAGGAAATAGACTGCCCTAATGCAATTATGAAAATTTGTGCATGATGCCATCATAGGAAAATTTTCCAGAAGAAAAGGGCAGTAACAAGCAACAGGGAGATATTTTTTTAGACTTTTTTTCTGCATAGAGGCCAAAATTTGAGGTGTGCCAAGTATTAGTGCTCTAATCCTGTCTGGTGCTAGCTATTTGTACAGCACTAGATGGAATACATGGAAGAGAAAGTATATCTCTCAGTGCCAAGGAACTTGATTTAAGTTACATACTTTGAACTCTTCTGGTAAGTCTCTTGGAAAGAATGGTTTTTGACTTGGCAAGAAGATTATTTTTTTGACTGAATTGGAAGTGAGAAGATGACTACACAGAAGGGTAGAGAAAGAAAACACACAGGCCTTAAATGGTGTCATTAGTTTAGTTAAAGAGTGCAAGACAGGTAAATAGACCCAAGATGGCAGCAGCTTTTGGGGAAAAGCAGCTCAGCGTGAGTTGCCAAAGCCTTTGAAGTCAGTACTGGCAATTTTTGTTGTTATCCCTATTGGAAAGGTTATAAATGACTTTTTAAAAGGGATATGATTGATCTGAAGATTACTACGGTGGTGTGGACCTGTCTCCAGATGTTTGAACAGGTAGGAGAAAATTCGTAACAAAAAGCTTTTAGTAATGAGCCACACACTCCTCCCTGCCCCAGCTCCCCTCCCCCCTGCCAATATCTAAGTGTAGTATTATCCATGTTCATGAAGTTTTTTTATCAACAAAACTGGAGAAAAATAGTTGCTTTTGAAAAAGCATCTCGATGTAGGTTAATCATTCCGGTAGGAACAGGACCCTCACCTCTTTCAATTTATTTAGTCCAGAGGAAGGGGAACTCAGTTTTTTGAGAGGAGCTGCTTCTTGATTTTTATTTTCTTTTTTTAATCCCAGCATCAGAGGGTCTTCAGATGGTTACCACCCTCTTTTCCATGGCAGGATGTCTGGGTGAGACATGCTGTAGAGGCAAATATTTTAAATTCTTCACAGAATTGCAAGATAACCTAGGTTGGAAGGGACCTAGTCTACTGTCCGCTCAGAGGAGGGCAAGGTAACACCATGTTCCAGAAAAGGGTTTTCCTTTTCCTCTTCTGTACGACAAGCTATGCTTTCTTTAAAGAATATGTTATCCATGTGAAAGAAATAAACCAGTTAAAAATGCTTTTATCAGCTAGTACTTGTGTGTCTGTGTGTTCAAATTATGCAATACCATCACTTCGCTTTGTGAGGAGTGGTGACATACAGGAGTCAAGATTTATTTTCAAGATACGACAGTTCTTTCTGAACTGAATCTCCAGATTTTAGTTTGTCCTGTAAGACTTAGTCATTACCGTATCCGCACAGTAGTCTAACATAAGCTTTAAAAGAATTCTTGAGATAGTCTAAATTGGCAATTTTATTGCAGCCTCATGAATATTTAGGTCATCTTTCGCTGTCTCTCTGCAGTCACAAGATTTAAAACCTGTGACAAAGAAAGGTTCATAGAATCACAGAATAATTTCAGTTGGAAGAGACCATCAGGATCATCGAATCCAACCATAACCTAATTCTAACACAAAACCACGTCCCAAAGAACCTCGTCTAAACACCTTTTAAACACCTCCAGGGATGGTGACTCCACCACATTCCCTGGCCAGCCTGTTCCAATGCCTCACAACCCTTTCCATGAAGAATTTTTTCATAATACCCAATCTAAACCTCCACTCACACAAATTGAGGCCATTTCCTCTTGTCCTATCACTTGCTACTTGGGAGAAGAGACAAACACCCTCCAAGCTACAACCTCCTTTCAGGTAGTTGTAGACAGCAAGAAGGTCTCTTCTCAGCCTCCTTTTCTCCAGGCTAAGCAGCCCCAGCTCCCTCAACCGTTGCTCATAAGACTTGTGCTCCAGGCCCCTGACCAGCTTCGTCACCCTCCTCTGCACTCTCTCTAGTACCTCAATGTCCTTTTTATGATGAGGGGCCCAAAACTGAACACATTATTCAAGGTGGTGCCTCACCAGCACCAAGTACAGTGGCACAATCACTTCTCTAGTCCTGCTGGCCGCACTATTCCTGATACAAGCCAGGATGCTGTTGGCCTTTTTGGCCCACCTGGGCACACTGCTGGCTCATATTCAGCTGGCTGTCAATCAACACCCCCAGATCCTTTTCCGCCAGGCAGCTTTCCAGCCACTCTTCCCCAAGCCTGTAGCGCTGCCTGGGGCTGTTGTGACCCAAGTGCAGGACCCAGCACTTGGCCTTGTTAAACCTCATACAATTGGCCTCAGTCCAACAATCCAGCCAGTCCAGATCCCTCTGTATGGCCTTCCTACCCTCAAGCAGATCAACACTTCCACCCAATTTGGTGTCGTCTGCACACTTACTGAGAGTGCACTCAATCCCTTCATCCAGATCATTGATAAAGAGATTAAACAGAACTGACCCCAATACTAAGCCCCAGGGAACACCACTTGTGACCAGGTGCTAACTGCATTTGGCTCTGTTCACCACAACCCTTTGGGCCCAGCCCTTCAGTCAGTTCTTTATCCATTGAAAAGTACACCCACCCATCTTCAAGTATTTTTTTTGATCCATGGCATGGTACCTTAAGAAAATGCCTCTGTCGTGGGACTGATGGGAAGCAGGTCTCATAAGAACTGTGCTGACAGCTTTTACAAATCACTGCCTACCCACTAGTAGGATAAAGTCAGCAATTCTTTTAAGGTAGTTGGGCAATTAGATAGGCTTGGTCATGACTAGTCTGATGTGGATTCACTGTGCCTTTTAGATGAGATTATAAATCTTAATTTTTCATTTTACTGCCTACTGTCTCCAAGATGTGGAGTTTAGGCTCCCATTATGCCAGGAGTTGTATACATATTTAACATGATATGCCACAGAAATATCAAAAGGAATTAGGGGGTCAGTAAACTGGTATTCCTTGCATCCAATAAAGGGAAGTGTAAGAGTAAAGATTCAGATCCCAAATTTACTGAAAACTTATTAGGAATGATTTTTATTAATAAAATAGTGTAGTTCAGTAAACTATGAAACAGGTCTTAATTTATTTGCTCAGCATCAAAGCCTGAAGGCAGTCTGAAAACTTAACTTAGTCTAAGTGAACGTTTTTAGGGTGTGAATTGCTATGTATTCTAGACATGTCTTGCTGTATAACTTTGTATTTGAAAAGAAAAAAATAATTCAGAAAATTGCCTCTCAACAGTGTTATTGATACATTCACCAGTCTTTAGTAGTTCTGAATACTTTTCCTGACTACTATGAAAGTTTGCCATTGCTACAAATTCACTTAATGTAATTAGAAGTATTTTATTTCCTTCTTGGAATTTCATAGCCACAATAATTGCATGTCGAAAACACCATGTTTTTTGTGCTCTTTGTGTTTGAAGTTCAGACTGGGTCACGGAAGCAACTGGATCAAATCCATGAAGAAACGTGTGAAAAGTCCACAGCCTTTCTGTGTCAAATTTGAAAAGCATGCTGTGGCTGTAAATCAAGTGCAGATGATAGATTAAGAGACATTATCTGCAGCTGGAGTTGTTGGTCAGCTGAGTGGTGTGGCCAAGGACATGTCTTGGCAAGCCACATTAACGATCCATGATACGAAGCTTGCAAACCCCACTGAGGTGGTGTGTTTCTTCTCAAAAAGCATTTGCATTAGAAGCTTTTCTTTGAGATACAGCAACTAGTTTTTTGAAATCTCTTTCTGGAGGCTCAAGGAGCCTCAGGATGCTGTTCCACCCCTTCCTCAGGGACTAGTGACATAGGGTGACCTGCCTCAGCCATGGTAACAGAAGGTGGCATAATGTAATCTGAGGAGGGTAATGGAGAGTTCAGCAATGAACTTTTCCCCCTGGATCCCCCAGTAAGCACAGAGTGGGACACAGCCTTAAATATCTCTGTGCCATCTAAATGGCAAACAGACATTCAAACATGTGAATGCAAGCAAATGAGCTCTGGAAAATGTAGACATTATTTTCTGACTTGAGACCTGGGCTAAACAGGCAGAAGGAACAACTCACAGAACACAAAGCATGTGGCACTTTTCCATGTGAAATATAGTGACTGCTTTGGAAATGTGTCAGTGCATTATACTGGCTCCTACCTCTGCATCTCATTTAGCCTTCCTACCAGTGAAACTAAATCTCATTCAACAAATCTCCATAGCCTTCTTTACCTCAAAGGAGTCATTTCAGTATACTAATAATTATTAAACAAACAAACAAAGAAACAAGAACACACGAAAACCCCAATCAAAACCAACCAAACAAAACCCCACAAAAACAATGCACACACAAAACTCAAACACACCAAGACAAACTCAAAATCCACCCCCAAATCACTATCTTTGTGCATCAAAAATTTTCGAGTGTTTCCTTGAAGAGGACAAAGACATTAAAACAGCCCAGAATTTGGTGGTGAAAACTTTGGGCCAACAGATGGATGAAGCATGGCAGAGAGCATCCTGCCTGTTGTGTTACAAATTAGTTCAGTACCTTCTGGATTTCTGTCTGCAGTCATCTCCCAAATCCCAAGAAATGCTTAAGGGCAACTAAGGTAAATTAAACTGTAATCCTTCAGTCTCTAGCTCCTTTTTCTACTGACATCTGCTTGCAGAAAACTAGAGTGGCAGTAGCTTTTAGTGGGAAAACCATCTGAAACCAGGCTGGTAACTAACTGTTTGCTTCAGAATGATGACAAACGTAGCCCAGAAATGAAGAGCTGATGGCCTGCTACCAAAACATACCATCTCATCCATCTTCTTTTTCTTCCCAGGAGTAATAATTATTTCAAAAGAATCCAAGATTAAATCTCAGATAAGAGCGCATCACTATGTATAAATGTCAGAGTCCTTCAGGGAGATTTAATTAGCTTCTTTTCTAGCAAGTCTGGATCTCTCTCTTCCCTACCTTTCTTCATCTTTAAAACAACATTCTGTCATTTCTGATTTCATTCACTATATGTTTCCTATTGAGTTATAAACTTTGAATGTTTTAGCTCCACATCAGAGAAATACTGACCCTCAGAGAAAGTCCCTGAAGAAAGTTGCAGGCTTTTTGCATTTATTGTGGCTATTTCAAATACTGAAAAACACAGAAAAGGAAAAGGAGACACATGGGCCTATTAAAAGAAATTGAGCTTTTATAGAACTTATCCAACAGTCTTTGTTATTTTCAGTTCACACAGGCATATAATTTTTTTTTAAGGATTTCTGTTAAATACATTTTGGCATAATAAAACTATATGTATTTAATACTGTTGATAACACTCCCTTCTTTGGCATTGAATTCTATTCTACAGAGGGGAAATATGCTCTGCTTTCAGAGTGCAAAAAAAAATAATTTGCATTGGAGTAGATAGAAACTTTTATGCCAGATTTGTACTGAATTGAGTTGAACTATTACACCAATGTGGTTGAGATTATATTGTCCTTAGGAGGGACAAGAGTTTTGGATACCAAGCATCAATGTTCACTGTTCTAGCAAAGGCTTTTGCATGGAACTACAGAAAGCCCTGCACAGAGAAATCCTGAGAACAAAAAGAAAATTGTTTGGATTTTTTTTTAATTTATTTTCAAGCACAGACTGAATAGAACTGAAAGCTTCACATTAATTTTCTGGATTTCTGAAAGCAGAAACCAGTGACTCAGAGGATGTATTCTATTGCTGATGTTTCACAAGCCACTGTGATAACTTAAGACAACTGATTTACCTTTTCTATGCCCAGTTGCCTCCTTTATCGAAAATTTAAAAAAAAAAGGTTTTTTTCGGTTAGATTTGCAAAAATAAACAAACCCAACTCTAAAAATCAAAATATTCAACGTTCTCTGGTTACTTATTTTGGTCAGATCACCTCTGTGCCAGTGTTAGTGTACTAAATCTTGCAATTGCCTGTCAGGAAAATGTGAATTTTACCTTTAATTTAGGTTATGTTCCTTTGGGGCTATTTATTGTTTCTTTTATTTGATCTTTTTCCTGCTAAAAGTTCCTTCTGTGTCCCCTTGTTACACTTTGTAGCAATGACAATTTTGATTAGGCTAGAGGAAGCAGGATGGAGTTAAACAATGTGTACTAACCAAGTAGTTTGATAATAAACCATTGATTTTCACTGATATATCCTCAGTAATTAGAACTTACTAGATTTTGAAATGAGGTTCTCTATACTCCTGATACTACATAAATAAAACTAAAAATGAAAAAAAAAAAGTGTAGGTTTGGTCTGTGAGGTATAATTTGAGGTCTGTCTACAAACTGTTTTGATTTTTTAGATTATCATTATGCATGTTAATATTTCATGGTGGGATGCAGCTCTTCCTAGTGATACACAATGTTTCAGTCTGGCTTAGGACCATGCTACTTTAGAAAGTGGTCAACACATTAACTACTAGATTATCAACAGAAGTGGATTCCCAACCCTTCAGAGCAGCTATGTTCAGTTTTAAGAATTTACTTCCAGAGGCATTTGTAAATATTGCATTATTGTGAGAGGGACCTCCAAGAAGCGATACAGACTATTTGCTCCTACAATATCCCTGGATATCAGAGTATATTGACACCTTTCATTTAAAACAAATGAACAAACAAACAACCACCACCACAACAAAACCAACCAAAAAATGCACACCACCTTATTTTAAAACAATAGCAGTTCAAAAAGAAAAATGCTGCTTTGGGGGATTTAGCAGAGGTGAGAGAGACTTGTTCAAAACAAAAAGGCAGAAGACCAAACTCCTATCATATTTTCTGATTTACTGGATGACAGTCAGTAGTGTAAACTTACCTTCCAGTTTCCTGCTGGTCTACTCATGACCAAAAATGGAGGATAGTTCAAGTGGATAAATGAGGTTGGCTATTTGAGTGTTTTCTCCACATGTCAACTACCAAGCCTATGAACCATGGGCTTGACCCATCCCCTGCATAACCCCACTGGGAACTTAGCCTGTCTCTTTTTGCTGTGAGCTGCAGTAATAGCTTTCCTCATGTGGAATTGCATTTACAGAAACCAGACTGAATTTGCCTCACACAAGCCATTGTTATCACTTCCTAGTAACCTTGCAAAGTACAGGACGACAAGATGCTGCTCTGTGTTTTCATAACCCTGCAGTAATTAGTGCCTGGCATCTGTAATGGAAATAAAGTACATAACTTCAGAATTTTCAAAATGACACTGTTTTCATTACAAGCTTAGCTTTTCAAAGAACATAAAGGCAAATACATCAAAATGCTAAGGAACATTTTGAATTAAAGCCTCTATCTTTTTTCTTTTCTTCTCGAGATATGCAAATGGATTGAACCATTAAAGATAAAAGGAACCCCAAACACTGTTTATACACAGCCTTTATGACTGAAGCTAGTAATTTTGTAGGAAGCATTGTTTTGATTGGAGCAAGTTATAGTGCAGCTTGACATAACTCAAGGCTGCTTTGCAGTGCTACAGAGGCAGTGACTGGAAAGATGCCTTACCTAGTTTTGGAAGGTTTCACCTCATAGCACAGATCCTGCATCCAGACTTCATGCAGTGGTCTGCGCAGGTGGCAATCTTATACCCTAACCCTAACCCCTAACCCTTAACCCTAACCCTAACCCCTAACCCCTAACCCTAACCCTAACACCTGACCCTAACCCCTAACCCTAACCCTCTAACCCTAACCCCCGCTGCCATTCAGCTGCTTATGCTGATGCTTTGGGTTACTTGGTTGGCCCATGGTTGGAGGAAGAGAGTGGATTACAGCTGGTTCCCCTCTTCTGCAATGGAGCTTCCTCTGCTACAGCTTAATACCCACACTATGTGCGATTGAATACTACTGACATAACGTACCTTAAATAAGGCACATACAATATACCTTCTTTTCAGAACAGCAGTGCACTGTATTTACCCTTGGAAAATGGGCAGAGCTGTCAGCATGAAAAAGTGACGCTGTCAAAATAACTCGCATAGATCTCCTGGACCTTTTAGGCCAAGATTTTTTCTGAGAAGCTTGGGATCAAGATCCTTGTTATTTAGGTAGCAGGATAGAGTTTGGGTGGAGGGTTTCACTGAGGTCATTTAATAACCCTGGCACTGTAGCTTTTCTGATGAGCCTTGAAATGGTTAGCAAGGACACTCAGTTCTGTACTTCACAGTAGATGCTGCCCGGCCTCTCGATTCTGGGCCTAGCAGCCAAGTAAGTTCAAATAAACTGTTCCAAATGCAGAAGTGCTAATTCAGGCAAAATTCACTGTTTGTTTTCTTTAGGTAAAGATTAAATCAAAACTGAATCAGGACTTTTGGAACTGGCACCTTAAAAGCTGAAAGACAACACTTCAAAGACAATTAATAGAAGATCGATGTGTAAGAGTTCAGTACAGAGAGCACAATTTTTTTATTTTTATTTTTTCTTATATATTATCTACAAGCACAAGCTTTCATATTTTTAATGTAAAAATGCATACAGATCATAATATATATAAAAATCAACTAGCCTTGTAGCAAACTGCCAGATGCAACTGTCCCCAGGTTTGGGGACAACTTGTCTGGATCCAAGTGCAAACCCGGTGGCTGATCCTCACTTCCATCCGTGGTTGCGCTGAACCCCCAGATATGAAGATTCTCAAACTTCTAGGGAAGTCTTGGTTCCTGATCCAGGTCTTGCAGCATGGGCATGACTAACTCTTCATCAATTGAAGATAAATATTTAAAAACTTCATAAATGACAATCAACTTGTTGTAGGTAACAAGTATCCATTTAACCTGTCCTCCTCCTTCTTATTTATCATACTTTCCACCCTCTCTCTGCAAAAATGTTAATGGGCAGAGGAGAGGAATTTAATGTTAGCATCATCTACGTACATTTACGTAGCAGCAGTAGAAACAATTTAAACTGTTGATGTCTGCTGCAGAAAGGCTACTGAATGTGGGTTCATGGTGCATTTGGCCTTCTCAATGCCTGTGCATTTTTTTGGCTCAATTTGTACATTGTAGAAATATGACACATTTCTAGCATAGCCAATAATATGTTGCAACATTGTGAGGAACAGTAAATCAGACTGCATTTAATACTATGTAACATGTATAAACAGATTATAATATACTATATTATAACTGGCTTGACAAGTAGCCCATTAAACCAAGGAAAAAAACTAATGATCAATTAAGTAAAGAAATTTCTGTCTGTGTGGGAGGAAAGGTCACAAAATAGCAGGCTCCTTTTGGACTGAGCGTTTATCATGTTCGACAACTTCCAAATTTAGTCTTTGCAAAGCAACGTTACTATTTTTCTTAGAGGTTCTTTATGTAACAAGTCATGTCTACACAGTGGAACATTTTCTTTCACCAGGATTTTATAACTTCTCCATTCAGACATTATAAAAGATGACATAATTTGCTGAGATTCTTTTGGAAAGTATTAGGGCCATAAGTTAGCTTCTCCTTAATTTCAACTCTCCTAATATGAATATGGTTAATTTATTTTCTCTTGTAATTCATATACTACCTTTCTGTATTTTAAATACAACATTACTCTGAAACCCAAGAAATGTTTTCAGAGAAAAGAACTGCTCAAGTTGTCTTAGAGAGGGATAAACCAATAGAATACTGACATAATGACTTTCCTCATCAGCTTTGTTGCCATGGAATTGCAGGTAAGAATTTTGTTTACTTCAGATTCATGCAACAGCACTGACTTGTAATATAACTGAATGACTTAGTGAAATGCTCACTCTGGCTTCTAACATACACACATACATATTTGCCAGTTCAGACCTTCCTCTTACGAGTACTGATGCGTGAACAGGCACTAGCTCTTTCTTTTACACTTGTATTGATTCTGAATTACTAATAGGACTAAAAATGGCAAAACTTTTTTTTTTTTTTTTAACAAAAGTTAGAGATATGATCAATAGCTGGGGAACAGGTGTGTCATGGAGACAGTAATGTCACCTTTTCCAAGAACCTCCTGCTTGGAAGCACACGGTGAAGTTTCTATTGCGGTGTGTGTAGCTGGTATACGGCAACATATCTGAATACTAGGACCAAAATATATATATTGATTCTAGAAGAATGGAATGAATTTTTGCTTCTTAGAATGGGGGAAACAGAGAAAATAAACAACAGTACAAATAAAATATACACCTGAACATGGTGTTCTTTGACGCTGGTTGGGTAAAATATACAGATGACAGAATGTTAAAAAAAAAATACTTTGGTAAAGTATCTTTATGCAAACACTTTCGAAAAGTCTTGACTTGAGACTTTTCTCTTTCCACAGGGATGTACAGACTTGATTCTCCAGACAGTTCCACCTCTTATATGGCTACCTGGAACTGTATAAAAAAGCTGAACAACCAGACATCCTCACTCACCTACATCTGTGATAATTTGTGTTTGATAGCCTTTTGGTGTTACTTCCTCACATAGGCAAATAACCTTATGAAGTACAAAGCAGTGGAGAATAAAGTTGTAAGCAGTTGCTACAAGATAGCTGTTCCTCAAAGAAGAATACTCTTCATATTCTCATTTATTATCCCAACCTTTGGACGCGGTTCTACATGGTGCCAGTCTGAGCTGCACACCTCACAGCCCAAAGGGATGCAACACAATGGTGGGAGGTGCACACAATCTGAATGAAAGTCTTTCAGTCTCAGTTCTTGTATCTCTTAGCATATACTTAATAAGCCAAGTAACAAGGCAAAACTTAATCGCTGGCTTAAATGAGATGCATAAGGGTGGAGAAGAGAGGAGAAAAAATATGGACACCTTTTATCCCAGGCACAAAAATCTGATAAAATGTACTTTCAATTGAATGTACCAGATAGAGTCACAAAAAATCTGTGCTGGTTTAAACCACAGAGTGCTTCAAGCAACATCTGGAAGTTTAAACAGCTGGAAATTATGGCCTTTTGGTATGGTAGAGGCCATTCACATCTGATATACATTTGGACTTAGCCTTTAAATACTTGCCTTTGCATGGATTCAGTTCCCCTTTGGTATAAAATAGACTAAGAGGAACTACTTGAATTTAAATGAGACCAAACCAAAAATGCAAACAAAAGCTAAAAATTACCCATAACTAAATGAATAGTAATATGGTTATTTTTTTTTGTTTGATTTCCCAACACATAGACTACCATTTCCCTAAGTACAGTACTGCACTTTGAGGGGGAAATGCTGAAATGCCACTGGAATAGATGATTATTTATTGATTAATTCTGCAGTTTCAGAGAGTCTGGAAAAGCAGCTGAACTTCAGTTCTGCTCAAATCTGTGTCTTGACGGCTAAACACTCCAATAAAAAGACCTATATTTTGTGCGCACTTCTCTAAGAACATCAGCACTCATAGGTTTGACAAAAATAACAACAAGGAAGGACAGTTTGGAGTAAAAGCATACAATGCGCCAATCTGGTGAAAAATGTCAAATGAACTTTCTGGTAAAACACAGCAGCCTCTACGTGTATTCAGTCCTTGAGAACACCAGTTGTCATGGTTGTTGATGGACTGAATCTTACTCTCCAACAGCTATAGAGCAGCTGGCTGGCAGGAAATGTTTAGGCACTACTGAATTGCAGGGGATTGGAGCCAGCCTTGTAGAAGCAGAATGCACTGTCAGTGCCAATCCCCACAATCATCTAGTCCTTTGGAGTTTGCTTTTTTTTTCCTTCCCCTGTTTCTCTCCTCCTCCCCCCGCCCCATTAGCCAGAAGCAGTGTGGCTAAATACATCTCATAACAGGAAAAAAGTCTGACCCCATGTTACTCAAAAAAGTGGTGTGGTTTGCCTTTTCTATTTTTTTTAATTGCAAAGCTTTGATCATTTTTAATTAAATGTGCTCTGCCTGCCTTGTCACTACTCCAAGTGAATATGCTCTAAAATGCTTCTCTGGCTTAGCTGCTGATCTTTGTAAGCATCTTATTAATTGCCTGCTTGACATGGGTAGTGGAGCTTCGTCTCCGAGTCTTGCCCTGGACCATCTTTCGACGCCGTACCTCACGACAGAGCTCATAGAAGGCCTCCATAATGTTGCCCTCTCCTGTGCAAGCAGAACACTCATAAAAAGCACATGCTAGTTCTGTGGCCAGCTTTTCACCTTCTTCTGTGCTGACCTGCCTGGAGTGATCCAAGTCTGCTTTGTTCCCCACCAGGATCAGGGTGACATTTTTGGGTTTTTTAACTTCATCCAGCAAGTTCTTAAGTGGCAGCACTTCCTCAAAGCTGCCTCTGTCCGTGATGTCATAAACCAGTACGAAGCCTTCACCCCATCGCACATGTCCTTCTTTCTGAATAGCATCCTCCTGTTTTGAAAAGACAGACACTAGCCTTAGGAATTTGATTTATGAAGAAGACACCAGGTTGCCAAATAGACATTGGTCCTCCAAAGCCATGTACATCTGCTTTACTTGATACTTCACGCACATCCCCTTTTTTATCATGTAGCCTAAGAGATCTACCCCATTAAGGTGTCTTGGGCTGCCTGTGGGCAAGCTGGTAGCAGGCAATTGGAACAGGGTGTCTGCTGAATGATACAAAGCACATGAACCCCACAGGACTGTGCAGCCTGAGCATCCACCATGTTTTGAAAGGAAGGGAGACTTGGCTATGGCAAAACTGCTCTTTATTTTGGTGGGAATCATTGACTGAGGCTGTCAAACTTCATCACTTGAATGCAGAAACAGACCATCACTTCATGCATAGTAATAATGTGGTGTTGTGTTGGCCTTGAATCAAAGAATGAAAATAAAATAATTTTGATCCCAGCATAAACCCTGACTTTGTTTGTTCTTCCAGTATTCAAAAACTCTAAGCCGGGTTCCTTGCAGAAGGGTCTGGATCCAGCATGGTGGGTCCAGCAGCAAGCTGATGGCGGTGGAGGACGGGGAGCTCTGCTCAGAAGCAAATCTCTGTCCCTGGAAGTGGAGCACACCTGCCACCCACTACACTGCTGCCACCACCACACTATCTGAGCCAAGATATGGGACAATAGTACATGCACCCACGCACCTGACCAGCTGTATCTAGTATCTCCATGGAAACCACTTCATCATCAATGGTAGCTTGGTGACGATACGTAGACTCTAAAATAAGAACACATTTTGTGAAATGTATTAAAAGAAGGTGTAGGGGGTTTTGGTTGGTTGGTTGGGTTTTTTTGTATCTTCCTTACAGCTATCGCAGCACAAGACCTGACATGTGACATACAGCTTCACTAAATTTTATTTCTTTGAGCTCTTCCAGCCATTCTGGAACACACTCAAGTCCTCCTTTCTACAATTGTCACTGTTTTACCTCTCCCCATATGTCACAACTCTTTCTCTCCCATATCTTATACCTGCTAAGGGCTGTGACTTTGGATCCTGCACTCTTTGCCCAACAAAAGGACAGAGCTTCCTGTGGCAAAGAGCTCTGCAAAGGCTGCAGCCCATTTTCCATGCTTACTCATAAGGAAGGCTGCCACCTACAAAACTCAAATACTCTCAAAATCCAGCTCAAAAGTTTGTCACTGCTTAGGTTGAAGTCTGACAAGTTCAAAACCAGTATGGTTTCAAATCAAGGAAACGAACCACTAAGCTGAGGCCTTATACTATGATAAAATTACAGAACAGTTAGCTATTTTAGGAATGTCTCTTTGAAACATGCTGAAATCATTACATTCCCCTCTTCTAACAAGGGCTCAAGCAGTGATTTCCCTGTGTATGATTTATAAGGATAACCACAGTGGGCATTAAGCATTCACACTACGCTACAGGATAAAAAGAGAACATATTTGCTGTGTCCTAGGTTCTGGAACCAAGCAACTAAAAAGAAAAGTAATGACAAAAGGGCTCGTTTTATCTTAATGAGCTGATAAGTTAAATTTGATAGCATTTGACCTAAAACTTGGAAAATTATCTGTGCTAACATTCAGATTTATCACTGTTGCCAGCTCACAGATGCCCTATATCAAAGGGCAAATGTTTATGCTGTAAAACTGTGGCCAGTGACTATGAATGCTTTGCATTGTCAGAGACACAGTTCTTTTATTTGGTGCAAATCTCTTCTATAGGAATGAAGGATATATCTAAGAAAATACATTTTTTGAATTTGAACTTCTGAAAGGACTCATTTGGTGAATGTCATTTTTTGTCTCGCACTTAAGAATGTCACCTCTTCATAGTGATGAATGTTTCAATGCTGTCAGTGCTATAAGCACTCTCTTCCCAAACCAAAAATACCAGTTCCCTCCTGTGCCACCTAAATTGCTTTAAGTACCCCAGCTGCCTCTAATATGGACAAATGGTCAACTTAATTAGGCAGATGGCAAGTAATCTTGCTGTAGGGCTTCAGGCAATGAAGCCTAGGTTTTTTAAAGGCTGTAAATACCCCTTCTGTTTAGTATTGCAAGGCTGTTGAAGGAGTTGGAATTGTAACTCTGTGATCTCGAGGCTGTATCTATACATCAGAGTAAGATTTACCTAAGTCTTTCAGTGGTATGTCTTATCTGTCCCTTCGGTACACCCTCCTAGCTGCAGCAATTCCCCCAGGGGAATGCAGAGAAGGCAGGAGCTCTAGTTTGCTGTGGAAGCTGCGGTGATGCCCCTTCAACCAGTTATTTCAACAGCTAAAATGTTCAGTGCTAGGCTGAGATTCCCTGTGCAGCACTCCACGTCCAAGGTCATTTAGGAACTTACACTTTGTTTCTTTTGGGGAAGAAGGGTTGGCTCTTTAGGTGAGTAATGTGATACCAGTTCTTCCTTGTTTAGTCACTGGAATGCTTAAATACCCTCAACCATTTGGCCTTGCTTGACAAGTAGCTGCTGAGAACTGGTTCACGCAACTTGAGAAAGTGCTCACAAAAAGTTTGTTTGCAGCTTATCTGTGAAATGTCCTTCTTAGGAGGCAGAGTGCAGCAGTCCATACAGCTGTTCCCTGTGAAATGGGAGAATAAATCTCAAGGAGTAGACTTCTGCTTGTTGCAAAAAAGCAGCATGATTCTTAAATGATACTTGCATTCTCAAAATAGTACTCCGATGGCATTTTATGCTGCAAGTTTAACTCACTTTGGCTGCTCGTGTCAGGATGGAATTTGATCTTGGAAGAGTAGCACTGATTTGGGTCAAATTAGTGTAAATGTATCTTAGTAAATGTGTGTCTGTTCCTGTGCTTTGGAATGTGTGGTAGCTGGGTGAATTTTCATGAAGAGTGTAAAACAGCTGGACATTTGAAGCAGTTTTTTGGTGTAATCACAGACATGGCTTCTCCCTTAAGGGAACAGAAGCATCTGAAGAATTTGGTCATCTTGCTAGCCATGAAGTTGTGATTTCCAGTTTGTTCACATCTATTCCACTTCACAAATGCATTGCCTTGCTTTGACATTTATTAATATCACTTTCCCTGTGGCTTTTTTTTTTTTGAGACATGCAGCTAGAGAGACGTTAGTTGACTCCTGCTGGGTCACTAAATAAAACCACTAGCAACACAGCTGTCCGTGTCTCAGCTAAGCACCCTTGACTCCTATTAGAGTTGATGAAGTAAAATAGGTACTGGATATAGCTCATCTGATCTACTGGAATAAATCACACTCCAAAAGTACTTAAAAGTTTAATGTTGGTCAGATGAATCCAGGTTATAAATATCTTACGCTTGTATCATCATGGTCAAGTAGAAAAAGTGTAACGCTGTACCAGTGGCTCCCTAGATGACTAGAGGCAACTTTCTGAGTTTCAGATTGACATTTGCACCAGGTGGCACCTATATATATTCTATTTATAGCCATATGGCTACAATCTCCTGGAGGGAAAAGAAACCTCAGGGCTGTGTTTTGCTCTTCACAGACTCAGTGTCAAAACTGCTAACCTCAAACAGAATTGGGGAGCTGCTGCTGTTGACTTAACTGTGGTGTGCCTGACACAGCTAGTGCCATGGAAATAGTCATATCTGGTGGTTTGCTCTGCTTCAGTATAAGTAAATAAATCTGACCCTTTCTTGTTGGTTTGGGAGTGCGCTGTGCTTCTATTCATATTCCCAATAACTAGATTAAAGGTGCTGATGGTTGTGGCTTTGAAAGCTGATGTCAGATTTCAGGGTACCACTTGGTTATAAAGCTGAAATCCTACGGCATTTTTGCTGTGCAAAGAACTCTTTGTTCTCACAGTTCTATCATTTCAAAAATTTACATTTATTCCAGAAACATTTAGAGCTATCATAAGGCCTGAGGAACATGTTGGAAAGTGGTAACAGTTGGTCTGAAGTCTACAATATATTGTAACAATAGTTCATTAATAGGAGCTGGAAAAAAAATCTCAAATTATCACAGCTGCTGAATAAGTATGGATTTTTTTTTTTTTTTGGGGGGGGTGGGGGGCGTGGAAGCTCCCCTGGGGCTCTATGTGTTGATAAGCATATTATAATACCAATCTCCCTATTCTTCTAAACAATACAATTTTTTTTAAATGCAGGAAAAAACCTACTAAACTTTTGCATAGAGAAAACATTGAACCCCACGATCCATAGACTGTCCATGGATATGATGTTCAGTTACACCTTGATCACATCGTAGCCTTGTGCTATGTTTATTGTGACATAGTTAATAGAGTTTCGGCCCAAAAGACTTAGCTGGTCATTTATTAAACCTGTTTGTCCAGGACTGTCCTGATCTATGGTGCTGCGAGATCTATTGAATATATCTGTTCCAAAAGATTATATTTTGTAAAGAAAAATTATTTTCTGAGAAGTAATTGCTAGATCTTGGTTTATATTTGCAATGATGTAAAAAAACTGTTTTCAGTACGTGTTTATTTTGAACAGGCAATATATATTGGGGCTATGTCACAACTCTGGAATGAAATATTTGCATTGTAAGGGTTTATTGCTTTTAGGAAAACACTTGTAGGTAAATCAGCTGAGATAGAGCAATGGAAGGAAAACACTTGTAGGTAAATAATTAGCTGAGATGGAGCAATCACAAAAACCATTTAACATGTAAATTTAAGTAACAGACTGGTCTCTCTTGTTTGCATTTAAGTACAGAGGGACCCAAACTCAGAATTTTAGTTCATTTTTGTCAAGAAAGATTAATAAAACAAACATATAAAAATGGTCTAAGAAACTTGGGTCTCATGGTGGCTTTCAGCCAGTTGGATCTGTGAACTGAAAGAGACTTAGAGAAAGAGCTTTTGTGTAATAATTATAGTTGAGTTTCCAGACCAAAAACCTACAGCTAATAGGCATGAACGTCTAAGCTATGTTTTATGCCAATGCAGCAGTATTTTTAAAAGGCTAAAATTTCCCGTAATTATCTCTGATTACATAATAAAAGTTACTTTTTTTTTTTTCCTTAAATAAACTCCTTGCTCATTTAGACTCCTCTAAGCTTTGACATCCATCAGGATGGCACCTGTCTCTACCACATTTGAGAACAGTGACTTTGACAGCCCATTTGTAAAACAATTTACGTCCATTACTAACTCTGGTACTGTTTGATATGTTCTCCAGAGACTTTCTTCAGCCTGCCTTTGTGAAATCTGTCTCCCTCTGCATTTCCTTGCTGCTTCAGGAACACTTCAGCTTTTAGAAAGCCTCTGTAAGTTGAATGTACCTTCCTGACTTGGAAAGTCACACCGGCCTTCTTCCTTCCCCTGCCCCAGCTCTTCTCAAAACTCAGCTGAATGTATTTTTCTTGCTTGCATCTGGTTGTTGCTTACTCCATTAATTATTTATCTCACAAGAGGGTTTTTATTCTGCAACCATCTGTGGTTTTACAGTAAGCACAGTACTGTCCTTGTGTATTTAGAACATATTTCTAATGCTGATGCAGTGTATCCCCACACATCTCTCTATTAACTGATATTACGGACCTCAAAATAAGCATAGTTATTTATCAGTAATACCATAAAATGATATACCATGTGTTTTTATTGCAATCATTATTATCACATGTAAAGGAAGAAAAAATATTCAAAAGAAAATTACTGAAAAGAAACTACTGTGACTCTGGCACCTCTGATAATTGGACTTGGACTCTTCAATGTCATATTTCTGCGTGAGTAACCCCAATACTCTGGAAATACAGAAGGAAAAGTTCCAGGAGGTTGCACAGTACCTGTGACATGCTTTATATGTATGACAACTGTATTACACGAACATTCTTGTCAAGCTACAAATTTAAACCAAAATGTGTATGAAAGGAGGTGGCACTTGTTTGCAGTGATATTTAATTAAACTCTAGGGACTCTAGCCTGCTCCACATGCAGTCTGCTGTTGTGAATGCTGCTTTTGAAATTGATATGGTGAAGTTCAATGGAGTTTATTTTCTTACTTCATTTTTGGCTCTTTTGGCTGCTCTCTACAAGACTGTATTTGCTGTAATCAGAGTTGTGATTGCAGTACAGCAGGTATTCCCAAACTAGCCAGATTAGAGCTGAGCATTAAAAAGTCATGTGGGAGGCACTGCAGGCAGTGAGTGTGTCTCAGCTTGCTGAGCTGCTTTTAGTTGCCATTTTCAGGCCAAGGCAAAGCTCTCAAATATTTCTGTCCTGTATAAATCCAGGTTGGGCAGAGGGCAGAGACCCTATTAATGCTGCTAAGGAGGCACAAGGCAGAAGAGCCAGTGTATGCTCTAGGTAGTCTGCAGGCATGTGCTTCTGCACAAGTCAAGCTGCAAGGCTGTCCCTGGTCCATGCAGACAAGCAAATTCTATTAGTAGGTGATCTTAGATTAAGCTCCAGGTGCTGTGAGGACTCATGGGGCCATGGGATGCTCTGTGGAGCACAGGGACACATGCAAAAAAACCCCAGCTACTGCAGCATCAAGTATGGAGAACAAATTCAGAAGAAATGAGGCTTGATTAGGTCTGCTTCTTGGTGAGCAGTTTGGGTTTTATCACATTTTTGTATTTTTAATAAAGTGGGAAGGAAAATAGATGGCTAGTGCATGCATAACTCCACTAGACTATGAAGTTCTCATCTTTCTATGAAAGGATCTGTTGCATCCCCAAAATTGGCTTTCAGGTAGAACGCATGGGAGATACAAATCTAGTCTCGAGAAAAGCATTTTTTTCTTGATGTGTTGGTGTTCTCAATAAATAACATTTTGGCCTCCAAACAGAAATCCAATAATACAGTTCTCTTGAAGATACCTCTTAAAAATAATGGGAAATATGTCTATTTGTTGACTTCTGCTGCATATGATTTTTCTCCTCCTTGCAAACACTGGGTGTCTTTTGAGGAGAAGGGGAGTGGTGGTACATTTCCTTTCCTATTAGTTCTGTCCTCATCCAGCTTGTACTGAGGTAGGCAGAGAAAATGTGTACAGATACCTGGGAACTAGATGAGTTAAGGCATGCTAAAACAATTGATAAAAACAAAACCAACAAAGCTGAAGCAGTGGTAATTAGCAGGGGGAAAGCTTCAAGGCTTTAACTGTGTGGGGTTGCTGTTTTTTAATTTTCTGATTTTAACTTTCCCATCAATGCTGAGCAGAGGCATTAGTTCCTGGTGGGAATTATGCCTGTGACAAGTTTAATTCTAAATAAACCATTTTTCACCATGCTTTGTTTGATCGTGGCAAGAAGTCTTTGTTAGCAAAGTCGTGAGTTTCACCTTATTTCTGCCAATATAAATGAAAACTACTCAGTGAGACTTTTCTCACACCTAAAACAAGCAAAGTAAAAGTCTGCTCTCCTGAAGGTGCAAAAGCAAACACTGGAAACTTCTGCTCATCCGGAGAATGCTTTAGAATATGATGAGCAAGAAAACCAGGGGCAAAATATTTTGCAGCTGTAGCTACAGCAAGAACAGCCAGTGCCATTCCTGACATTTGCTGTCTGTTGAGCTACTGTAAAAAGGCAATCTTTTCATTACTGGCATCAGGAACATCTTTATCTTGAGACTCACATGAAAGAAAATAAACCACATTTTCAGATAACTACTTCCCATGTTATTTTAAGAATCTTCCTCTGCTGCTCTCAATTACAATTTCATCATTTTGAATCTTTGTTGAGCATTTTAGAAGCCGGTGTTGGGGGATTAAGGTGCTCTAGGCCATACCAGTCCATTTCCTTACAAACACCTCAGAGAAATTGGGAATATTTTTGTGGCTTATTGCCATAATACATTCCATGTAAAATCCTACTGCTGAGGAGTATAGTAAAAATGATATAACATATTAAATGTATCTCAAGTTAAGGTTTCTACTGTTCTGAAGTGGGAAAAAATAAAAGCCCAGACAGATACTTAACGAGGCACAATCTCAGCTATTGAGGACTGAATCTATTAAGCCCTGAGGCAGAAGGAATGAGTAATTTTGTTAATAAAAATTTAGGATGTTAATAGCTAGACGCTGGCTTGAAAATAAGGCTGTTTTCCAGCAATTTATTAAGTGTCTACACATTTGTCGTGGTACTCCCTGAAAACAGGTTGGCAGCCATTCCTCCTAGCCCCAAATGGTCGGTTACCATTACATCTCACTTTGGCTGAAAGCCCGTGCTGGACCACATATGCTATTCCTAGCTTGTGCTTGGATAAGCTGAAGTTGTCAACATGGGTGTTCAGATGAAATACACAAAGTTGCGGGAGATGATGGCAGAACTCTCTCCTCTTTTGCTTGCTATGGAAAATGTTTATTTCTAACCATGAACATGTGGATGATCTGGTCTGTAGCACTACGCAGACTGCAGTGACCCATTGTGCAGCAGGAGGAAGGGAGGGCTAGGAGGGGAGGCTTCTCCAGGCTGTTCTCCTTCTGGGGCTGCTGGTCTGTCAACCTCTATACCCTAGGGCTGAAGGGACCATCCGTTAATGATTTATAAACACTTATTTTAGTATGTGGCCGTTTGTTAAAAGTTCTGTTTGCTGTCTGGGCAGCTCCTCTGTCAGCTGTGCTGCTGGGAATTTTTACAGTAGAGGCAGGCAGTAAACCTTCAGGAGTGCTAAGACAAACTTGCTGAGTGAGCCACAAGTGAAGAAAATTAGAAATCTACAATATACAAAGATGTGTTTCTTCATCTTGTGATCTTCAGCAGCGAAAGCAAACCTGGGGACAGCTGAGTGAACCAGAGAACAAAGAGGGTCCTCAAGAACTGTATTTGGTTCTGAGGATCTGAGCTCTTTTTCATGGCTGCATTGGCACAAAGTTGGCCTAGAAAGATAGTTCTTGTATCCTTTCTTGCTAGAGTAAATTATTTTTTAGTGAGGTCTTGACTTGCACAGCTACGTTGTTTCTGGTTCTCAACTGTTTTGATAGAAGCTAGTTTGGATACATTCCTACTCTGCTCTGTTGTTCATGTTGTTTGTACCGATCTGTATGTATCAGGTTCAGAAAAGAGACTAAGGCTAGCAGTATTTGCTAGGGTTGTAATGTTAATTACATTATGTATGCTATCTACAAGCTTCCCTTGTGGGCCCTTAATGACACTGTTTTGCTAAAAGTACCCCCAGCTACAGAGGTGGTTATACAGGCAAAACTACACTTGTAATGTAAAAACAATCTTCCTTGCGACAAGCTTTCCAACGGGAAAAGCCTTCTTGCCAATGTAAACAGTATCTTCATGAAGTGATTTCTGCTGTTCTTGCCACAGCAGTGAAATTTAAGCTGGTCTAAAGGAGACAAAGTTCTCTGCTCTCAGATAATTCAGGGCACTAACAGACATAACTCCCTCAAATACTTATCCAGTCTAGCTTTCCACAGTCCTTTGGCTGTTTCATGTCATGTTGCACAAGAACAGGGCTTTAATGCATCTTTCATAAGTTAACGAGACAGCCATTTACACCACCTTATCTCCTATCATTGCTGCTTTACTAATACCTACACATTTTACTCATGGTGTCTTATGGGCTGAATGTATGTTCAATTAAGTAGCAGTTTATGGAAACAGCAGCTCAGGGGTTCTTTCCCCTCCCAGCTGAAAAAGAGTGAACAAGAACCTGAGTGACTTAAAGAAATTGTAACATAGTTGGACTAAATACTCTTTAAAAAGGTCACTATTAAATCTAGTGGTCCTTGCAAAATTATAGTTTTTCTTAAGACTCATGTTTCTTTATGGTTACTTCTGCTTCTTCAAAGTAATGAATTTTATCTTTTTATCTATCCCATTCAAATTAAACAAACTCCTATTCTTTCTATCCCTCTTTGCGTCCACAGATGGGTCAATCTGTCATCCACTGTTCTGCCAGTTATCTGCTCAGAGACAGTTTTGCTTTCAGAGGATTAGCAAAGTTGTACGAAATACGTGAACAGCTAGAGAAAGACATCTCAGGGTAGTGCGAGAAAGCCAACTGACTTTTAGAAAGGTCAGCAAAAATGTTAACTCCCTGGTTGCTGTTATTTGTATAAGTAGACTTTTGTTTAAAATTCAGTCTTTGAAGGAAGGCTTGGTGTTTCTGTACACCTTTGGTATGCATGTTTTAACTCCATAAGTATCAGTTACTTAAAGGATTTAAAACTCTTCTATGAGATGAAGGATTTTAGAAGTTTGAAGCAGAGGCAGAGAGATTGCAGGCAACAAATCAGTGATAGAATCAAGAAAAGATCTGAGGAACCTGTCTCCTGCACTTCCTCAGGGTTTTATTTGTTTGGTTTTCTTCCCTGTACAGCAAAAAAAGGTCATTTTAAGTTCCTGCACCTCAAAGGACCTGATTCTCCCAACTGTACATAAAAATGTTAATTCATAACTAATTACACAACCCAGTTCATAATCCCTTGTTTTTTGAATCTTGAATATCCCAGCTCTCTTTCTAGTTAGGCAAATTGTCCTGGTTATGGTAGAACGATAAATATATTCTTAGTGAAATACTGCAAAATTTATTTTAAAAAGCTTCTACTTAGCCATAGCTATGATGAATTTTCTTCTTTCATCACATGATCTGGGAGATTCTCCCTGGCTGTCATAGCTTATGGAGGAAGGTAATTTGCTGTTGCCCATGAAGTATTATCCTGCAGGCCATCAGTGCTGTCTGTCTACTGCTGTGATAGCTCTTTGGGCTTCCTTTTCCTTTCCCCACCACCTTCACCCCCTCAGGAAAAAATAAATTGACTTGTTCCCCTGATGACTTTGATTCATCATCTCAAATTTTAAAATGAATTAAATAAAACTTTTTGTTTGTTTGTTTGATGGCAAGCCACAGTATCTCTCCAACTTTGAGGTCAGGTGAAGACACCCTAAATTCTGAGTACTGCTACTCACTCATAGGTGAAATTGCTGAGATCTAGACTGTTATTCCTATTTACTAGCACTGAGGGGAGCAGCTACTCACAGCAGCCTTGAAAACCATGGTGCGAAGCCCCTCCATGGGAGTCCCACAATCAGGCCAACTGAAGGTCTTTGCCCCTTCACCTTGAAAGTCATCCCCATAGAATATGTCTATCCCTGAGATGATGCTGGCTGGCAGATGTGCATTTTTACACTTCCATTGTTGCAGCAGCAGCCAAGGTGATGAAGCCCTGGGAGGTCCACTTGCAGTGGTGCAACAGATGTGCTGCTTATGTTTGTGAAGCACTTTTAGGCTGTGGCTGAAATGGTGCCCTAACCAGGCCAGGTGTTTTTAGGCCTTCTACCACAACACTGTATTTGCTCATTAATTTGCAAGTTGTGTTCTATTTAGAAAAAATAAAAAACATTAATGAATTCTGGTGAAATTCATATGGCAACCCAATCCCCTTTCTCAGTACATGTTTAACTAGCTAAAGAAGACTAAGTTTAATGCTGAAATAATATATTTAATATTTTGGAAAACAAGCATATATATTTATTTAAAATGTGCACTTCCAGCCCATTTCTACATAAGGCTCTTTCATTGAACATTCTAATTCTGTTTCACACATGATATAGGTGTGTGATTTACTGTAAAGATTGAAAGTAGAAATTGATTCACAGAATGGGCACAGAATGGCTGGGGTTGGAAGAGATCTCTAGACATCATCTAGTATAACCCACATGCTAAAGCAGGTTCATCTAGAATAGATGGCACAAGACCACCTCGAACCATGAGATTCACCTCAATAATGCCAGGTAACCACTTAGCCAAAGAGATTAGGCACTTTTTTTTTTTTAAAAAAAGAAAAATAAAACCATGCCAAGATGTTGACAGTGACTTGCCAGTTAAGCACAAATGATGGCTAAGTCAAGGCTGTAAAGGGCAAGGTTAACAGTCCTCAGAAAATGACCTTTGCTGCAGTTGTTATCCCTTGGCTTAGAATAATAAAATAAAAAGCACAGTGCTATGTACTTCTACAAAGATGCAGCTGTCCTACTGATGTTTGCACAGATCCAACATCATGCACAAAAGTGGCAGAACTGCAAAGCCCTGACTTCAGCAGCAGCCTCATGTGCCAAAGCTCGCAAGATTCAGTGATGGTCTTCCCACCAGAAAATGTTATTTTGTGGTTTGTAACTTGGCTCCTGAAGACACAGCAGTATATCCAGATGCTGCTAAAAATATGGTACTTCATTTCCTTCTGGCAGGTTAGAGTAGTAAAGTATATTTATAAGGTGTGTTTTTTTCCTTTCCAGTTAAAATGTGCCACCCTTGAATTAAAAGAGGACAAGGTTTTATAGCCTGATGCTTAGCTTAGGATAATGCTGAATTTCCATCAGACCTCGTACAGCTTGGTGACAGCTTTCCTAAAAATACAAATTATCTGAGGATTCCTTACATCAGAAGGCTAATGAGTGGTTGAAAACCTGACATAAGGAATAAACTATAAATATGAATTTTTGTCACAGCCCCAGTAATTTTTGTCAGAACCTCCTGTTGCTTAGTAGCTAGATAGTTTGCATCTGTTTTACCCTTGCCCTTTCAAAATTATTTGACAAAACTGCTTATTCTCCCTGTAAGGAAAATGGTTCTCACTGACACAAACTTTTCTATATTGGTAGAATATGTAGATATTCTTCTTTCCATCCAACTGCCAGTCCATGACTGCTAAGAAAAAAAACCCAGTCCATTCCACTAAAATTTCTCAGTAAATTAAGCTTGGAGATGTTAACAGGTAACTGGACACTAAATGACTGCCGGATGATCATGATAAAGACAGAAATGCTTTCTTTCAAGCACTGTTTCTCAAAGCTTTTGAAGGTATAGTGTCTTTCTGATTGATCTCTGAAGGTCTGAATAGTGGTTAGAATTTCAGGAGATTTTTTATTTTTTTTCTTTCCAAATTTCAGAGCCTCCTTTGAATCTCATTGTGATTCATAGTTTGAAAATAGAATACTTTAAAAAACAATCTCTGATGGGCAGCTTCCACCAGAGATTATTGTGAGTAAGAAATAACTTATTGAGAAGAGTTTATTAGTTTTTTAATTTCTCAAACCTCTTCCTCTGAGCAACTTAAGCCATTTAGCTTCACAATAGCTGTAATACATAATTTAAGCTTCTATCCTCTAAACTAGATGAGAACATAGAATTCAGTAAGTCAGAAGATATTTAATTTTTGTTTTATTGAGATGGGACTGTTGTCCGTATGAAAGCTTTCTGTGTTGCAAACAGAAGATGATTAGATTCCTGAGGTGCATGGTTAATTTGCAGTTGTATTCATTTGTAAAACAGAAACAAATTTCAAGTCTTATACACGTAAAGGGCATGGGGCCTTCGTAATGGTGCAAAAAAAAATAATATACCTTGCAGCTTGCTAATATAGTTTGTGTTTAAACAAGGCAACAAGGATAATTTTGCATATGCAGTGTCCTTGTAAGAAATCAATGAATTTGGACTATACTGATACAAAACACTCTACATTCTTTTATTGTCAAGTTCTTAAAATGATGTATTAGTGATAGATATGTAAAGAACTGATACTAATAATACTAATAGGACATTATAATGTGCAGTACAAGGTGGGTGACACATAATTCACTGATTAATATATTGATATTAGCTGATAAAAGAATGCTTTTGAGTTCAGGTTGGTCTGAGAATTATTCTCCCAAGATAAGATTTCTGATATCTGGCATTTCTTCACCTTACTGGATGAAGATACTTAGTACTATACTGGATGCTTTGCTTTGTTGAAAGGGCTGCCTGGGTTTTGCAATAAAGTGTATTAAACTTCATCTTTTGTTTCTGCTGTGCAAGCTTTAGTTGTTTTCTGCTTCTTTAGTGAGACCTCTTAGAAAAAGAGCCTTAAGAAATAAATAAGTATTTAACTGTATGATCATTATTTGAGTCTCCAAAGAAAGGTTAGGAATGAGATCGCAACAGATTGTCGGAGAAAAAGAAATTTCCTGGCCCCTTAGTTCACGTGCAAATCACTGAGGTATTGAAGGTGCCTTCTAAGATGTGGATTCCTCATCTCAGACTTCTTGGCATGAGTTTTCTTTGGTGCAGGGTATTCAAGTACAGGGCGTTTCAAAAAGATGGACCCAATTTGAAATCACTCTATCTCTGCAACCATGAACCACCCATGAGTGAAACCCTTACCGCTTGAAAAGGCAGGGCATGGAGTTTGTTTGTTTTTTTTAAAAAAAAGGTTACTAAAACTTGCTAACTCAGTAAACCATTTGTGAATTTTTGTGTAATTGTAATGTGCTTCAATTGTGAAATATACTGCTTTAAAATTGGGTCCATCTTTTTGAAATGCCTTGTATATGCTAACTTAGCAAATACAAAGAAATTGGACCTTGGCCCAAACTTTAAAGCAAGGCCTCTAACTCAGAGCAACAGTATGACATCTCCTTCTGAGAGATCTGTGTCAGCTTCTCAAATAATTTTTTTTTTTCCCCTTGAATTTTTTGAGATCTGTAACCCAGCCATCTTATTCTCTAGCAGCTGATGTTTGGGTTACCCAAAAGCAGAAAACTGATCGCACACTAAATAATTTTCAGAGTGAAATACTAATGTAATTGCTTTCAATGGCAAAATTCACACTGACTTCTGTGTGGGCAGAAATGTGCCTCATATATTAATTCTGCTTTCATCTGTGTTACTGCTTCTCTGTTCTACCATCTTAGGTAATAATTTGTTCCAGCTTTAAATGGCCATAGAGAAGATTTTTTACAGCAAATTTAAAGGTTGACTGAGGCTTGGAATTTTAACTCTATGAATTTCCATTACTTCAACTGTGCTATTATGTACAGCATTCCATGTGTACAGAATAAAGTGCAACCTACCTAGCGTTGGGTCATACTCCCAGATGAACCGTTTGGTCAGGAAGCGTACAACAAGAGCTGGAGGAATAAAAAGATTCCAGGTGAGATGTGTAAGCCATCAACTCATCTGGTTTTACAAGCAAACTTCTCTGTGTGAATGGGCATATAGTAGTTCCCCTGAACTGTGAGCAGAAATCCAGGGGTTGCTCATTGCAGCAGTTGAGACCTTTTCACTCTTGTGAACGACTTTACACTTTTGAAAAGGGGAAATCAGATGAAAAAAGAACCCAAAGCATGTTACAGCATTAATCATTCACTGATGCAACAATGCAGGACAAAGCAAAGAATACCAGGAGGTTTTCAATGGTAGTCTCTCACTTTTCTCCACTTTTTTTTTTTTTTTTTGGTCACAATAGCTTCTGTCTTTAAAAAGCAAACCCAACCATTTTCAGTGCTATGAGCAGATGATCTCACTTTTCTCCACTTTTTTTGAAAAAAAAAACCACTGTTTTGGATCCTTGAGATTTCCCATAACGAGTGGAAAAAAGCTAGGCAATTTTTTATTCAGGATGCTTTGAAGCATCTGACCTAGTGGTGTTCAAAATAATTTAGTTTTTGAAAACTTTCCTTTCAGATTTTAAACCTTGTAAGGTAAACATAATTGGCTAAATAGCTTCCTTCTGTATTTTGACATGCTTTCCTTGCAACAATTTATTTATCTTCCAAGTTTTGCCTACTTGTCACTTGAAGCAATCAGCTATAATATTTTAAACCAGCGGTCAACAAATGCTGTTCATGAATTTGCAGAAGTAGAAATAAAGCTTTAGATTTTTAGAGCACTGGATAACGAGTTCTCAGTTTCAGTTTATGGGCTAAGATCTTGCTACTTACGTTCTTATATTTAAATTTTTCTACCCCTCCACTTCCTTTAAAAAAAAAACTTATAAAGTCTTTGTCAGGATATTGATTACATTCTAACTTAAAACTAAGCAGCACCTTGAATTTGTGGTGGTATAAACAAAGCATTCACCACTGCCAACTATTCAAAAACCTTTCTGCATTTCCAAAATGGAGGTAGAGATATCACCGCAGTAGCTATCACTGCAGTGATTTCAGCTATAGGAAAAATTTTGCTTGTTGTCAGCCCTATGAGATTGTTCTGTTTTTCTTTCAGCTGCAGATGGGAAGTAAAAGGTGACAGCTAAACCCAGTTCTGATCCTTTTCAAAATTAAAGTCATGAGAATGCCACACATCCCAGATTTCTGTGCCCAAGAGTACGACCAGGCAACACTCTGCAGTATAAATAAAATTAACTAAGCTTTGCCTAATTGGAACCTGTTTTTCAAATACAGTCAGAATATCAGCTTCCAGGAATATTTAACTATGCCTCACACTTGGAGGGGTAATAAGCTGATCCTAAGGAAATGAGATCACTACACAAAAAGCAATTTTATATTGGTGTTAAGTTTCTATTTTGCTTAGAAAATACTTTTTTGTGTGTTTTGTTTTGGTTTTTTGTTTTTTTTTCTTTTTTTTTTTTAGCCTATGGAGAAATGCTCTCCTTGGCCTTCAGAGTTAATGTGGCAATTCTTAGCCAAAGTAACTTCTCAAGTCATAGTCCTAATGTGGATGTCATTATACTACAAGAAGATCTCTGTTGCTTATTTTCCATCCATGATGATGTCTTCAGCAGGACTTTTTAATTCACAGTTTACCTCAGCTGGAATAGTTTAAGCATCTTGATGTTTCGAAAGTTTGATCATGGCTCCTCTCTAATTGCTAGTAATAGGTCCTCTAATTCTCTAATTTCTAGTAAAATACACAGCACATTCTTCTTTTTTTTTCTTTTTCCATTTTGACTGGGGAAGCTATGGAGAGTAAAATTTCTCCTGACATGGTTTCAGAACATTCTTTTCCATCTTGTCTTTCAAGAACAGATTTTAAAAATGCTTTCTTCTTTCACAGCTGTATTCTGAAGGAGAAGTAGTGATGTGCTACTTGTGTTGCAGTGCCTTACCCTGAGCCTGTGTCTGGACCGGTGGAGTAGCTAATGGGGAGAGAGAAAAGGCAGAAGAGAGTAGCCTGTCCAGCTATTTCCATATTTAAACATGGTCTGCCTAGTTATGATAAACATCTACTTGTAGATGAAAATTGATGGAGAGGAGGGTCAAAGTGATGACAGGGACTGGAAGAAAGTCTGTCAAGCACTAACATCTGAGACAGGTGGTAGAGAGCAGCAGCTCTGAAGGACAACAGGGAAAAGAGCTGATTTTGAAAAGGTAGCCCAAATGAAAGAGGTGAGAGGACAAAAAGCAATAAGAAGGAAAGGTTGAACTGGACCAGAACTGTTGAGATGAGCCTGGGATAAAGGAGGTACGGCCCTGCATGCTGGATGAAATGGTACAGGTATTGAGAGCTACAGATGTGAAGAATTAGAGATCACAGATATGAGCTCTGGTGAGGCAGAGAAAAAGTAGGTTGTATTCATCTCCAGTAGGGAGGCCTGTATGCAGAAATAACAAATAATCACATATGAAGTAGAGACCTGAAGAAAAGAAAGGAAGGGTGGGAAGTGGCTGCCACATGCAGGACCAGATGGCAATTAGTCTCGCTCGCTAGCAGGTCTCAGTGGGGAACACAGCAAGCCCAGTGAGTCACTTGCCAGGCACTGCCAGTTCTTGCATAAGGCTTGCTTGGGTCTGGTGAAGGGAAGAAAATGTCACTTCAGCACAACCCTAGGTGACTAGGCAAGTGTCACCTTCAGAGCCATGTGCTCTGTGCCAGCTTTGGGGGTGTGCACATGGGGGGCTATGCAGAGCTGCTCTTCCTGCAGGGCTAGCTCTGCTCGGCCTCTCCACTTCTGGCCTGGCCGATTCTCTCCTGCTCTCCTTCATGGTAATGGTCCCAGCCCATCCTATGGAGCTTCTCACTTCCACGCTATTTTTCAGGTCTGAAGATTAGCAGCTGCGTTTTACAGATGTGGAACATGAGATGCTCTTGATCCACTGTCCTGTTTATAACTACTGCAAACTATGTGGGATGGGAAATGTCTTCACTTTTGCCTCATTAGGGGTGCTTAGCTAATGGGCCCCTGACATCTAGTTGAGTAATAAAACAATGTATTTGACTTCGACTGTTTTCAGTCAAATCAGATAGCTATAAGAAGAGAGGTGGGGAAGGGCATCCAAGTGCTTGGGCTGTCAGTCCAGAGACCAGCTTGCTGGCTCGTGCTAACTGCCCTAATAGTGATCCCCTAGAGCAAGGGTATTACTGTGGAGCCTTTTTGTTTGTGTTGAGCTCACTTACTGCCAGATTAAACCCCCTTTTAGTAAAATAACTTCTGCCAGCAGAAGAACTATAGCACTCAGATTTCTGCCGCTGGCATAAATGACACTTTGGGCAAAGCAGTAAAACTTCCCTGCGTCCTTAGCAATGCTGCATACAAAGAGTCGAGATTTGCATTACTTCCTTCTCACTTAGCAAAGATGTATGCACCCTCTTTGACCTGTCAGCCTTAATTTAGTTATGATTAACTCTAATACTAACAATAAGCCAAAAATAACCCAATATACTAAAAACAATAATCCAAATGCTAGGTTTTGATTCAAAATAAAATTGAGGTTTAGAATGTCTGAAATGCATTGTTTTCTGATTAAATTAGGTGACTAATTCCAATGTTCATATTAAAATGACCATTTCCAGTGCTCATTCTCAAAGAAAATGAAATGCATTTTGAAGGAGGGTTAAGATTGGAATTGATGCAGCACATAATAGGAGTGAATTTCATGGTCCTCCACTGGGACTAGTCCAGGCCTTTCCTCAAATGCTTACTGCTTCTGAAATACAAGAATTTTCAGACTTAGAAGGAAAGACTCTCCAACAAACTGCAATTTGGATTCCCACTGTGTTTTTTGGAGACAGGACTGTTACCTAAGGGAATTGATGTAACGTCCCGGCAAAGGAAGAACAGACTCATGTCTCTTTCTGCCTTTCCCTACACCCTCACTTCCAAGTCAGCTGTTTTGTTCAGGGTTTAAATTAGGTTAGAACTTGGCCCAGGACTTTCTTTCACTCATGTTTAAACCCTCTGCCTTAGAAGTTTTTCTTGGAGAAGAAATATGACTATCTGTCAAATATATTTGCAGTGTAACTCCGTTGAAGTCAAAGAAGTTATATCAGGAATTAACTTGGCATATAAGCTGACATTATCAACCACATAATTAATCAATTTATTTGGGACTTGTGTGGCTGAGTCCCTTACTCAGCTTTAAAAGTCTCAGTCCATATCTGTTGGAACTTTCTTTGGTGGTGTTTTGTGCCTTGCTTTAGATCTTTATTTGGATTTAGTAACATATAAATGCTCTGGCTAAATTTACAATCTGTCTGAATACATATCTTCATGAACTTGTTATCGTTCCAACTAATACAGGCTGAGCTTTTGGGGGCAGAATGGAAGAAGGGTTTTATTTGAAAAACACCCCCATTCCCCAAAAGCTACAGAGTTCAAAGTTATTCTAAGAAAAGTAACAGTTCTCTGCAGTGAAATAACTGTATGATGACTCTTTTATACCATGAGAATTTTCAGCTATAAAAATGGCCTGAAACTAGGCCCATTATTTAACATATCAACAAGTCCATTCCTGGTGCCATGATGATGTGTCATCAGTAAACCATATTTGGCAGGAGGCACCAGAGCGGTTAAAACCAGAGGTTATAATGATCAAAAAGCACTTTCACAAACCAAGTACTTCATTTTTTTTAAAGCATATATTTTTGTTATGGAGTTCATCCCCCATTCACCCTCTTGGAGGCCCCTCATTTATTGGAATTCCAGTCCCCTTGGAACATGTGGTGAGCTCCAGCCTGCAGGATGGTGGTGCCACAGGATTCTGGCAGGCGATGTGCTGCCTCCTTAAACAGCTCTGTGTCCAGCTTTGGAAGTAATGGTTTCTTTCAAAAACACTACCAACTGAATTTACTACTGAAACTGCAGTTTTCTGGGGGAGAGGTGCGTGGGAAAGTATGAACTTGTAATGTGGAGTCATTTTCTGATCCTGGTATGTCATGGATGTAAACATGCAGTCATTACTTCTGGCTCTGTGTACGTGGGCCAGGGTTTCACCCAGTTTTGACAGTATCTCTGGCAATTCAGTGATATGGGGACGTGAGCAGTGAGTTGAGACATCAACAGAAGGATTTCTCTGCCTTCCCTGCTCTCTTGGTTCATTCACTGTGGTCACTTATGATGTTAAGACCTAACATAAATTTAATGGAGCAAAATGAGATCAGTGGGACAAAAAAAGAAGAAGAACTGTACCAAAAAAATGGTCTGTTTTACACTACCTTTCTGTCTCAAACTGCGTATTTTACACATATTTCAATTGCTGCCTTATGCAGTAAAGTGTTTAGAGAAATCATTATGTATTCTTGTACATTTTGTTTGGTAACAGCACAGTGAAGTTCTCCACTGACTGATGATATAAATTTAAAAAAATATGTATACTTTATATATAAATATCAGAGAGAATCAGAGGAGTGAAAGTGAGAAAACTCATGGGTTGAGATAAAGGCAGTTTGAAAGGTAAAGCAAAAGCTGCACACACAAGCAAAGCAAAACAAGGAACTCATTCACTACTTCACAAGGGCAGGCAGGTGTTCAACCATCTCCAGGACAGCAGGGCTCCATCACACGGAACTGTTACTTGGGAAGGCAAACACTAACTCTGAACATCTCCCCCCGCCAGCTTCCTTTTCTTCCTCCACCTTTATATACTGAGCACATCATCACATGGTATGGAGTATCCCTTTGGCCAGCTTGGGTCAGCTGTCCCGTCTGTGTCTCCTCCAAACCTCTTGTGCACTCCCCACATTCTCGTTGGCAGGCCTCTATGAGAAGCTGAAAAGTCCTTGACTGCTTAGCAGCAACTAAACCAGTGTGTCATCAACATTATTCTCATACTAAATCCAAAAGACAGCACTCTATCAGCTACTAGGAAGAAAATGAACTCTACCTCAGCTGAAACCAGGACACTCACCAGACAGCCCAGGTGAGATGGCCAAGCTTAGTGGTGCTACCTGCCTGTGTATGCACAGGCATGGAGCCTTGTGGGTGCTCCAGCCTTTCTGCAACATCTAGCTATGCCAGATCCTGCTTTCATAGGCTTGCAGCGTTTGCACTGATTGAGTCAGATGTTAGGGAATTGTTGGTCTGTCCCTTTACTGAGATGTCTGTCCTCTCATGCTAGAGGCAAAATGTGCCACTATTCAGAGACAGGGGAGAAAGCAATCTTGGCACAGGCATGTTAGCGGGATGAAGGCCACTTCCCTTATTCAGTACCGAATACAGAAAATGCAGGAGTCATTTGTCAAAATTTTTTATTATAACCACATCCTAAAGTTAATCGCAGAATGTGTTTCTTGTCTTGCTTCTGGTGTGGTAGTCTCATGAGAAAAAGAATCTCTGTATATTCATCTGGAATAGTCCACCATGAATTTTGCAAAATGCGTGATTACCATGGTCATTCCTCCCATCGCCACTGAACAGGAGGATTTTTGTAGTAATGTTCTGCCTGTTGCCTTCAGTGCTGGAGGGATTTTTTTTACAATGGCTAGAATACAAGCAGGAGGTTTAATTTATATTATCCCATTCTGCAATATACTGTTCTAATACAAAGTTGTTTATTTTACAGGGCACCTCTCGTACAAAAGATAAATGATCAGACTGATGTGTCTAATGGTTTTGATCGTTTTAGGAACACAGTGTATAATAACCATACTTCTACCATTTCTCCTCTCTTGACTTCACTTTATAAGTTGTTATGTCTCTTTGTGAAGCCTAAACTTCCTGGTGTGCTATTACTAACACATATGTTTTTTTCAAAACATAGTTAATGGTAACACCTCCAGATGTCTGTGTCTGAGACAGTATATTTCTGATTGGGCTGTAGAGCAAGTCTCATGGATGAAATCACGTAAATAACTGTTGCTTTTCTAGATGACTGATGCAGGTTAGGTTTGAATTTGCATGCTGTTTTGAAAGACACTGGGCAAAGTAAATTAGAATAGGATTCTCAGTATAAAACTTTGACATGAGCCCCAACCCTCCCATCTCAAGGTGAAAAAAAAAAAAAAGTGTGATTTATTTGAGAAAAAATTGAAAAAAGAAATGAAATATTTTCAGAAGAAAGAAGGAAAGAAGGGGTGGAAAGATTTTTTTTTTTCTTTAAAAATCCAGTCCTTCATTAGGACACTGGCAAGATGACAGCATTTCTCCCAGTGATGACTTTAGAAAATATCCCACTCTTTTCTTTTTGTCAAATTAGCTTGTCATCTTTAAAAGGAAAAAGAAAGAAAGGAAATTAAGGAGAGAATTCTGTACTACTTTAGATGGCAGGATGATCTTCTGTTTATTGTGAAAGCATTTTTGTATGAATGAATTTTTGTTGGAAAATGCACTTTGAACAGAAAGGCCATCTTTTGGAAGTGAGCTAGATTTTTACATTTCTCTTTCAAAGGAAATGCCTAAACACCTTACCATTTGTTCTTAAAGAAACTGTAATTTAGGAAATGCAGCTTTAAATCAAACAAACAAACCCAGCCTCACTAGCCTACCTTTTGTTCTTTTATTCACTGCAGTGTTATTTTGTATTGCACTGGAAAAATGCGTGGGACTAAATTGTGGGTTTTTTTAACCAGATCCACTGTTACTGGGAGATGGCAAAGATGTGCTTTCTTGGATGTAGCATCCACCAGCTACTCAGCTTCAGATGATCTGTATGTCCCAAAAGGGCTCAAAGTTGATTTTGCTCTGCTGGTGAAGGGCAGATGCAGGCAGTGTGAGTTACGTGAGTGGCATTCCTGAAGGAAAGGACTGGCTGGCCATCTGGGAGGTGTCTTGAGCTGCTTCTAGAACACTGTGGAGCTGCTGCCTCATTCCTGCCAATGCAAAGGGAGGAACATGCATGAGCACAGAAGGAAGCTACAGACAGTGTGGGAGAGTGAGGATTTTTGTTGCTGTTCTGTTTTTTGTTTTGTTGTGGCTTTTTTGTTTTTTTTGTTTTTGTTTTTTTTTTTTTTTTATTTTTGTCGTTGTTTTGGTTTGGTTTATTTTTTAAGGCTCTCCTTCAGCTCTTCCTATGACTTTCGCTCTGATCCCTTCCCCTGCTCAGAAGGCAAGACGTGAATAGGAGTAACTGGAAGAAAGGGCAGAAAAGTGAAGTTGCCTTTTAGAGAAGGTCTGCATGTCCTGAGAGAGCTGTGCATCCCTTCCACAGGGTATAGGGGAAGAAGTGTGGTCTATTGTCCAAAAGAGATGAAGAAATGTTGCCAACAAAGTGAAAAGCCAGCTCTGTATGAATCCTTCGTCAGTGTAGAGACTCGTCAACAAGGCCTAGCTGTTCTGCAAGAGCATCCTGCCTGCCAGCAGCAACCTGGCTGTAAATCCTTACCCCTGCTTAGCAAGGAGGCCACTGCTAAGGAGCTCAGTGAGCTGGATGAGCACTTGATAGTTTTGGGGGCTGGCTGGTGTTTCATCATCCCACTGACTGCTGTTTGTGCCAAGAGCAAAAGACATTTTGTTTCCTGGGGTATGTCCTGATCTGCCAAACACATTTTGGAAAGATGAAACATACTCTTTTGCTCCTAGGCTGATGACGTAGTGCAATGCTAAATGTTTAAAAATGGGGTTTTATCAGGCCCTAGTGAGTCAGCCTGAATGAGAGGACAGCTAGCATACTGTGAGCAAGGCCACTGGCATTAATTCTGGATCACTGCCTGTATTTGTAACCTTCACAATGGCAAAAAGTACCTTTGTGAAAGTGCCTTGCTGTGCTACTGTTTCATCAAGTCTGTATATGTGAGCACAAATGGTAACTAGAAATGGCAGAAAGTCTACCTTTTCTCATTTATCTCAGAAACCCAGTGATATAAAGGGATGCAGAGCTCTCTATTTCATTTTGGTAGACAGCGCTGGCTGTTTCTGTGTGGTCAGTCTGAACAAACTACCACTCTCTTCTCAGCCGAACTGTAACAATTTTCTCATCTTATTTTAAGTCTGTGTACAGTTTATCAGATGAGACTAGAGCTCACATCAAATGAAGAACAAGCTGCTCCCTGGGTTTTTCTGTGATGTACTTCATTTCTTTTACATCCACACCCTGGCTTTCTGGGTTTGGCTCCATGAAAATGTCAGATAACCTGGAAAAACTTTACATTGCAATTACAATCCAGCTGGAGTAGGATACACAGTAAAATCCTGAAAGATCATCTGTCCTGTGCAATTTCCAGCTTTCCTTGACAAAGGAGCTTAGGTGAACACTAAAAGTCTGTATCAGCCTTATTGACTGATTTGTGGCTCATCAATCGATAGAGGCATGCCTGTAAGGTGCCTGTGTCACAGGAAAATGAAGAATTAGGGCAACAAAATACATTGAAAACTGACTCATGCATTTTTCATGATCCTCTTTTTCATAAGACATAAGCATTGATAAATGTTACATCTTTTTCATACACTGCACAATACGATATTTATGGGAACCTGTTCTTTTCAAATTGTGCTATGAGTTGATTTTGCATTGCAGCTCCTTGGCTATGTGGAATTTTGAAAGCAGAAGATAAGGAAGTTTTCTTTCTGACAGGCTCATTGCCAAGTACCTGAACCAGACACTTGGAGAAGTTCCCAGAAAAATGAATGGAGAAAGGCATGTAAGAACAGATACATCAGACAGTGACATAAACCACAATGGTTTTCAGGCTTGTGTGACTAGTTAGTAGCAACACAGTGTATAATCTTCCAACTGCCTCTAGCATCTGATGGAAAGTGGTAGCAAATGTCATGTTTTATCTATGCTTTTTCTTTTTTTCACCCTCCCTCCATTTCTCTATGTTGTTAAGACATCTGCTCCTGTTACTTGCTTGCCACCTGGAATTTTGAACTTTTGTTTGTACCAGCAATCTTTTTTTTTTTTTCAGCAAACAGCTTTGTCATTGAACATGAAGAACGAAGAGACACAGCAGTAGGAGCAGAGAAGCTCTTTAAGAGACAAAGGTATCATTTCCACAGTAGGGTTTGTGATACTAAACAACAAAAAAGTGAATGACAGAAAGGCTGTGATCAACAATTGAAGTAAAACATAAGCTAAATACTATGGACCATATGCTTCTTTCTCACAGTACAAAGAAGTATGTTGCAAAGTGGAGAAATGATTAGCCGAAGAAGAAAGCTCAGTCTGAATAAAGGTTTTCTAACCTGCTGTAGAGGTGCTCATTTCTAGGGCCCAAAAAAATGACCTTAAGGGAGATGAGACTGGTAAGCCACCTAAGGGTATGTAACAGCATCAGTTCTTTTCTTTCGTAGAGCAGGCTGGAAGAGCAGGTGTATTTGGAGAGCAGCTCTTCATAAATCACTAGTGACCAAATCCTGTTTAAATCTGAAGCCTAACTGATGATCTGCCTAAGCTCACATCACTACTCATCCCATACAGTCAGTGTCAGTAGGAAGATTAATTCATCCCAGAACCTGGAAGTAATGATTTCCTATCAGAGCTATGGCAAGTTACAATGGGCAAAGATAAACATGGCTAAGTGGTCCAGCCAGTATACTACAGCATGGTGTGCTTGGTTCCCAGTACTAGTGACACCATTAAATGAATTTAAATTAATTCATTGTTTTGATAAACAACTATCATCTCTTATCTCTGGCTGCAACTACAGCTTTATAAGTGCTCATTTAGTGCCTGTAAGAATGTAGGGGTTATTATTAGCCTTCTGCTTGGAATCTGGACACACAATCCTGGGAACTGTTCAGAGTAAACTTTAAAATTATGTGTGTGTGTGTGTGGCAGGAGTAAAGCATGATCTAAATTTAAATGGTAAATTTCTGCTTTCATTTTCAATGTTTAAGGACATTCAGCTAATAAACACCATATGTCTCCAAACAAAATAAAAGACACAGTAGCAGATAACGGATGTTGTAAAACCTCTGACTTATCTCAAGTCTGAAGCTTGGAGTATTAACATAACTTAGTTTATGATGTTCACCACAGCTGCCAGGAGACCTGGCCCTGCCTCCCCAGAGTGCAATAGCTACAGGGAGTGTTCTCCTGGTCTCAGCTATGTAACTATATATACTTAGTTAAAGGTCTGCTTTAAGAGGTAGCTCTGTGACATTTATTCATGCTGAATAATAAGTTATACCCCAAAAATCTGAGGCGCTATCTGTGTGAGATCCTCTTGTCCATATAAATTACATAGCTAGAAAAGATAACAAGTCCTAGATTCAGGAATCTTCCAGTGATTACCTCATTCAGTGGTTTATCCAGTTTAAAGTGACCTTACTGATGGGATTTTCTTCATTCCTTTTACATGAGGCTGCAAAGACCAAGTTCCTGTTTATTCTGGGGGGATGTTAAAGATCCCACGGCAGTTTTGCAAGTGCATTGTGTCATCTTTCCCTCCTCCTTCCTGAGGGTCTGTAGGTACATGCCACTGCAGTGGATAACAGTGTCAGGGGCTCAGAGATCCTTCAGGACTAAGGAAGTTTGTAATTATGCTGGTAGTAGCTTCTATTATTTTCTCAGGCCAGTGTGATAAACCTCTCATTGCTGAGTTTTTCTTTCCATGCTTTTTTTAAAGAACACTTTTTCAGTTTCACCCTGTGGTCTTTTAGAGTGAGTAGAGAGAATATAAACAATTCCACTTTCTCTGCCAGCACTTGAATAAAACAATATACTTTTATTTTTCCTGTTACTGCCCTGCAGAGTGTGGTATACTGACTGCAGCAATCTGCATTTGCTTAGCCATCCACAATGACATCATATGAGCTGTGAGGAAACACAGCCGTGGGAATCTGCAATTTGACAAGTAAGAAAACCTCCAATTGCTCATAATGAAGGCTGATGCAGTGGCTAGGGAGCCAGTTAAAGACATGGCTTACATTCCTGCTTTGCCGTGCTTTTTGTTTGGCTTTGGCCAGACTAATGGGTGATCACATTTTCAAATCTTAGTGTGCCCAGCAGGGCAGAGAGGTAGCCAGCATGATGCCCAATAGCATTTAAATGGTGTTGGTCTCTAAGGATGTCCTTCCGCAGTGTTCTCTCATCTGTCTCTCCCCACCAAGTCTCTGTTGTCACTCCTGAGTCTGTAGCTCTCCAAGTCCACCCACCCAGCCATGCTGATTCATGTGTTCGTGGGGATGAGCTCTATGTGGAACTAATGAAATTATCCTGATTCAAAAGATGCTCTTTCCCCAAGAGTGTTTTGGTTTTGTTTTTTATTTATTTAATCCTGAGCATTCCACTGATCCTGAAAAAATGCACAATGCCTCCAAAAGCCAAAGTGGCCAAACTGAAAGCAGAAGGCAGTGTGGGGAATGCTGAAGTTTCCTTTGCTGCTGGAGAAAACACACCCTACACCTGGTGATTTAACTTACACTAGGGCATTTTTAGAAATTTCTTTCACAACATAGCTTCCTCTTTCAGCCCCTCACCAGCTTTTGAAAAATTTGGTCTTTAGTTTCTGTGCACATTCCTCAGTTTCATCTGGAACACAGGTGTAATGGTATTGCTGCCAGGACAAATGGATTATCACTGTAGACAAGCTGATGCTGACAAAGCAGAAGTGTTTTGGAAATACATACAGTACTTTTTGCTTGGATGCTGAAACAATGCTTTCACTGACGTACCTTTAAGGAAAGCATTAATTTTATTTTCTCGTTTGTTAGGAATTGCATTTTCAATGAGCTGTTTACAGACAGCAAGAATAGCCTATAAACATCAGTTCCTTAAATGCTTTTAAAAGAGGATGCAAATTTAGCTGATATTTTTCTTTATTGATGCACCTTGACATAGCCTCCCTAGGAGATAAAGATGAGTCTTGTGGTCTCACAAATTACTCTGCTGCAGGGTGGAATGAACTCTTCAGCTCCAGCTGAGCTCAAGCCAAAGCTGAGAGCTTTGCTCACTGTTCTTATAGGAGCAAGGGTTATTTTTCAAGTAGCCTGATCTCCTCTGTATTGTTTTGGTTTCATATAGAATAAAAGATATGGTCTTTAAGCTCCACTTAAAGGAGCCTGTGCCCTTGCTGCTTAGATGCCAAAGCACCTGAGAGGGCTGTGGCACCTCCTGTCCATCCACCTGGGGCAGATGTGATGGAGCCTCAGTGACATGGAGCCTCAGGACAGCAAAAAAAGCTGTAGTGCTCCTGCTCCTGGCCCCAGCAGCATTGCTCCACCACACTTCTGCTCCAGGCAGGCTTAGCTTCTCTGTGTGCTTGACCTGTTTTCCTGGAATACGAGCAGTCAAGGCAGTGATTCCTGTTCTCCCCACTGTTACCGATGTCAGAGCTGGAGGAGGAATTTTGTTATTCCTCTCCATTCTCTGAATTCCCTTCCCTCCCATTCCTCAGGGTTTAGTCCCTGCCCATCCCCCTGCACAAAAAGAGGCAAGAAGAGATGAAGAGATGAATAATTCACTATAAAGGAATGAGCACGGTCTTGTTAGAAAAGGAGCATGCATTATACTAATTCTAATTAGATAAAGTACAACATTTAAAGGTATGTCACTCATTAACAGAGGATATAAGGAGGCCAGGACTGTGTGTTCGGCAAAGCAGAGAAGCAGCAGGCTCATTGCAACCTATTGTCAGATAAGCCACTGTGACAGGAGGCATTGGCTGGAAAAGAGAAAAACATTCCTGAAAATCAAGCTGACAATGAAAGGGCAGAAAATTCACATGCCATTGTAATTATTCCTAGAGGAATATGCATAAGGAAGCTATTTCTGATTGGGCTGTTAAATTGTTGAACAGCTGGCAAGTGGCCTGCCATTGCTCAACCTAGCTATATATTTCTGGGATGACCCTTGTACCAAATTCTTCCTTCCTTGAACGGAGCCTGAGGCACAACCCACTGAAATCATCAACATCTTTGCCTTTCTTTCTGTAGGTTGAAGCTCATGCCCCTGGGGAGTTGTTTAGGTGCGATAAGCAATGTTCTCAAATTGATACTAGCAGTAGCCCCACCCCCACAAGATAGAAGTTCAGACTGAAATCACTGTTCCTGCAGTAGCTGGAAACAAGAAGGCTTAGGCTAAATTACTGCATTACAAGGCAGCCTCCTAATGAAAGAGCTTCTCATCTCCCCAATGTCTGATGTGTGAGGGTTCTTGCAAGCATTTGACTAGATACTGATCTTAAGACATAAGTGTTTTGCTATTCATGGCTCTGAAAAGCTTGTCTGCACTGGGAAAATCATCTCACGTGTAAATTAAAGTACAACTGTTATTTCTCAACAGCTTTTATGTGGATAGGCTTACTCCTGGTCCTTCTGTAACGAAACTTGGTTAAACTAAATCAGCTTCAAAAATCATCAGGAAAAGGATTGTTAGGTGAAATTCTGACTCTTTGGGCAGAGAACTCAACAACTGGCTAGCTACTTTTCCTCTTTATTCTTTAATTGCTCACCTGCTTGCCTGGGCCTTCCTCAACTGTCTAGATGGTGCTGGTGGGGAGGACTGCAGCCACTCACCAGCTGTTGCTGGGGGAGTTTAGGATCTTGCTGTCAAGTGTGTTGGCAGGGTTATTCCCTTAGAAGCATGTACTTTACAAGCGTCCAATTTGGGTGGAAGGCATCAGTCCAAGTTCTCACCTGTCTGTTCCTGTCATTCTCACTAAGCAAAGGCCTCATTTATCCATTCCAGTGGATCTTTCTTCAAGCTATGCTAGTTACCAAAACAAACCGCGTAGCCTAATAGAGGAGGAAAACAACATCCCACAAACTTCTATAAACACACAGGTAACGAAACACGGATAGTAACTGCTAGCTAGGATTAGCCTCAGATGTTGCTTCATTACGGTCTTGCTCCACCAGACCTGAACTAGCTTCCCACTAGCTGTGACTAGAGCACCCACCGAATGGCAGATGGATGTGCTGTAAACCACAATGGGTGACTAATGCATCCAAAGAGCTATCTCAGGGCTGTGTGCCAAAGGGATCACGGTAAAAATGCTGGTTTAGTACAATCAGAGGCCCGAGGGGGCAAACAGTAACTAAATCAATATAAGGGAAGTAGAGGAAGTGTGCAGAGAAAAATTAGTATCATTATGACTAGAACACATTGCCCTTGTTGGTAGAGATGTTACTGGAACTTTTTTGATGAAAATGCTGCCATTTTAGGCTATTGCCACTCCAAACCCCATCTTCCATTTTCTGAAAGGAAAACTGAAATACTTCAAATTTAGATAAAATTTCATGATGGGTTTCCCCGTCCTTTCGCTTGATCACACTCTCTTTCTTTCCCTGTCCTTTTAGGAAAGAATCTATTTTTTTTTTTTTTTCGCTAGAAGGATCTTCAGACAAAAAATGTGGTGACTTTTCAGCTAACTATGGTTTGAACTAGTTCTTAGTAATAATGTTCCCATACTCTGTCTTTCCCCTTACTCATCCAAATAGCATCGGCCACATTTCCCACCAGTCTTTAGATTTCAGTACCTGTGTGAATCTTGGTTCTCAAACATAGGCAAGTAAGCTGTGATCTATCCACAGAGGGGACAAGTATATGATTTCAGCTAAATTAAATTCACTTTAATTCCATTTAAAAAGATTACATAGTAGATAAACTTTCTTATGCTTCTCTCCAATAGGACTTGAATTGCCATAAATATGAGGCGTTTTCTTCCTTTGAACAGTAGCAAGTATCATAAGAAAGGGGGTTAATGAGTAACTACTCATGCCATAAACTTGGTGCATGGCCCATGGGTCTTTTCCACCTAGTCCTGTCAAAAAGATTTTTCCACTGCTCTATAAGATCATAAACTGTATTTGTCTCCAAAAGCCCAGACTGAGCAAATTCCTATAATATCATTTGTTCTATGGTTGTCAAAATTTTGGATGACCTGAACTTAAAAGATTGGGAAGTCTTTAAAAGACATTCGAAATATTTCCCAATCACATAAGGGAGGACAGATATTTTTCAAAGGCCCAGATCCAACATCAGCCTCTGTTGAAAGTTCTAATTTACCATAAGCATATTAAGCACTTATGATGCAAATAAGGGCCTAATCAGATTTTCCACAAGCACCAAGTTTCCTGGCACATATTTGCAGCTCTAGGGACATACTTATGTTTAAAATTTCAGCCCTCAGTCCCTGTTTATAACTTGCAAATTCTGTAATTTTCATTATTTCCCAAAAGACGTACAACCTCCACTCACTTTGCAAATACTAATGCACCCAATGCCAGTTGAGACTTCCATTATAGTTTATATTGGTAATATATCTAATTATTCTTATAATTTCTTTTTTAAAATAATCAGATGTTCTGTGCATTAATATGGAACTAGATGAACATTACTCTGGTATATGGGAAAGGAAAGTAGAGGTGAAAAAACACAGACATAAATCAGGAGCAAATACGAAATTGTTAGAGTGTGTTGCTCCAACAAACCATGTTTTTCTGAAAGTCAAAGTAGTATGTTTTTCAGCTGCAATTTCTACCAGCAGTATTCAAACACAGAAAGGCAAGAAAGAGAGGGAATCCAGAGGCTTAGCTGAGAAATCATTAGAAAGCTTCAAATGATTTTGGGTTAGGTTCTTAACCCTAAACAAATAAGTGCACAAGCTCCTGCACCCAGTTTACTTAATACACATGAAATGTATAGTTGCTCACTTGCCCTATCAGCTAAATGCAAGAAAACTTAGAGGCTTAGGCTAAGACCTAAGCTGTGTTAGGGACCTCGACTCAGTAGTTGGCTTTAGCCTCACAAGACTAATTTCTCCAAGACGTTTTTCTAATCGATAGATTAGGCTCCTGCACTGGATTATAACCTGGAGGAGCCCATGTCTGTCCCTTGGTAAAGAGTTGCAGGGAGCTAATGCCACATTTAAGAACACCCTTCCTGTTTTTTCCCATGACACAGTCAGCTGCCAATAATGTTAAGAATATTTGGGTTCCTTGAGCATGCAGGATATTTCTGGCATATGGTAGGAAGGTTAGGGAAAGGCTCTCTGTGACTAAACAGAGCCTGTGGTTCTTCCACAGTGAACTGTTACGAAAACTCATCTGCTTCTCTAAGACATGAGTGAAACAAGAGGCCAAAACAATCAGCATCAACTGACCAGGTTTGACTTTAGTGTTTGTACTGTGGAGTGGGTATGTTTCCAGCCTAAATAAAAGCCAAATTCAGACTTGACTCATTTAATCCAAGTAAAAGGTAGTTTTATCTTAAGTCTGAAGTTTTCTGTGTGTTAACAGAAAAGGGCTGCACAGAATCAGAGGTAATTCACTGTGAGCAGGATGAATGGAGAGAAAGAAGCAAGAAATGTCAGTAGATCCCCAGTGGAAAGCAGAGCAAACACTGACCCAAATGCAGTCCACTATTCAAGCCAACTGACATACCAGAAAAAGCAAAAATGAGCCCAACAGAGCCACAAGATTTGTCTTTCTGCAGAATTTCTATTTTGCCATTAAAGTCCATATCTAAAGTAGATGGGACAGGGAGAGAGAGGAGTGACCATTATCACTGGCCAGAAGCTCTAGAGGCTAGATCTTCAACCTACACCAAAGAAACATGGAGTCAGACTTGAGCAAATGATTCTTCTGATCTTCAGAGGCACACTTATATGCAGGGCTGTTTGTGACATAAAAATGACAGCAGAGCAGAGAGTCACCCACACAGATAACGAAGGCAATCTCCTGGCCTCACTGTCTTTCCCTCCATTCTAGCCTTGCTTTTATGCACTAGTTTTGATAAAGAGAGTTAGTGTAGAGGCCTCTGCAGCAGAGCATTGACAGCGCAGGATCCTCATTTCTCTGGATACCTTACTTTTCTTTTACCAGCTGCATGACAGGCTACTGCCAGAAAATCAACACCAAAATGGATATGCCACGTAATTAGATGAAGCTCAGGGATTCAAGCATGCTTTGCATGGTATCTCTGCTTTGCACTCAATCATAACAGCCTGCTGAGCAAACCTGCTGCAGTTTAATTAGAGTGTCTGAGTCCACCTCATGTTCCTCTGTAATAACATTAGTCAGAAGTGAACTGTCTGGTTCCTGCCTCTCCCAGGCTATCATGAGCTGCTGATGTGGAGCTGGCCAGATTGGTTAATTGCACTCCTGACTTTTAAAGGTCAGGCCTTGCAGAATCTAATAACATTCAGATTTCCACAACAAGGTAGCTTGGAAATAAGAGCTTGGATTCTCCCATGAGATGCTGCCTATTGAGGTATGCGACAAATCAACCACCCCCGCAGCATCCTCCAGTGGAGCAGCTGGCTGGCCCAACCAGCAAGGCCACAGCCAGACAGTAAAGGGCATCGTCAAGGGCAGCTTCCCCTTGGGTTCTGAGCAGCTGGCATTCTGCAGGATTGCACTAGCGTCTGGGGGTGTGCACTTCAGGAGAGAGGACAGAGTGAAGGAAAAGTGTATTTGAAAGGAAGCTGTAAGAACAAGTTGCTACTCTGCTGATTTGTCCTCACATAAGGGATTACATCATGTCCTAGAAATTTTTAATCCTTGGCTTATCCTAACAGGAAAGCTGAATGGTTGCTCAACCAATATCAGTTGGGGTAGAAAAACTCAGAAACCTGAAAACTGGCTTGAGAAGATTCAGATGTTTCAGTAAAGGATGCGTGCCCTCAGTTTCATGCATAATTTAACTGTCTCAGTGAGGAAGGGAGTGGATCTACTGAGGGGGACAGCTAACTAGGATCTATGTTTTTTATGGTTTATTCATGAAAGCTAATAACCTTTGAAAAGCAAATTCTTTACTGATTTAACCTCTTCATAGGAGAGAGCCCATCAATCTGCATTGCAAGCATCTCTCTCGGCAGAGGAGGGGAAGCAGCTGAGGGCAATTGCTGCCCTTTCCCCCTCCCTGAATTCCCTGGCAGGCTGGAAGCTCCCATGGCAGAAAGGGAGAAAGGTCCTCAGCTGGGGCACTCCTTCTTTCCCTAAATAGATCCTTTTCCTTCTCATGCAAACACCTGAATGAAAAGGCTGTAAGTCCTAAAAATCTCCAGTTCCTCCACTGTTCCTAATTCAGCCTGCCTTGAGCCAGGTGGTCTTCACTGCCATAATCACAGAAAGGGGGAGATTTTGAGACACATCAAAGAGGAACTCTTGCTCTGCTGCTTCCACAGGAAGAGGATTCAATCTATTTAACTACAGCTGGGACTTCCACTTCTCTTCTTGGCAGACAGTCTTGTTTAAAATCTTCCATTTGCCAATCCACAACTGAGTTTATACAAGATAAGCAGATATTTTTTGTGTCTTTCTCTTGTTGACTGTTTTCTGGCATTGTTTATCAAGTAAAAAGTTTGAACAATCACTTTTATATATTTCTTGGTTTTCTTTACCCTTTTTCACCCCTTCTTATTGTGCTTTTAAGGGCTCTTTCCTTTGAATTTTAGCCTGGTTTTTGCATGTGCTTATTTTCAACTGACTTGCATGTAGATGATGATCAACTGAACATACAATTGGAGTAAGGAGAGATGTTTACAAACTGATATTAAAACACTCTGCTTGTTTGTACAAAATAGTAATTGAATAAACACTAGTTACTAGTTTACTTGCATATTTGCTTTACATTCTTTTGCTTGGTTTCCACAAACAACAGGGTGTATTTGTTCTATAATTAATAGTGTTTAGAATACTAAAGAAAAATTCTTTATAAAAATACATTCTTGCAAAAATAAGGCTTAGGGAGTAGCTTTAGGTTTTTGACATTATTGATGCCTTCCAGATTATTAATGTCCTTTAATTTTTTTGATTACATATTCACCCACTCACTCCTTGTCATTTTTTTGTTGCTTATTCTCCTGTTTCCTCCGCTATACTAGTTTTGCCTAAAGCATGTCATAAAATTAATAAATGAAGGCCAAACATAGATGTATTCATGTTTCAGGTATTAAAACAGCTTTTAAGATTTTTGTTACTTACTTTCTACATTGATATAAACTTCCTTTCACAAAACCCAAGCACCTGCTGCTGTTCTTTACAATCATATCATGTTACAACTTTTGATTTGTTTGCAATTCAGTGCAGCTTCCAGATCAATTTTGGCATTACTGTTTTCCTGATTTCTCACCTAGTGCCTCCAGTACTTTTCATGACTTTACATGAGCTAAATTTTGGGTCCCTAATTACTGTGCACATATCTAACAGCCTTCAATTTTGCCAGTCCTGCCAATTTATCCACTAATAAGCAATTGATGTTTCCTGCTTTCCAGTTAATGCTTGACAACTGCACACTTGCATGTAGCTTCTATTCACGGGATGTTTTCAGCTATACAAGCAAGTTAATACAAATATTTGGTATTAGCTCTTAAATAATTCTGTTTTTACTCACAATTCTGCAAGATGACTTCTTCGCTAGAAGAACATATTTTGGCACTTTATGATAAACACAAGGCATGCAGAGAGTGCCATAACTTGCTGAGAGCCACCCTCCAGTTCTGGATTCCATCAAGTAATGCTACTGTGTGACATTTGCCTGTGTCAGCAGAAATTATTCTGTAAAATAACTTCTGTAAAGTTAAAGACTTTATTGCCTATATTTTTTCATAAAATATAAAGTGTATATAACATCCACTAAGTATAATTCTATGAGGAAAAACAGTGCTCAGATTTACTTTGAATACAATCTTGACTTCATCCAAATTAATCTGTTTACTTGTTTCTGTTACTTGAAGCTTCCTTTAAACTGAAATTGCTCAGCCCTTCTTTTGAAGTTTGAAATAGTTCAGTTGACTTACTTTTTCCGTTAGCTTTTCATGTGCTTCTGTTCTTGTTGGTTTTTAATGAAACCTGGAAAAAACACTGAATTTTTCCTCACAGGAAGATTCTGATAGTACTTGTGCAACCAGAATAGGTTGCACCAAAGCATCAAGATGTTTCTGCACATGTGACCACAGTCCTGAGCTCTGGGTGCACCTACATGCAGCACTAAATAACATACAATGTGCAATCTTACGAATAGCAACCACACTGTGTAAACACAGTAATTTGACAAGTTTTCATACCATTGCAGAAGTTCAAAGTAGGCACTCGTTAGATTAAATGTCCTTTCAATTTGCCATTGAATTATTCTTTTTTTTTTTTTTTTTCACCATTAGGATTCACCTAAAGCAACAAACAATGCAAGGTGTGTGACAGCAAGGGTATGCCAAAAATTCAGAGGGCAGGTGGGTGAAAAATAGTAGGTGCATAATTCTGTACCTGCAATGATCTATCTAGAAGTTGCAAGTATCTTTTTCTATATTTTTCCCTTACCTTAAAACCTACTTACACATATATCTTTCTAATGTACATTTAGTTGTATATTTTTTATCAAACTTGGAGTCACATAGACTCTTCATATTTGTGCATATGAATAACATAAAATAGGGAGGACATACAATAAAATGGTCACTAAATCCCAAACTGACTCTTGATTCTTTAAGCTGTGAATTACAAAGGACATCACTCTAAGATGCCAGAGAAAATATGCATTTAATATGATTGTGTTCCAGGTGGCTGAACTACACGGGAAAGCTGAAGATCTTGCTAGAGCTTTACGTAACAGCCAAAAGACCTCACGCAACAAGAGGGTTCCCACAATGAGAAGCTGGGTTCCCTGGTGCATTCCCCATTGCGGGCAATCCTAGTCTCATGAGCATCTTAATAATGTGCCTGCCCTAAAAATCTCAAATGTGGAGTCATACCAGATATCCAAAGGTAACCGGAGTAATTTTCTTCCAAAACCTCTCTCAGTTATAAATCCCAGAAGCACAGTGACACAATTTGAGGGCATGGCTCCATGTTCCAGTTGTCTACCAAGTGGTGACAAGGAGGGAGTGACCATTTGGTCTGCTTCCTTCCTGGGTTGTGAAAGCCCTAAGGAGATCAGGTCAGAGGTCACACTGTCTCTAGCTTAAGGGAAGATGGTCAGTGAATCATGACCTGCATGAACTACAATGAGCCGTACGGCAAACCCTCTGTGTAGATTAGACCACTGTGACTGAAGCTAAGAGACAAGTCTGATCTTCATGTGAGGTTCAGTGAAAGCAACAGATTCATGCTGATTTATACCAGCTGAATATTTGGTCCAGTAGCACTGGCTTGACTTAAACGCAAAAAAGTAGTGTTGCCAAAAATTAAGATCTCCTACTGTCAATATTTTTAAACTAAACAGGAATCTTCGGAGGAGTGAGGGGGTGCGGTATAAAAAATTGTGAGATTCAAGGAGGCTGTCATCTTGGCTCTGGGAAAGACAGTTACTATTCTACAGAAGTGTGCTGCCATAAGATGCCCAGTTTTATTTCTAGATGAAATATGTTCAAACACCTTTTCAGATTAGGATGCATATACTATCCAATCTTTTTAGGAGTCAGGACAGGAGTAAATCTTGTCTTGATCTTGTAAATCTTACTTGATCTTGTAAATTCTGGCATGTTTGATTGCTGCCTTCTAGTGCTTAACAATCCTGACTACCCAACAATGTAGACCTCAGGGTTATTTTTTATGCTGTGGACTCAGATCCTTCTGGATCGTTCATGGATTAAACATTCCTAAGACATTAAACATTGGTAGTGTGAGCCCAGCATTTATATCCACAATAAAACAGACCTTGGGCCTGGCACTGCTCCTCTAACGGTCTAAATCATGAGTCTTTCATGAAGTCCTCCTGCCACCTATAATTAGAGGTATTTATTGAAGACCACAAACTGTTTCAACATTTTGACAATGAAAATCATGCAGTGATCTTCTCTTAATGTGCAGTGCACAAGTCAAACAGCTGCTGTTTGGAGTATTATTTCCTCTTATTTTGCTCTAAGCTATATCTAGCAGCTATTAATCTTTCCAGAGTGATGTTCTCTCATTGTAACATTAGAGAAACAGGAAGAAGTGACTAGATTTCACCTTTCCCTTCATAATTACATATTCTCTCTTACTTCTCATCTGTACTTAATTTTTATCCCACACTGTGTAGATTCTGTGGTGCCCTCCTCTGAATTTTTTAAAGCTCAATTTTTGGTTAAGGTACAGTTGAAGCAGTCTAGACTTCAGTAGTTAGGAATGATTATGAAGATGAGTTATTGTGCAGCATAATTTTATTATGGTAGTTTTTATGTTGGACCCTAGATCTAATGTACCCATTTGACAACATTTACTCTGGAACCAAAGTACTATCACAAAGACGGGGCAGGCAACTCAGGAGGACTACAAGGATGCTGTGAAGTTACGCAGGGAGAAAATTAAAAGGACTCAAGCCCAACAAGAGCTGAGCCTGTCTATCACTGTGAAAGGCAACAATAAACGTTTCTATACATACATAAGCAACAAAAGGAGGGCTAAGGAGAATCTCCATCAGTTATTGGATGTGAGAGGAAACACAACGACAGAGGATAAGAAAAAGGCTAAGGTACTAAATGCCTTCTTTGCCTCAGTCTTTAACAGTAAGACCAGTTGTTCTCCAGGTACTCAGCCCCCTGAGCTGGAAGACAGGGACAGGGAGTAGAATGAAGCCCCAATAATCCAAGGGGAAATGGTTAGCGACCTTCTACACCACTTAGACATTCACAAATCTATGGGGCTAGATAGGGTCCACCCAAGGGTACTGAGGGAGCTGGCAGAGATGATCACCAAGCCACTTTCAATTGTTTATCAGCAGTCCTGGCTAACTGGGGAGGTCCCAGTTGACTGGAAGTTGGCAAATGTGACACTCATCTACAAGGAGGATTTGGGGAACTACAGGCCTGTCAGTCTGACCTCACTGCCATGGAAGGTCATGGAGCAGATCATCCTGAGTACCATCATGTGTCACATACAAGACAATCAAGCAATGAGGCCCAGTCAGCATGGGTTTATGAAAGCCAGGTCCTGCTTGACCAACCTGATCTCCTTCTATGACAAGGTGACCCACTTACGGATGAAGGAAAGGCTGTGGATGTTTGTGTACCTAGACTTTGGTAAAGCCTTTGACACCGTTTCCCACAGCATTCTCCTGGAGAAGCTGGCAGCTCATGGCTTGTATGGGCACACTCTTGGACACATAGATGAGCTTCTCAGGGACATGTCTCAGAGGTGGACTTGACAATGCTAGGTTAACAGTTGGACTCAATGATCTTAAAAGGTCTTTTCCAACCAAAATAATTCTATGATTCTCCTAAGGCACAACTAGCTATTTCTCTTCAAATGTAGGAAGGTTTGAAGAGGATGAACTCTCTACCAGTCTTTAAAGACATGTTGTTTCTTCTCCTGCTATGGGCTTCAGCTCTTGTTAAAGTATATACTCTGGTTAGAAACTGAAGCTTGAAAAGTTGTTATGGTGCAGCAAATTAATCACAGAGAGGCGCTGCCTTGCTGCTGCTAGTTGGACTGGAGGACTGACAGCTCCTACAGTAGACAACTGTATTTTTTTGAGCAGCAATGCTTTAGGGTTTGCTAGCAAGTTACTCCTATTTCTCTTGAACCCTCTGGATATCACCAGGAATCACATGCAACTAAGAAGGTCTCTCAGTCTAAGAGTTTCTGCTTCTCAAGATTGGTCCCGGGAAAGAGCAGAGCCTGTAGGGAGACATTTCCAGTCAAGGCTGTAGCCAAGTGGGAGGCTGCTCTGGAAAATCAAAGCAACTGATGAAGCTTGGCATTTTAACTGTCTTGTTTGCAGAACTAAATTAGTTTATGAAGAACGATGATCAGTGACTGTGATTAAAATTTTGAAATGTGGCATGTATCCTGATACTTGTACTAGGGTGTGCGTACTCTGCATCTGTTAGGTCTGAAGTGGCTGTTAGCAAAATAGGGGCCAAAAAACCAAGTGACATTGTCAAAGCCAAATGAAAATGCTTTTCCTCCTCCAGATTGTCCCCTGAAGAGCTATTGTGTTAGAATTTGGTTTCCAAAGTTACCATCAATTTGCGAACTAGCAAGATTTTAATTTTGCTTTAAGTGCAGTTGTCAATGTACCTGTAATACTGCAGTCCCTAGGGGTACTTCTGTAATGCTATCTCTGTGCTGGATTTGACTTGCACCACAGCAACAAGTAGCTCAAGTGGAAAACACCTGAATGTAAAGGAGCATGTATGTGTCCTTGAGCTCTTTCTAGCTCTGCTAGAGCTAAGACCTCTGAATTCGTTTTGCTAAAAATCTCTAAGATGGTGCAGCCCCCTACTTGAAAGATGCCTGGCATTTTCATTCTTAAATTCATTCTCAAATTAATTCTCCTCCACCAGGAAACAATATGTAACACCCAAGTAACCTTGAGCCCAGATAAACAGCCAAATGTTATTATAGTGCAAAACCTCCCTGTGGTTTCATTGCCCCCTTGGAACACAACTGCTACGGAAGTGTCTGTGGGAAACTGTACCAAAACTGTCCCTTTGAAAGTATTAATTAGAATCTGTCAAGCATATTTTAACTGGAAACAGTTCATGACACAATGAACATACTTTTGGCCTTAAAAGGACACTGAAATGGGAGCAACAACAAAACTTAGTTAATACTTGTTATACATTTTTGTTATTAAAAGTTAGATAGCATAATTCTTACCAGAGACTACTCTTGATCAAGTAACTACCTTGTAACATGAAGTTGTACAAAACAGGAAAGTTCTGTATTCCTGGTGGCAGGCTTGGGTTGTTTTGGGCCTGAACGTTTACAGTCTAGAGACTTGCATTCATCAGCCACACATTAACATGGCCTTCCGTCAGGCGATTAGTAGCCTGATATTTACGATCCTACACTGTTGTAGGATGAATGAGTCACATATTTACTTGGGAGACTAGACACCAGGAACCTGTCGCACAGCAAAAAATAAGCCTGTTTGTTCTGAAGCACTTGTAGGCTATAAAGCCCTAAAATAATGATGCTGCTTCAACTGAGTAATGTCAAAAATGTCTTTACTTAAATACAGCCTCCGATGATATCTAAAAGAATATATGAGAAAGGCAAAGAGAACCAAGGACAGGATTTGAGAGGCAAATAAGTTGGCTAGCTGTCACAATTCAACATCCTTGGATATTAAATAGTTTTCTAGACCTTGGGCTGTACTCACTGTCACTGCACAGAGCTTCAAATGTTACTTTATCTGTGTCAGAGAAAATCTAAAAGTGTAGGAAGACAGGAAAAGAGAAAGGTGCAGGGATGCACTGTTTCTGCTCTACCTTAGGGCAATTGCAGGAAGGAAATCAATTTATATCAGAGAAATTTATGCCTTGGAAAATGTTTTGATTAAGAGAACCAGTGCTGTTCGCTCAGTTCTTTGGTGACCAGTGCCATTTGCTTTCTGGGCTGTGATTGCTGCTTGGCTGTCTGCACAAGGAGCAGAAGAAATACTTCAGGGCTCAATCCAGTTGGTTGAATGCAGGTATGAAGTGGCATTTGAAATTCCCTGTAGTACATTACATGGCTCTGGCTGCCATTTAGAAAAGCATGGGTCTTGACAGGTCCTGTCTCATGCCAGCTGGCCTCTTTTAGCTCTCTCAGTTAGTACATCTCAGGTGACACTTGACTGTTTAAGCAACCACATAGAGGCCTGGCTGGACATGAAGAGTGTAGACCCTCCATTTCCACGTAAATATGAACAAAGGAGGTACGTTGAATTTCAGTTTCTGAAACTGAACCCTACCCTGAGTCTCTCTCAACATCTTCTTCACAGTAGACTTTCTATGAGACTTCACACTTAAAATTTACATCCACAGGATGTTGAACAGGTTGGGAGTAACTGTGACCCAATAGTAATGCTCAACTGATCCTGCAAGGGAGATGACATAATGCAAGACCATGGTGATTTTTACTTTTTTCCTGCTTCCTGCAGATGAATGTGAGTTGTTTCCTACTAATACCTTTGATTTACATTGCTAAGGATTTTCCTCCTTACAAGAATGCAAATGACAAGTGAGTCAGAGTTCACTTAGGAGAATACCCATCTGTGACAGTGGTAGCGTTACAGATTCATAACCCCATTGCATGATCCAAAATGAAACCTTTTATGTGGATACAGCTATGGGAGAGCTCATACACCACCAGATGTATCAACTGAACAAGGTTATAACGTCAGCTTGAGATGATCTCTGAGAGGCTAATACCCACAGTTTATCTAAGCTTAAATTGCTCCCACAGATAAAAAAATAATTTTGCCTTCTAAGCAACAAGCAGGATGGCAACTCTGTTGTGAAAAATGAAGATGACATTTTGTCAAGGGCATTTATTATCTCTGACTGGGAGAGGAAGTACATTTACACTCAGAACAAGGCTATCATGTCACAGAATTAGTGGAGAAGTTAAGAGGGAGAAGGCAAAATATAAGTTTATTTAATAAAGATTTTACAAACAGTGGATGGGAAAATTAGATGCCATTGCTCTCTGCTTCTGCTTTGGGGAGATACTTTTTTTTTTTTTTTTTTTATGAAGACCAAACATAACAAGCCAACCACAAAACAGGCTCTGTCTTACAGGAAATACAGGAATTGCTAAGTCTTATTCTGCACATACAACTTCCCCCTCCTCACTGCCCAGTTACAATCATGCTTTGTGTAAAACTAATGAATCAAGTGTCTGCAAGGGCCCTGATGAAAATAACACACATGCTCTTATACTAGTAAGATCAAACAGATAGCTTTGCTGCAAGAGATCAATATCAACATTTGTGACAGTACATAAACCACAGTACAGAAAGACAATTCCTACTCCTTAAAGTAGACACTGACATAAAGCAGAGCAGGTCAGACAGGGAACAGGAATAACTCTACAACTACTTTGAGGTTATCCTTACTGTTAGTCGATTCCAGTGCTGTCTATTCATACTTATTCACTAATATCAGTTTCGAGAAGAGGGGGAAAAGCTACATAGTATAAAAGCTTCAACATTTTGTAATTGATTTAGAATTTCATTCCATTATGGATTACGTGTTGTGCAAGAATTCAAGATCTTCACCTCTGTTGCTGCACCAATCAGGGGATTAGACAGTTTTTGTGCCTCCTAAGTAGGACTGTGTGCTTGCTTATGCTACAGCTCTTTATCTTGGAAAACCAGACTTAAACTCTAATTCAGTGCATATTCCTTGTTCATGTTTGGGGGGATGGGAGTGGGTGGAGAGTGGCAAAAAAGACTACTCTGGATTCTGAGAAATTCCTGCACACCGTGGACAAATAAAACACTGTGATCGATTTCTATAAATCTCATAAATTTTCATTCTCCCCCTGGAGTATGAGCTTGTTTTTATTGCCTAAGGTAGGAGAAACTGAAGAAGTCAAAGTATTCAGTCATTTCATGCTTGATGCTATGAGATTGTATCTCTTTTGCCTTAATTTTCTTTGGCGCTTCTTTCCAAGGATGCTACTGTCTTCTGGATTAGGTCACACTCTATGCTTTTAGTCTCTACATGCTCACACAGCAACTATGTGTGTCCTCAGAACACCATCTGTAATTACAGTGCTTGCTACTTCATACAACACTAGTGCTGCTGCCTCTTCTTATACTTGCATTTTACATAGTCTTTGGTTTGAGCCTCATTTAATATCTTAGGTTCCCTCTTATCTTGCAGCTGTAGCCCTTTGGCCTGATTGTCTTTCCAGGATGTACCCAGACTTAGAGACTGAAAGACTTTTTTCTCCAAGGTTCCTAAATGCAGACCTTAAACCACACAAAAAATAAACCCTCATTCTGAGAGGAAGACAGACTTTTGAAAAGATTAGGAAAATGTGGCTGATAAATACAATTAAAGAGACTGCAAAATGAAGCTCCAAACAGGTGAAATGTGTCATTTGTATCCCTTCCGGTCACTCGTGACTTTTTATTAATGAAAGACATTTTCGCAACCAGTCTATCAGTCACATTTGCTTTCCTTTCAGAAACATGTCAAGATCTTTACCATGTTGCTGCTGTTTGGGATTGCAAAATGGCCTGGAGCAAATATCCAGCTCATGTAATTTGACATAACTCCATGGAAATCACTGAAGCTATGAATGCTTCTCCAGGGAGAGGATCAAACTCAGAATATATGTGTATCTGGGTTTTTTTAGGAACAAATTTTCAGTTTTAAACATTAAAAAACCCCACAGTTGTGACTCAAAAATTATTTTGACTTCCACCTCCCCAGGTGCTTTAAAAGCACTTGCCATTGGGTTGAAAAAAACATCCTGAGCAATTCCAGTCTCAAGGATTATTTAATTTATAAGCTACGAAGAACCAAAAATAGCTGTGTAGATAGCAGAGAATGGCTCTTTCATGCAGACTTCGCATTTGATAGTTGTGATTTCACAAGCTGTGGCCAAAACCAGGAAACAGGCAGATCAAATTTCTCATGCTGTTAGTGCAGTTGGTATTACCTCAGGGAAGTAATTATTGCCTCAGGGTTTGTTATAATAGAGTGAACATAAACAATTTAAAACCACTATGTACTGAATTCCCTTCTGACTCTCAGAAACCAGCAAGGCACCTTTCCCTGCTTGAAGGTGCTGGTAGATCTGTTTTTCCAGAGATCTGGCAGGCCAGGGACAGCAGTGCCACACACAACCCAACTTGCAGTATGTTGCTGCTATGCTGCGGAAGCCGCAACAAACTTAAGCACAACCAGAGTGGTGGTCTGATCGCCATCCATATACACTTTTCAAGAACCCAAGCGAGGCTTCAAGCTGGAAGGAAATGGCTTGCTGCTGGGCTGAAGGTTTATCCTGCAGATGATGGACCTAGGGATGGAGCCGGGACACAGAGACAGCTCTACTGGGCATGGTCTAACTGCTAGTCCCTGCTGCTCTCACTTGAGGCGTATTTGCTCAAACATTCTGATTGCATCAAGCAAGCTGGAGAGGACATATCACTCTCAATGCTCAAATCAACAGCGCAAATTCCAGTTAGATCAAGTTAGGATACGATGTAGGCAGCAACCCGTCTCTACAAACTGTAATGCATCTTGAGTATCCTGGCTTATCTCCAGATGCCTTTGGATGTGAAAAGACTTTTGACCAATGGCCACGTGAAACACATCCGAACCAAGGATGAAAACGAACATAATCTTGTCACTGCTTTCCCACATACCAGTCGTTAGCTCCTAGCGCAAACTTTTTGGTTCACTTTTAGCTGAAGGTCTGACAATGTAGAAAATAGAGCTAGTCATGCCTGCTGCCACTAGAAATGCTTCCCCCCTGGGAATCAGTAATGCATTTAGTAGATACTCTTTATGAACATTTTGTTGATTTCCCAGCTAGCAGCAAAATACTCCAAAGACTCTGTTCTGTGCAGACGATATACGTAAGCAACTCCCAAGGACATAATGAAATACACAGTGGAGATGCATTTCTACAAAAAAGTATTTTCTGTACTTTCAGATTTCATGGAGCTGTTTTATCATTAGGTTCCTCCAATTTTACATGAGTGTATCCATACTTTGATAATGCTGCAAATATGAAGATACATTTCACTTTTATTTTGCTCCATTACCAAACATTTATTATACAGAATGAAGACAGAATCTGGCTTACAGTGTTCACCAGTGTTCAGAAAACACCCATCACGATATTTAATTCATTTCAGCCAAGTAAATTCATTTTTTCAGCTCTATTTTGTGTCAGATTATGACATAATTTGTATCTGAGGAATGTTTTCTGTACAGGGGAATTAATCCCAGTGTAGCAGGGAGCACTCAAACAGCATGTAAAAGTTAAAACATTCTTTGCATCCATGGTGATACACAGGTCTTACATGGTTTCTCTGTGTTAGGGTGATCATTACTCTTGAAGATGCTTCCACAGTACAAAAGTATGTGTAGTACCAATTTTTTCTGTTAACTTGCTTGAACTGCATATCAGATAGGTGAGGTCATCCACCAAATTGAAGACAGAGCATTTCCCTAGTTTCCCTGTTTTGCCATCACTAGTACGTAGTAAAATGCAAATGAAAAACATACTTAAATTAATGTTACTACTGCCTTCTCTATCACCCATATTTGGAATACAAAGTGAATAAACATTTATGAATATCAGTAGCACAGTCTCAAGAGGGAAGAGTGGCCTCTGACCTAAAGTACATTTTATCTTTCCCTCTGTCACAGTGTGGGAGGAGATCGCAGTGTCTTTGTCTATGTCGCCATTTCCCCATTTGCAAAGTGCAAGATGTAGCGAGATCATTATGACTTAGCGGTAAAGAACAACTTTAGGCCACCTGAGATGCATGCATGGCTCCATATGGTCTTTAAACAGCTGCTGGAAATGTGTCAAGGAGCAGAATTTGGCTTAATGAGGTTTCCCAAACAACTGAGCGGGAGTGGGTTCTTCTGCCCCAGCTAAATGTCATGGCAGGGGTGATATATCTTGAAACTTCTATAATGTTCAGTGAAAAGGTGACTCTGTGTCTCCTACAATATTTATTATTATGTAATAACTCTTCCTTTCAGCCAGTGGCTCATCTGTCTTCCCTGGCTTCATTTCCTAAGGAAACTTACCCAAATTCAGGGAAGATGGAATTTGTGCTTTTTTTAAGCCATGACAGACTCCGACCTAGAGAATCGGTTTCTCCCCTATCTTTTAATGTCATATATTAAATACAAGCCTTTCATCTAAGAATAATAATGGACTTGGAAGTTGTGTAGAACCTTTACAAGAGTGAGAGCTAATTCCAAAAGAAATAAGAAGTGCTGCTTTTACTACCAACACAGAGGAATAAGGATGAGTTCCTCAGCTAGTCCAACACTCTATTTAGGCTAACAATTGATTTATGCTTGCTCTGGATTTGGCCCTACTTTCTTACGGTGGGCTGTAAATCAGACATGCCATACAACTATGCATGATCTTTAGAATAACTTTTCAGTTAAAGAAGGTTTTTTAAAATAAAGATTCATTTTCCACAGACTTCTTTTGCTTTATTTGCAAAACGTTGAGGAACATTTTTGTTTTGTTTCTGCACCAGCACAGAGGAAAAATGCAGGCCTCTTGGTTTTCAGTTGCTTTTCTTTCACTGGCAGTTCTAATTACTTTGCAGTATAGACCAAACTTCTGCCTCATAGGAGCATATTAATTTTCCATTATGAAGTAAAATATTTTCCTTTTCCAATACTAACCACCATAAAATAAAAACAAACCACCAAAAGAATTAAAAATATGAACAGTCATGTATTTTCTGAGACTTCTCCCAAGCCTCAATTATTATTTTCTTAGACATATGCCATTAATAATACTCTCTAAGATGTCCTGGAATCTTCCTAATTTCAACAGGATAAACTACTGCTTTTGGCAGTGTTACCCTCAATTCTTTTCGTACTAGCTCTCACATAAAGCATATCAGCCTGTTCTTAAATCCCACTGATTTATTCTCTTACACTCAGCCAAATTAGGATAAAAACACAGTTAAGTCTTTTCTTCCCCTGATGTGAGATCATTGCACATTTTACTGTTGTTAACAAACACTGTCATTACAGATTAATTGTCTTATCTTTGAGACCCCTGTGTGGTCTTCGTTCTGTGCACAGCCACAAGGTGTAGCTTGTCTCTCCAATGTCTGTACTAGTGATGGAAACAGAAGGCTTCTGAAATGACACCTAGTAAGCTGTAACCACCAAATCAATGGTTTATTGCTGGATGTGAATATATTCTCACTTAGTCTCCCAAAAAGTTCATTTTATTATATTTGGCACAGTGTTGTGAAAAGAGACTGAAATGAATGGGCAGCAAAATATAGTTAACCCTGTTTATAGAAAAACTGCAGAGATTCATACTACAGCTGTTCTAATTACTGATCAGCATACATTTATGCATGATGAGAAATAGCTTATTAAAATATCTAAACATAATTATCTAGTCGCTAACCTAGACAGGACTGACTCTCCATGGCCAAAAGCCAGCATGTCACCTTTCCTTTGGTATCTGTAATCATAAGCTTTTCACAATCTGCTCAACAAGCTTTTCAGTATGTAGAAACTAAATGCACATACTTATTTCAGTTTATCAGTAGAAATAATTGATTCAATAAAATTCTTTTGTAACCTCCTTGTTTGAGCACTCTCAGACTGATAATTTCTGGCCTTCTCAGTCCACGATATCAATTACTCCTGTATAAAGAGATGCATGTTTTTAACAGTAGTTTTACGTACCCCAGTTTGTTTGCATCTATCTGAGAAAGGGTACCATGCACTCCACCAGCGACATCTGCCCAGGGAACTGCCCAGACCAGTGTTTTTAAGTGGGTCACACTCCCACCATTCAGGCCTAACTCCACTTAGGATCATGCAACTGCCTTCACACCACCCAGCACTTGGCCCTGATCCCCTATTGACCTCATAGCTCTAAGAGACAGTTGCTTTTTTGCAGTTTTTCACTTATGGGTGCCTGAGATCTCATGTAGGCTATATGACAGCTTGAAAGAGTGGTGTTTCTGTAGCCCAAGAGCACAGGTGATTACTGCATTCCATGGGAGAGTAACAGGAGAGTACTTAGGGGTCTTTGGGAGTGCATGGCTGGTGGGGAGGTGTTTGCTGTTCATTCGTGCTGCTATAGGAACAGTCCAGACAGAAAACTATACCCAGAATCACACTTGCAGGGGAGCAAAGGAATACAGTTGTTTTACTTCATCCTGTGTGGATGACCAAAGGACCAGATCTGGGACCAAAGCATGCAGGTAAGTTATTTGACAGTGTGGACATACTCTGAACAGATTTCTTTGCAGCTTGAGTCTGACCTTACATATACAAATATGAGTAGGCAGTGTGTATTCTCATCTGACTATTTCCCTTTCCTTTTCTATTTACATTAGGTACATGCTTAGTTTCCTTCATTTTAGTTGTCCACAATTCAACAGCTTTGTAGCTTCAGAACCAAACACATGAAATTTAAGAGATTTTTTTTATTAGCTTTTTCTGTTACTTATCCCAACACTGGCTATTTATTTTACAGTTCCTGAGGCACCCCTAATATTCAATCTTTTTTCAGTGCTGTCTTCACCACTTCTACCCCTTGGCTAAAAGGTGACTCAGATATTACAGTGCGAGTTGTTATACATTCCTTTCAGGGATATTTAGAGAGATGCTTCAGCTATAAAGACTGTAACCAGATCTCAGTCTGTCTGAAAGTCTGGCTATGTTTTGATCCAATTGTTCTGCTTTATATCCATGTCTAGCAATGTTTAGTTATTCTTTAACTGTAAGTGATGTTATTCATATGCATATTTGCTGTAATTTCTTCTGTTATAAGTGACATTGAAAGTTTTGCTCTCAAGGAATTAGGGTAGCAATCCCTGAAGCATGTAAATTACTTGAGTGTACTGGAACATTTCAGCTAATAAGATGCAAATGTTAGCCTCTGCCATCAAGCTAAAAAGGTTATTTAGAAAAGCACGCTGGGAAATATCTGAACTTATCACAATTAAAAAAACAAACAAACAAACAAACCCCAAAACCCAACCAACCAAACAAACAAAAAACCCCAAACCAAACAAAACAAAACCAAACACCTGAACAGAACCACCACCCTCAAACCCCAAACTCTAGCAGACTATGAACTTAGATCGCAATGGCAGGAAATTTAAGTCCACTAATCATAATTTCATTTTAAAAGGCTATTTTCACTTTTAATACTTTAGCTTCTGTTTGAGCATATTTCTGATCTGAATTCTGTTTGTACTAAGTGATGGCAAGCTTGCTGCAGAGGACTCGATTTTGAATAGGAACCCTGGGAACACAGCGGGAATCCTGCATCAGGCGCCCCAGGTACAGTGTGCAATCCTTGTCTACTCCTTCTTCTTCTCTTCTTTTCTCCTCTGTCCACTGCCTAAGCTGGGGTGGGCACAGTGTTACAGCCGTAGCTGCTCAATGCAGTCAGCCCTGTTATAGTACCAGGATTCAGGCGATGCTGTCCAGCTCTGCTCCCTACATAAGTGAGTGCCTTCAAATGGCTTCAGATAGGTACAATGAAACAGTAAACACAGAGATCCTGGCATGTAAATGTACTGATCACTTTCTTTTCTAACTTATTGTAAGTATTTTGTCATGATGCTGCTTCCATTCAAATGTAGCTGAGAGCAGTTCCATCAAAAGGACTGCTTCCCGAGAGCTGCAGTATGACTTAGAAAGGATTGATTAAACAGGATGGAGCACCTAAAATCAAATGGAAAATATTTACAGTTAACTATAACTACTCCCTAAACTTACATTCATACCTCTAACATTTATAACTTATCAACTTCAGAAGGAATTATTAGTTAGGTTTGCTGATACAGTGCATACAAAAAGCCTTTTGACAACAGCTTCAGGTACATTGTAAATAAAACCTATTTAAAACCACAATAACCAAATGTCAGTAGTAGTCTCCAAAGCGTTAATGTAAAAACAAACCAAAACAAGCCAGTTAAAAAAAAAAAAATTCTACAACTGCCTCTTCAGTGAAAGATGGTGAATTAACCTACTAATGCCTAGGGAAGTGGCGGAGTCACCATCCCCAGAGGTGTTTAAAAGGCATTTAGACAGGGGACATGGTTTAGTGCTGGAGTTAGGTTATGGTTGGACTCAATGATCCTGAGGGTCTCCTAAAACCAAAATGATTCTACGATTCTATAATTTCTGCAAGATTTAAATCAATACTTTTATTTTTCAGAAAAATGGGCATATTCAACCACTCTACATATTTGGGAAGAGATCAAATGTAGATGAAATCTCCCACTTCAACTTTTATTGATGTGTAATGAGACAATTTACAGAGCTGCTGTACCCTCTCTTATCAGCAGCCTCCTATATCTCCTGAACTGATAATGGCTTCTGTGAAGCAATTTAGATCAGCATCTAGTGTCTTGTAAAAACCAGTGCGGCAACGTGTGCTGATGCATGAACAAAATCTGATTTTGAGATGTGAATCAAACACAAATTTCCCATTCAAACAGCTGCAAATATTTTGTTTCATTCTTTTACTTTTCTCCCCTCATCAGTTTAGTGAAAACCCACAGGTTTAGAAAATCAAGTTTTCTAATATGTTGCTATTATCCTTTCACAGTGTTCATGTTTTTCCTTACAGAGGAGTCTGGGGAGAGGAATGTCCTGGGTCATGGCTGCTCCCCTTAGTGGCAGGGCAGTTCGACTTCATCCTTCCCACCACCCAGCTCTTCTCTTTCCAAGAGGCAGGCAGCTAGGATGAGACCATGACGGATGTGCCCTCAGCACAGCCAAAAGTGTCTGGAGATCTACCCTAACATTCCTCTCAAGTTGCCTGACTACAAGGCTCAAAGGAACATGGAGGTCAGCATGCTGCTCTGTGCAGGCCTACAGCTGAAAACCATTGCATTAGTGTTATTTTTCTATACCTGTGTCTCCAGATCACTGCAAAGTGTGAAGACAAGCTGTTTTATCTGCTGCCTTGGTGCTATAAGTCAGCCATGTTTGCAATGTACTGGGAGTATTGTGTGCTGAGCCTTTAGCAGCTCCACTGAAGGGAAGCATCTTCTAGTTGGAGAGCAGTTCCTATAGCCTGTATTACTGTGCTCTCTGACTGCCTGTCATCCTGGGAAACAAGTGGGTACTGAAAAAATCTCCCTTAATCAAAGGAGAAATAACTATTCCTACTTAAGATTTACATGAGTATAGGTTATGGGGGGGAAGGATAGGAAGCCACTTCTCACCTCTGGTAACAACACAGCTAGTTTTCGTTTTCAGTGGAATATGGGGATTAAATGAGGCTCAGCAGCCTCCCACAGCTGGATGGGGATGGAACCTGTATGCTATGGTTATCAGTCCAGGGACACAAGAGGAGGTAGAAAAGGAAGGAGGTTTGTAAACAAAGTAATAACCAAGTGAAAATGAAGCTTCAGGGAGGCCAAAACCATTTGTCAAGTCAGCAAGGGAACTAATCCGAAAGAAAGGAGAACATTGTTTCAGAAAACAAAAACAAAAAACAAAACCAAACAAAAAACCACAAACAAACCACAAACAAACCACAAACCAACAAAACCCAACACAGTGATTTTTCTTTGGAAACAGCTTTTCCATTGCTGATTTGCTGCCATTCTGTAAAAGGTGTAAATATAAGGCTTTACTAACCTGAAGCAGAGAAATACAGTGTTTCATTTTGACTTGAACAAAATGTCCCAGCTGCACTGGTTCTTTCAACTTGGCCACCCACCCTCCAGTTCCGCTGGCAGGAAGGTACTGAGCCATGTCTGAGCTCTCAAGCTTCTATAGGCATTCAGACTTTCTTCCTGCTATGTCCTGTTCCCCCTGGGAACATGCTCTTCTGTCATTCCTAACGGAAGGGTTCGGCAAAGTTGACAGGGTCATCTCCCAAAGTGTTTAAGTTACAAATCAAAGTGCACAGCAATGGAACACCAGACAATAGCAGTCAGTGGGGAGAAGCGTTGCATTTTTATAACTATCATACTGAACTGCGTATGTATATCATTACTTGCATAAAATGGAACAGACATAGCCCATTATGTAGTATTAGCTCGCTAAAGGAATGGGAACATTGTTATTGAATTACCTAAACCACTTTGGTTCAGTGCAGTTTGTCATTAACTGCCAGCAATACCTCATTTTTACATATGCTTTGCTTCCTATACCTATGCTTTCTACTAGGATTTAGCATACTGAACTGGGAACTGGAATCGAGAAGTCAAAGATGGCAATTTTATGTGAGGAGGAAAAAAGGTACAATTGCATATCTCCCCCAAAATACTGCATTTTGGATGGAGAGTGTTTTGCAGCTATAATCTGGGCCGTAGGTGGTGTGTGTGAATATGTATGTGCAGAGCTGATAATATGTGTGAAGCAGATATTTAGGTGCATCAAGGACTGTGTACATAATGTGATGTCTGAATAATTGCCATGATGGACAATTAACCTGCAAAAGTGTGCTTTAGAGCTATTTACCGTGCAGCTGCAAAAGCTACATGACTAAGTGGCAGTCTATGAGCAGAACTGTCTGCTTCGTCTGACAGCGTTAATTGCCGTTCACATCATCCAGCACTACTGTGAAATAGCAGGTTCATGAATTTGCCCCACAGGTCATAAGAAGAGCAGCTTAGACAATCTAAAAATCAGGTAGATGAGCAGCATTCTCCTGTTTTTCAGTCGTCATTTCTGAAAGCAGAGCTGTTTCCTTGAATTATAGATAGAAGAGCTAATCAATTAGAATAAGGTTAGAGTGGGCATTTTAGTCATTCAGTTATGGATGAAAGTCACAATGTATTTAGATGATCTACTTGTCAAACTCAGATAAATGTGTTATGTTAACTTCATTTTGTGAATACCTGACACACGCATGATGGCCATATCCTCACATGCTTTCCTCAGTTCCTTTCCAAGGAAAGCACACTTCAAAATCCACAAGGACATTACCGTGTATTCACTAAGAATGAGTCGAAGAGAGAATATTTGTCTGCAAAGGAAGCTTGATTCAGTGTTCATCAGAAAACACACAGGTATCCAAGGTATGACAACACTCCTGAAAAACTTAGGCTTGATTTAATTAACACTATTAAACCTGAAAAGGTTTAATATGACAGACACACAGGAAGAGTTGAGGCAATCTTTTTCCTCATTTCTAACTTAAACGAGGGAACAACCTTTGAGTGAAGAAGCATCTTTGGCACTTCCTGATGGTTTTCACACTCCTAATATCTTTTATCATCACTCTGTCAAAGCAATATGCTTTTGATTTTTACAATGTGATTTCTACTTCAAATACTGTACTTATTTGTTAATCTATAAAATAGAAAACAACCTATGAGTGAGATGATTTTTTAAATACACTATTCATGTAGAAAGCAAATACCTGATATGGGTCTCATGACATGAAGGACTAGACTCAGTGAACAAACAAGCTCTCTTCCAGTTCTATGTGACTATATCTCCACTCCACCATTTATATATGACAGATTTATTTACACAGGACAGATTTATTTACATGAAATATAATCAATTTTTTCAAGTATGTTATGTGCATAAAATTAATGTGACATCAATATTTTAACACTAGCTGGCATGGACAACTGATTTTTTTGTTGTTGCTGTTATTATCAATATGCTTGCTAAGTTTGTAAAAAAAAAAATCAAGCTTCAAGTATTGAGCATTCAAGTTGTCCACAATATCTTAATTTAATTATTTTGTGTCTATTATACAACCTTTAGGTACATGATCATGTCTTATTTTTTCAAGACCTCTGGCACATTTGATGTACTGAGTGGAGAGGAAAGGAAGAGCCTTGATCATATTTAGTTTCAATATATTTGAGATCTGCTTCATTAAATGGAGGTGGACACTGTGCAATTAAGTTTTGGATCTGATCGTGTAAGGATCCACCTGAGAAAAATGGCCTTAACATATTTGATGCTGCAGCAGTAAACATGTTTAGTAAAAGGAAGGTCTTTACTTCCCACCTAAGAATTACTTATGGTTATGGACTACAGCTGGTCATAAATTTGTCATCAAAACCATTCTTCACCTAGAAATTGACTTTTGTTTAACCATAATTTTAATGAAATATTTCTCTATATAACCAAGTCCACATATTGAAAGAAAATTATATAGTAAAACTTCAGTTTTTCAGCATGCTGTGTTTCATCTAAGAGAATTAGCTCCCAACTCTCGCTGCAGTCAAAACTAGGACATAAACAAGTATGAACATATTTTTTTAAATTTTGACTCTATTCCTCTTAGTCAAATGACCTTCAAATGAAACACTTCAATATACAGATCCCATATTTCTTCAAGAAAAACAAAATAAAATACACCCCTCAAGAAGAGAGTATAATTCTAAAACTCACCCAAGTGTCTTGTTATTTGCATCTTCATTGTTTAGTATCACTATTATTACAAAGGCCTTTGGTGACTTAATAATGTAGCAGCTTTGTTGAGCTGATTAACATTGTGAACTGCGCTTTTAAGCTGTACTTGCTAAATTGTGCTAATAGATGCTTTACTCTGTGGACTTTTTTAGGCTCGTGGACGGAGAATTGTAATTCTCAGCATTACTGGAATAGCAAAATGTCTTTTGCTTTATCCCTTCAAAGTCCTAAAAAAGACATTTTCAGAAGTTCTACCAAGTCAGATAAAGCACCTAAATATGAATGTATTAAGTACGGGGCAGGGGGTGGGGGTTGTCTCAAGTAAGTAATTTTTTTCCCTATAAAGTTGTGAATTCTCTTTAAAATATATTAAAGGCTAAATTTAGTTTCCAAAAATAGGATGAACCCCAACATATTAGTATTTTCCTCCTAAACTTTTTAGGGATGGGACTGTTGTTTCTTTTATATTTTTATTCAGCAAATAACCAGTTCTGAGTCTTTTCTAAACATAAAAAAGTAATGGTAACAATGCATAATGACTAAAAAGGGAGATTTAATAATCCTTCTAGATTTTACAGAATAAGGCACACAAAATGCCTGAAGCAAGCAGAAAAAGGAACTTGCATTACAAACCTAAAAACTTTATTACTGATGAACAAAAGAAAACATATAGGAAAGACAATATAAACAGTAGAAGAGATGCTGTACTCCTCACTGACTGAGCAATTCCTTTCCATACCTGTTTCTTCATTGTGCTGGGATGCTTGAAAAGGTAAAATCCAATTTGAACTGATGATACATGTGCCCAGAATCTGTTACTTCCTATTCTAAGAGTGCTCATTTAACACATATTGGATCAAATTTTGCTTTCAGTTACATAAATAACTGCAGATTAATTTTATTGATTTATTGGAAATTCCTTTGACCTTACCTCAAACAGAATTTGGTCTATTATCATTAAATACATGGAAAAGTGAAGAGGTAATAACACATAATTTTCTTTGGGTTGGTCTGTGGCATGTTTCAATTTTGACATCTGTGTAGCAGGGATAGAATATGTATTAATAAACTAAACGCTAAAATGGCTCCTCTATAAAAAAATAGCAAATTATTGATATTATTAAAGCAGAATAGATTTGGTGGGTTTTGTTGCTATTGTTTGTTTGTTTCTCTTGACACAGGCAGCCTTGTATGTTTGTGTGATCCTTTCAAAAGTAGGAAAGTAGTTGTACTCCTTCAGGTTGTATAACCACTTTGAGCTTGACTTCCTTCTGTTGGGGTATTCCAGGACAAGGGAAAGGTACCGTTTTGTTCTGCAATACATTGTGCAATTAATGCCTAGAATGTAAACAAAACCGTTCCCAGCAGATGAATGACTGTTATGACAAGTTTTCCCCAACTCAAAAGTGGAAGTCTAAGGTCTTTGTCATGCTTAGACCCACACTCCTACATTCATTTTTCAAAAGAGGATTTAAATAACCCTATTTATATCAAAAGGATCTAGATTCTTAGACAAAGGAATCCAGAACAGGCCATCATTTTATTTTGAGTGATTAGTCATTGCCCTGTCAATGCCTGCAGAGTTCAGTGGGAGTTTCATACATATAAAAATGGTCTTCGACTTATTTAAGTACTAAGGATTGCTAACAGTAGTATGAACTACAGCACTGCTGTAATACTTTAATTTCAAACTTGCCCAGCTTTTCTAAACCCAAAGTTAATCTCTGCTCTACTACATCAGATTTACAGCGAGACAAGCTAGTAAAATCTCAGTGACACAAAACTGCTGTGGCAGAGCAGGGAATCTGGTCAGAGACCACCTCTTTTTGTCGCTTCATCATGTGTCATTTCACAGTAACATGAAAAGCCTGCCTCCATGCTGTGAAAGTAATGAAATCATATGCAGAAGGGCTGCAGGACGGTTGTCCACTTTCAAGGTCTCCCAGTCACATATTTAACCAGGGCATGTGAGGAACCCAGTGCTAATTCAAACCCAACTATTCCCAAAGTTGTCCCACACCATTCCAGATTTCTAAAGTTTGTGCTACACTTGAGATATAAATTTCCGTGTGCACTCCCTAGCATTCAATTTCCATGGAAATTGTTGAGACTGGAAAATAGAAAGGACCAGACTTTATCACAAGATTTCACATGCTCCTTGGTTCCTCTCGGCTCTGAATTGCAAAGGGAGCATTCTCTCCTGTGGAATTTTCTGCTGCCTGTGTTTCTGGTTGACATCAAGAAGTGTTGAGGTATGTGTAAAAAAGTTAACTTCCCCCCTGCCCTCCCCTCCTCCCCCCTCCTGAATCTCAAATAGCATGCAAAGTTCAAATGCAGTTACAATTAGATGTCAGTTGTAAGTTCTCCATATCCTCACTACAGATATTTCATTGCTAAAAGCAGCCTGTTAATGTCAAACATTTCCATTCTAGCATTCAGAGATTATGAGTTTATTGCAGCAGCTGTAATCTTCATGTTTTTCAAGGGAAATATATTAGGAGACATTTTAAATGCATTTTCCTCTATTAACATAAATCTTGGCATCTTGTATAATAAAGTTAAATAACAGGGCATAAATTACCCCGAAAGTCCTGAAAGAATAAAGAAGTCCTAAAGGAAAAATAAAATTAAATTAAGATTTCAGGTTTAAAATTTTGCATGGGAATGCAATTCCTCAACACCAGGTAGTCCTTCTGTCATCAGCATACAAAAGCTGAGGCACTGGTAATGGGACACACAACTTTTCATCAGGTTAAATCCCTGTAGCTCTACAGTTTGTGGAAAACATGAGGCTCCACTGTCTGGCTGCTTCTTGGTGGCTCATGCAGTGAGACATTAGAAACAGGCTGGAATCTTCTTGTATCTGCATTTCAAGTTTTTTCCCCTTTTAGGCTAGCTATAGTCTAGGCTGCCCAGGCCTGAGTTCAACCTAAACAGCTCCAGAAAGTTCCCCAGCAAATGCTCTATGATATAGAAGGAAAAGGCCATGGACAATGCACCTCTATGCACTGTGGGTTTGTAGCTGCCAAAACAGCCCACAGGCACCCTTGGCAAATTTTACACTTTGCCAGCATGAGCTGGCTGCAAACCCAATAGCAATCGCCGAGCAAGCTGAAATCCCACTCCAATCCTCCTTCTTGACCTGCCGTCCTCCATAGCAATGTCCTGCAGCCCTGAGCTCCGACTCAGCCTGCCACTCTCGCCACGTCTCCAGCACACTTCTTCCACCCTGGCCGCCAACAAAACACCCTGTGGTGAGCATAAAACACCACAAATTGGAGGGAGGCCAGGGTTTTCAGGACAGGGAACAAGCCGTGGAGAGGAACCTCCCTTCACTGACACGTTAGGAGTGGCTGCACGTGGCAGATGGCTGCAAAAGCCCTTGAGCTGGATGTTCACTCTGGGTAGCACATCGCAGGTTCAGCATCTGTCACCAGCACTAAATGCATCTTGGAGAGAAAATTCTGGTGCTCTTTTCTCTTCTAATGCACACATGAAAGCTCATGCTGTCGACGGCAACTGAATGTGTTGGATGCCTACTCCGGATCGTGGCTGCAAGTCAGCAACATCTTTGAGCACACATGTAACACTGAGGTTGAAGTGGTGGATTTAGTGAGAGGTTTGAAGGTAAGCGCATGTTCAAATACACTTAATGGCATATTGTTTAGATCGTGCACATATGACAGTGCAGCTGTTAGGAGAAAACAGAGATGGTAATTGACAGTGATTCAGCTAAGCATTTTGGGTAATCCTTTCAATTAAAGTCCCCAAATTTGCACTTAATTTATATTTAGTTAGATTGTTGTCATGCCTTAATAAAATAATACAGGCTTGTTAGGAATTTATTTATGGAAACCCTATTTCATTGCTTTGAGATTACAAATAATCTGTTGCATACTCAATTATATCAGATGCTCTGGTTTAGATGACCTTTTTTCCTAGAGTAGCTGCTTAACTAAACTGAATGGAGGCTATCGGCAAGAGCTGCAATGGAAGGGGTATGCATTGGAAATATTATAACTGTACATGGTGACAAAGTTGAGTACTCACAGCCTAGGTGGCTGGGTGTCGATGTTGTAGTATCCTGATACCAGCTTTGGGTAAATGAAAACTGGCTCTGGCCTGTCTTCGCAAGTGAGTTTCACCTTGCCATACAACAGAGCAGCCCTTCACTAGGCATCTGTTCTCAGACTTGCCACTTGGCTCTGCAGAGAGCAGCCTTACTGCTTACATTAATGTGACTTCAGGGAGACTGTTTGCATATGCCCAGTTTGGTATGTACCGAAATGTGACCCTAGCCTGGACCAGCAAGCTTAGCCTACAGCTGAACTGAGTCCACGAAGCCAACAAGAACCAACTTTTTTCCATGACACAGATCTACAGAGGGCTTCTTCTACATACCATCCTAAGTACAGGTATATAGAGACACTCTCTCCCTCTGCCTTGTGCTTTGTGCTTCTTTTGTCTTCTGCGTGCTAGACCTGTGTCTCTGCTAGCTGAATAAATGGATCTTATCCCAGGAAAATAAACCCATAGGAAGGCAATAAAACACAAGAGGTGGTACTGGGGACTAGCCAATCTGTCTGTCCTGGTTTCTTAGCTTGATGCTGAGAAAATCTATGAATGTTATTTCCAATAGAAGTCTCTATGCACCCTTAATCCAAATCTTCCCTGATTTGCCACCACTTTCTTCACCCACTCTATTTTTTTTATTTGATGCCTATTTCTGTTTAGCAGCCTATCTAATGTTTTAATTATTGATTACATGGTTTCAAAATGGAAATACAAGATGGAGAAGTTGCAGAAGGAAGACATTACTTTGGGAAACACTGCATGTGCCAAAGTCAATGTAGCCAAGCTCTTGATATAGTAGCAAACCAGCTATAATTTTTCTGCCAATGAACAAGTCTTTGTGTGCATGTCAAAGCACTCACTCTCCCACTCTCCTAGAACTTTCTTGCACTCTTAGACAGAAAGCTGAAAACTAAAACGAAAATAAGAGTTTCATGGGTTGTATACCCTCTACGCCTGAAAGCGATCTATTTTTGACTCTCATTATCTCTTTCTCTTGGCTTGATCAAGTGTATTTTTAAAGTATTTTCTACCATGCATAACATTTTATAAGAAGCCAAGTTAGAATAAGGTTTGCAGTATGTATGGACTGAAGCTCTAGGTAGCCATTTTAGCTCCTACAATAGGTTTCAGGAGGAAGTGAGGCATGTGGGACATCAGATTTCTCTCACAGATGTCAAACGAGAATCCTGCTAGAAGCCCAAACATGGACCAAGTACTTTCCTGTAGCAGCCCTTTATGCCATTCAGGGATAAAGGTGAGGCATGAAGGGGCTTTCATAAATTCTCTGGGCCAGACAGCTGCACCCTTGTGTGTGGTGTAGAGCTCAAAGAGGTTGAGCTCTGAATGCTCTTGTTTATATGGCATTACATGGCACAGGCTGCACCGTCACCCATGCTGGAAGCAAGTGAGTGGTGGGCAGTGATGGTACCATTACCTCTTTACCGAGCATCCTGTGATGGCAAGTGACCCTGAAGCTGGAACACATGGTACAGCCTGAGTCAACAGCCTCATCTTGCTTCTCCACTTGCCCTTGTACTGCTTCTGCTGCAAACTGCCTTATATGCACTAAATGGCTGCTGTTGCCAGCATGAGAATCAGTAAGTACTGAAAGGGAGGCAGTGTCTCTGGTCATTTTTGCTCAGAGTATTAAAGAAATGATGAATACATTGTGCTCTTCCTCTTTTATATAGGCTTTATTAACAAACCATTGAAAATAAGGACCCTGAGGTCACCGAATCTGCCCTGTGAAAGTTCAGCTGTATCTGTTCTTGACGGATGTTTATCTTCTGGGTAAAAGCCTTCTGTGATTCTTCAGCCTTCCCATAGCAATCTGTTCCAGGGTTCGTCATCCTTGCTGTTAGATGTTTGTCCTTGAAGTCTAACTGAACCCACGTTACTGCAAACATAAAGCCATTGCTTTTGCTGTACCCACAACTACATTTTAAATATTGGAGAATACTACTTGTTGCTCCCTTGGTCTTAAGCAGCTCCAAGTAGAGTGGAGTGATTATTTCACCATTCTTACAGATGATACTCTGTTTTAAACATACTGGTATAATATTTTTGCTATTTGCCTAAGGCTGATTGACTCATGGTCATAGCTTCTAATTCATTATAATCCTCAAATCCTTGTTGTATAAATTGATACCCAGCCAAACATCCCCAAGGCTGTGTTCACGTCATTAATTTCTTCAACCCCTGTGCCACACTTTCCACTTCTCTATGTTGTACCACAACCTTTTTCTAAATACAAGTGGTCTTTTTTTTAAAAAAAAGAATGGCCATCTTACACCACTTAATCCACTGGGATGATTTTGAATTCTTCTTCTGTTCTTTGACACACTTCTTATCCATCCCAGCTTAGTATCATACGTATTTTCTCCATATCATCATCAAAATTATCAATAAGTAAACTGCAGTATGCCTCTCAGAGGTCAGGAGCTAACAAAGAATATCTGCAAATTGACCCATCTTCTCTTTGCCACTGCCTCTCTTCTTTGTTCAGTTCTTTTACTGCATCATTTTCCAGAGGGGTCCTCTTTGAGGCTTCCCTGTGCATGCAAATTTCTTATAACCAGTTTCTGACTGAACTGGGATAAGCTGCTCTTTATGACTTACTCAAGGCTAAATATCTCAGTCATGTCCTTGGTCTCACTACAAAGCACCAAAGCTCACTTTTTTCCAGGATAAAATAGCAAGCTGTTAGAAATTTCTTTGCTACTTCAGATTAAAATCCAACTGTGATTTGAGATTTAAAGTTCAAATAACTTCTGCTTTTTCATTCTTCCGAGCGCCTTGGTAAATGATGTGTTCGGTCTTGTCCAGCACTCGTTTTAGCTATGTCTTATTTTCATTTATGTTTGCTTCTTCTGACCACAAACATAAACCTGGCCAACACAAAAGAAGCCATCACCACTAGCAAAGACTGGGTCAAGAATTATTATAATAAGCAAATCTAATGAAGTTAGTGTAAATAAGGCCTGGAAAGACTATCACACTTGAGTAGCTTAATAAGTGATTCAAGCTGAGATGCAGCTTTCTCAGAATTTGCACTGGGATGAAGCAGAATGGGTTATCATTGGAAATTTCTTGCACCCCAAATAGTTAATTTCTAACTTCTATCATTTTGTAATTTCTAGTGAAAATTAACGTTTTTCCTGGAGCTTTTGCTCTTGGAGTCATACCATGGTCTGCATTTTTTTTTACTAAGGAAGAAATATACAACTCTTGGTTATAAAAATGAAATGAAAATGTAGTCAAACATATTACTATGAAACACAAGCAACTTTTTTTTTTTTTTTTTTACAAACACAATTCCACTAGATTCTGAGGACATTCCATTATTTGGGGTGAAATCCAGGTCATAATTTCTGAGTCCTTAGGCTTGGCAGTATGATTTTGGCCTGTAGCTCAAAACGTAACTTGCCACCTGCACTTTGGGAATCCATTACTGTTGTCAGAATCACATAGTGTAATATAGCAACTGCCCAAAGCAAAACAAAACCAACCCAAAATACTTCAAGATACTACAGTCATGATATCCATCTGTCTAGCTATTTATAAACTAGCTAGCTGAGGTGCTCTACACATTCTGGAGGCAATAACTTGCCATTCCTGTTTATTTTTACAGGTGCCCTTGAACCAAGTGAAAATAGCAAAGTGCAACAGGGTTGAGAAGGGGACAATTTTTTTGCTGCACACAGTGAAACAGTAAGTCCTTCTCTCAAAGCCTGAGAAATGATACATAAACTTCAGTGAAGAATTTCTGGATTCGGTTCAATTCGTTTTGACACTTTGGGGAATACTAATTGAGTGTTCAATAGCTTCAACACTGTGGGAGTGGGGTAAGCCAATCCAGGAAAACCATCAGCCGTGGGGAAACCAATTTCCTCTCTCAGACTTATTGTTCCTGTATGTCAAAGGCAATCCCAAGAGATTCTACTTGTTGCTGACACATTCCAGAAATCATTTCATTTTCCCAGTACTTCTATTTTTTTTTTTTTTCAAATCAGCAGAAGCAGGCGTGAGATTTAAGTATCACAAGGTCAAAAGAGAAAGCTTTATTTTATAAAAGAAATGTTGAGAAAATAGGTAAGGTAGTTTAAAAAAGGCAAAAAGGCCAACCTCCCAGTTTCCTTGTTTCCCCTGCCCTTGGAGTGCTATGCAGTGCGTGTACGTGTGTGTGTACAAATAACTAGCATACAAAAAAAAAAAAAAAAAAAATTACCTCTGCTGATATTAAAGAGTGGCTTTGCTGAACTCATCAGAATTACGTATTTGTTAGATTGTGGCTGCTTAGCTCACTACAAAACAAAGAGATAGATGGTCCTTGGAATGTGAAGCTATGAGATATATATTGCTAGCCCTCAGCTACAGCACTCAGCTTCTGCTGAAGATGTGACTACCCCATACAGTGAGGACATCGTGGAGCAGAACATCCTGGGTGACATCACACAGCACATACAAGAAAACCATGCAATCAGGCCCCGTCAACATGGGTTTATGAAAGGCAGGTCCTGTTTGATCAACCTGATCTCCTTCTATGACAAGGTGACCCACCCAATAGATGAGGGAAAGGCTATGGATGTTGTGTACTTAGACTTCAGTAAAGCCTTTAACATCTTATCCCACTGCATTCTCCTGGAGAACCTGGCAGTTCAGGGCCTGGATGGGTGTACTCTGCGATTAATAAAGAACTGGCTGGAGGGCCGGGCCCAAAGAGTTGTGATGAACAGAGCCAAACCCAGTCAGCGGCCGGTCATGAGTGGCGTTTTGCAGGGCTCAGTATTGGGGCCAGTTCTGTTTAATCTCTTTATTAACGATCTGGATGAGGGGATTGAGAGCACCCTCGGTGAGTTTGCAGATGACACCAAATTGTGTGGAAGTGTTGATCTGCTTGAGGGTAGGAAGGCCATACAGAGGGATCTGGACTGGCTGGATTGTTGGACTGAGGCCAATTGTATGAGGTTTAGCAAGGCCAAGAGCCAGGTCCTGCACTTGGGTCACAACAACCCCAGGCAGCGCTACAGGCTTGGGGAAAGGTGACTGGAAAGCTGCCTGGTGGAAAAGGATCTGGGAGTGTTGATTGACAGCCAGCTGAATATGATCCAGCAGTGTGCCCAGGTGGCCAAAAAGGCCAACAGCATCCTGGCTTGTATCAGGAATAGTGTGGCCAGCAGGACTAGATAAGTGATTGTGCCACTGTACTCAGCACTGGTAAGGCCGCACCTTGAATACTGTGTTAAGTTTTGGGCCCCTCATAATGAAGATACTGAGGTACTAGCGATAGTGCAGAGGAGGGTGACGAAGCTGGTGAGGAGCCTGGAGCACAAGTCTTTTGAGAAGCAGCTGAGGGAACTGGGGCTGTTTAGCCTGGAGAAAAGGAGACTGAGGGGAGACCTTATTGCTGTCTACAACTAACTGAGAGGAGGCTGTAGCACAGAGGGTGTTTGTCTCTTCTCCCAAGTAGCAAGTGTTAGGACAAGGGGAAATGGCCTCAAGTTGTACCAGGGGAGGTTTAGATTGGATTTTACAAAAAAATTCTTAATGGAAAGGGTTGTCAGGCCTTGGAACAGGCTGCCCAGGGAAGTGGTGGAGTCACCATCCCTGGAGGTGTTCAAAAGGCATTTACACGAGGTTCTTCGGGACACGGTTTAGTGCTAGAGTAGGTTATAGTTGGACTCGATGATCCTGAGGTTCTCTTCCAACCAAAATGGTTCTATGATTCTGTGATTTATGACGTGCCAGATCTAGCCTTACTCTTCACCAGCATTTGAGAAACTACCAGGAAAGGAAACAACTACATGAGAAGTAAGACCCTGTTTCTCATTAGAAACATCTCCCCCAAAGCAGGGTTATATGCCTGTGTCTGAGAGGACGAATGAAGACCCTTGACAGCCACAGGCACTTTTCGTTAAGCTGGCATTAAACCAGTAAACATCCAGAGCAAGAAACAGGCATCTCCCAGATGCACTTCTCTTCCTTTTATATAGAATAACTGTTCGAAAGAAAAATACACAATTATCAGATTTACATAAATATTTTACACAACTAGTCTCTCAGCAGTTTCAAAGACATTGCTTCATCTCTCTCCCATTTCCTGCAGTGATATTAGTGTCATCTGGAAAATTTAGTTCCACCTGACAACAAATATTCTGATGAAACTAATAGCAACGAAGCAACAGCTTTGAAATACTCTTTGCACTTCTTGCATAAGAAGTCGGTACTACAGATTTACTATGTGTTTCTCCACTACATTAAAAGCCTATACTTTAATATTTTAAAACTGCTAAACCTGTGTACCAATAGTATCATATCTGTCCCTGGCAACAGTACCCATTCTACTGGTGGTAGAATTCAGCTATGGGAGAACCTACTTTGGTTCTCCTTGTGTTGTGGCAGACCCACAGTAGGTAATAATTTCTTGCCTACTAAGTATTTTCACTGAAATTTCAACACATTAAGCTATTCCTCACTTTACAAAGTTTACTAGTACTGTCATCACTGTTACCCTAGGATCCCACATTAATGAATTTATCCTCACAGCACTCCTTCGTTAGATGCCAGATTTTCCAGAGAACTCAAACTCATTTTTTTGAGTGCTCAACACCTAAATTGGAGCCAGATTTTCAGAAAAACTGGGTTCTTTTTTAGGTTCCTAAATAATGAGCAAGTTTTTTAAAGTTCCCAACAACCCTCACAGCAGTGCCTGCTGCCCAGATTGTGTAAGAAGCTGAGGATCCAGTGTGCTAAACTTCTTAACTACATATGAATATTAAATTTTGGTGCCTAAATGGGAGTTGATTGCCTTGTAAAGTCTGGCTGTCAGAGTGGGAGGCTGAGCTCTTTTGAAAATCTGGATTGCTACTGTAAGGTTATAACTACTTTGCAGAAGACAAACTGACAGATAGAGTGAGACCCCAATGCAACAGAGCATTTGCATAACAGGTGGAAACGAAGTCACGATTCAGGCTCTCAAGCCAGCCATTTCTGTCCACATGTGTTCTTGCAAATTGACCTGCAGTACAGCTGGCTCATAACAGCATACATGTTCAGCTCCAGTGAGAGCTGCATGTCAGTGGTGTTCGAGGTGGGCACTGGCTAAAACGCAAGCTGAATAGCATCCTGCATGATGACAGAGCTGCTGTTTGTGACATAGGGAATGAGACAGAATTAAGCAAGTTCCTGGAAAGCTGCAATATAACACTTTTTCTGCCATCCTCCTACTCAAGAGAGTTGAGAAAAACAAAGACGTACTATCTGTGCTTGCATCTCAGAAGCAAAGCAAGCCTAGGAAAAAAAAAACTTATTTTGTTTTGATTTTCTGCACTAATTACAACCTTTTACTGACTCTAGTTTACAGCTTGAATATCATACACCATGATGTAGATTCATCCACTGCAACTTGACAATGCAGTAAGGTGAATGCCAGCTGCCAAGGGCTCCTGCTCAGGACAGCCGCAGAGTGGAAGAAGCCCATAGGACTGAGTGAACTGATAAGTCTATACAGCACAAATATATAACACTTAATGACACGGAAGCAGAAAGCAGGACTGGGCAATAGCTCTTGGTCATTCTGACAGTTCACTTGTTAGGTTGCCCTGGCTTCATTTTAGACTGTGCTAACTTGTTCTCTCCAAGACAAATTGCTTCAAATGGAGTTAGCCCTGAGCTCTTTGGTGGCACCAGGTCTCAGGGCTAAGAACTCATTTTTAGATCTATTTTGTGTACCAGTACAGGCACAGCCACAAAGCCCAAAACAACCAGCTAAAAAGCAAGGTAAATTACTCCGAGCAGGCATGTATTTCAGCTGGGTACTTCACTTCTGTTTCCCAAGCAATCCCATTTAGTGCTCACTTGGTGAGATCTGAACTTAATATTTCACATGGAGTTGCCATGCCCAAGGTTGAAATCCCAGCACAGCCATGCCCAAAGCAATGGCAAAACTCAGTGATTTTGGTGAGGCAGGAGGTCAGCTGAAATGGAAGACTGTGTAACTGGTTATCTGTTATGAATACTTGGTAAGACATGGGAAATAATACTGATTGTTATGTTATCTTATAATCCTCTCTTTGAAAACATAGGCAGAGGTAACATTCAAGCATTCTTACTCAAGCTCTGGTGATTGTTAAGGTACCGTACTTTTCACTTCTAGTAAAGGCAGTTCAGTTTATAAGGGACCGGAGCAAGATGGCAAGGGCCAAACTCGCAGTTGTGCTAAGCACCGATGGTGCAGGCAGAGAGCGGTGGTTGCTTGTCATGTGTAAAGGATGTTAAAGGATGTTTCAAGGTGGATCCAGATTCTCAAGCCCAAATTGGTGATACTTCACAGTCTTCCATTAATTCTGCTTCTCATGGTCATGCATGCAGTTCCTTATCCATTACCTCCCTCCCTCCCTATGACATTTTACATTTTTAAAAGTGCTTCCAATCTGGCTGTGTTAATGTGACAGATGGGAATGCTCTGGCAGCTCCCTTCTGGTGAAACATTTATACGGTGTTGTATGGCTTCAGAAAGCAACATATTAGGAAATGGCAGGGGGAGGGAAAAGTGAGAATAGAGGGAGGAGCTTTTATATTTAATTTCAAGCAGCAGGAGCCCGAATAGAGTGAGTCATAGCTCTACAAACATGAATCCCAAAGCAAAGAACAAAATGGAAATTGGAGAAACATAGACTAGGCAGCAAACTTAATGCTTTTAATCACCGTGGACCTAGATGGCGATTTGTTTGCAAAATGCCCAGGGAATGAGATGGGATGCCACACACGGGTGTTTTAGCCACAGAGACAGGTAAATCATTGCTTAAAGTTAACAGGGCCTAATTCAGTGAGTTACGTGGGACACACTGAATACTGAGCTGTACTGATGGGCTCCAGGATGGGCAAGGAACTGTGGCTCATGCTCGCGGACCTGCAGGGAGGGAGGGTGTGCGGCTCCCATAGGAAAGCTGCCTTCTTCGCAGCCAGCTGGGATGTTTGCAAAGTTTAGAAAGCGGGAACAGTAATTACCATTGCACTGAATAAGAAGGGTGGGCAGGGAAGATATTTCTGGTTTTCCTCACACCCCCTCCTGGCAATATCACTAACATGAGTACTCCCATAATGCGCAATATAATGGTATCCCAGCAACCGTTCTGAAATAATACTATTTTGTACTTTATGTATAGAGCGGTACCTGCGCAAAACTCAAAGCCCTTTACAAAGACGACAACCATAATTATCCTAAGGGCTAATTTTGTAAATTAGGGAGGCACTGGAATACCAGTGATGGTTTTGCCAATCAAACAGAGGGAACAGATGTGTACTTCTTCTGAAGTCATTATTTATTTATTTTGGCCAAGAGCAGGTTCCAGTATGCTCTTCTGGATAGCTTCATTACAAAATCAGCCTTGATTACCTGCATGGCTGGGTTCAGTTAATAAAGAGGCACTATCTTGCTGTGTTTTGTTACATTATGTTGTTTAGAGAACCAGAACTCTCTTGGTTGCTGTGGTCCAACATACCTTTAATCTAGTCTTTATTTTGCCACTGCCAGATTGGACACTTAGTGGGGTATGCTTTCCTGTTTGCTTAGCTGGAGCCATTGCACTTTAATGTCTACTAGCACTGCTAAGAAAAATTCCAGCAGGGTTGGGGCTTTTTTTTCCCCTCTTTTTCCACTGGCACTTGCTTATTTATCAAAATTTAAACATTCTGAAGAGATGGTTTGCTTTTGACAGTCTTCCTTCACAAACCAGGAAGCTTTGGGATCAGTCAGCACAAAGGCTGTGTTTCTTAAGGCTCCTGGCATTGCACTGCCTGTGGGGAAGAGAGCCAAGATATTTGCCCCAGAGTCCTAGTCCCATGGCTTTTTCTTTTTATAGAGAATTTTAAAATATGTCTCTTGTCAGAATAATATCAAATTTTGAACCATCTAAGTTCTCTATTGAGGAAAATCACCTTTCAACGCAGAACTGCAATATTTATTCATCTAACACCATTGCCAGACGCACCAAAATACAAATAAGTCCTATTTGGATAATTATCTAACACTTACTTGTATTACAAATAGTAATGCAGTGTCTTTCTAGAGCACATGTGAAATAGGAGGCCTCCCCTCTTTGACTTATTGCCACCCAGATGACAAAGTCTAACTGGAAATGAATGCACTTTGTTAGATCTTGGATATATCCCAGATGCTTCTCACTGGCTTTTCTGATCCAAATACCCTCCAAGTTTTAACAGCCATGGTATTTTTAGACCTCTCTAGCATCTTCCATCTTAGAGCTTCGTAGCAGGCCTTGGAGGTGGAGAAAACATTACAAGTCCCCATTTTGCAAAGAAGAAGGCTGAAAGCGGGTGGTTGCCAAAGATCACAGTGCAGTTCCAAGGCAGTGTGAGGAGAGCAGGACAGATGGCCACCCTCGCAGGAGAGAGGAGCTATGTTATTTCTGGCAGACTCAGGCACCTCCATTCTGCCAGCCTCCACTCTGGAAGCTAGGATGTCTATAGGACTCTTTCATTTTCTGTACAGAGAATTCATGTAGCACTACTTTGTGCTATGAAACAGAATCCTCACTTTCCCCCTAAGAAGCCTGCATTTCAGGAGTCAGCAAAATTACTTTCTCTGAGTGGCAGACATGCCAAAAAGGGAGACATTTTCCTGGCAAGATATTAACATCCCTAACTGTGCTAACAGGGAGCAAACAATCTCCTGTCCCTCTCTCCCCAGCTTCAATGTCCTTAATGGAGAGGGCATGTTAAAAAATGGTGACTAGTCTGGCTAGTGTAAGCCACAAAAAGTAGTTTCTGCCTGTTTGGTTTGCCCTTCAGGATGTGAGTAGCACTGATGCTAGGAGCAAATGGAGAACCACACTGAGAGCAGAGCTCCACATCCCTGTTGTGCTCCAGCTGTGCCCCACAGGGATTTAAAGACTAAATATTTCATTTATCCTGCAGAAAGGACTACAGTGTTTGCTCAGGAGCTTGATATGGCAGAATGGCATTCATCTTGCAGGGTATGGAGAACTTCAGCATCCTAGGCTGTTACCATTTATAACGTTTTGGGAATCAGTGAAGTATGTTGCCTGTATATCATCTGTTACCATGGCCTGAAAACATTCATTTCCAGACAGAAGAGCAGCTGTAGTAAAGTAGAAGTTGTAGTAAACACATGACATATAGCTGCACACTACATTAGAACTGCAATGAAAAGCAAATCAAACAAATCCATTTCTTCCAAAACCTCCTGCCATCTGCACACTAAACAACTATCTAATTTTGCTGGTGGCCTGGCAGAACTTCTTTCTTTCAAATTAGTGGGGCTGCACCTGCTTGCTCAGTACTCATGAATTCGACTTACAAGCATAAAATGACTTCTGTATCGCCAGGTCTGTTCTCACTGCAGTTTGTGGACTATGAATAATTAACAACAGTCATCTGCAACAGGGGCATCTGTTTTGGCACATGAATTCAGTTTTTGAGCTGCAGCTCAATCCTGCACCTGAAAATAATTTCAAATGAAGTCTTCTAATTCTCACTTTGATTCATTCAGGGAATATAAGAAGTGACAAAGAACTGCACTTAAACTCATCCTTTATGGCAGGAATCTAAGTGCAGCTCTTCATCACTTCTTGTATTACCAAAAATGAATCGATGTGGGAATAGCAAGCAACTCCTCCTCTTGCCCTACTAATTCTTGTCATTGACAAGCTTCTTTAGCTCAGAAACATTCTTATTTATAACTATTTCTGTCTGCTTTCACATTTATAGTTTTCTAGTTCTCTTTGATGTGGTCTTTAATGCCCACTGAATGGCATGATGGTTAAGGAGAAACTGGCTGGTTTTGAGCTGTCTGGTTTTATGCAAGGGAAAAGTGAAACTCTCTGCCTGTCCGTCTGCAGGTATGCTGTGTAAAGCCAGTAGAATAGCTATGCCATGTGAATCACAGTAACACAACATCAAAAACCTAGTGTATATGTGATCATCATGAACCCCAAATGAAAACAGTGTGTAAGTGTAGAGCCAGGTTGGTGCACTGGGAAGGAGTATGCCAAAACAGTGGCAGATGTGAGAGGGAAGGGACAGAATTGGTCCATGAGGCTATGAGCAAAGTTCTTCAATGTGCCATTTCTCCTACAGTCAACAGACTGAGCTATGTGGAAGAAGGAACAAGACAACTCGGATTAACAGAAGATTAACCATACGTGGACCCAATGAATGTCATGGGACCCAAATACAAAATGCTCATGCGTGTCCAGTCCAGGATGCTGTCAGAGCTATCTTTTCTCCATGCTGGTGGTTTGTTTGGCTTGTTTGTATGTTTAGGTATATGCATTTTACTCTAGAACTATTTTCTAGGCGTTGTTCTGCTCTGCGAGTCCTCTTATGATAATCTTTGTTCTTGGGCTCTTCTTTGTCTGTGTTTGCATAGCACCTAACACAATCCGGTCTGGTGTGCTGATAAATGAACTGCTACAATTATGGAATCAACTAAATCTGAGAGGAGGGACACTAATGAAGTCCAAGGTTTTTTTCAGATGTGGGTCCAAAAAGTAAGCTCAGGTGTCTAAAGAGGTGAGTTTACAATGCAACCATTTATTCAACTGAGGCTTTACATGCATTATTGGAACATAACATGCTTCAGCTAACTAGCTACTTGTCAAATTTGGGTGCAGTTTGGTCAGCAAATTATTAAAATAAGAGACAGATGGTATGACAGAGCAAGTCAGTGTGACAGAAAAAAATATCGTTTCCTTAGGAAATCAGCGTGACAAAGACAACAGTAAAATGAGACATTTGGATTCACATTGTATTTTCTCATTCCATATCTTCTCTTCTGACAGTTTACACCTTTCCAGAAGTAACTCCTCACACTGTTTTTTCCCATTCCAATTTGACTGGCGTTTCTTATGCAATTACAGTCACACCTCTCAAAGCCTGAGAGGTAGAATTACAGTGTATAAAATAACGGACCACAGTAAATTAATTCCTAGTGAAGAAATTTGAGTGTGTAACTGGGGTTTAATTCCTTCACTAAACTTAGAATTTTTAATGTCCAGAATCCTCTCAGCTCCTTAACACGTATTTTCTGAGCCAAATCTGTTTGAAAAACACTTCTTTTTTTTTTTTTAAGCTGGGAAATGATAAAAGTTCTTGATATCTCCTTTAACAAGATCACATAATATTACTTGTTTTGCACGAGAAGAACTGTTACCCATGTTGTTATGATCAAATTTAGTTTTACTATTATTTTCTATTCTTCTTGCAGCTTCAGCTGGATTTTTATTTTTTTTTTTTTTTACTCAACAACAGGTGTGGAACTGCTGAAATGGGTTTTTTATGTTCAGTTTAAATTTCCATGAATCAAAGCTTCAGTCTCAGTCATTATTCACTTTCCAACTTCAGATGACAATTAGGAAGAGAGATTTGAATTCTTCTCAAACACAACCTGTTTTGCTTTGATGTTTCCAGAGTTGTAAATCAGTTTTGCACTTAAGCTAGCTTGGTGGTTTCAGTCCCCAGCCCTGCTGAAAAAAGTTTTGAAGGACAACAGTGCTTGTTTAAACTGATAGTTAATATATAACAGATAAGCAATTACCTCTTTATACTAAGATACAATACTTATGTAAAAAACATCTTTAAGCAATTCCAAGTGGCTAAAGATGACAGGTTTCTAGGCTCTTTTCCTAGCTCACTTCTGAATACCAGTAGCAGGAACAGTATTGTGGTACACTGTGATTTATTCTTATAAGAATATACACCTGACTACACCATCTGCTTTGCTAAGCATTGTTTATTTCTTTCACAGTAATAAAGGAATCATTTAAAGATATGTCAAACGTGCTAACACTTCTAAAATACCATCGAATAAAATACAATAACAAAATACATAGGTAAATGTAACCATGATACACCTAACTGGTTTTCCGAGCAATGGAGATATAGCAGGGACCAATGTTGCTCATAAAATGTGGAAGTGAACATGACAATACAGATGAAACAAAACTATATTCCTTTCTCAAGCAAAACCTATTTCAGGCTCATTAAACCCTGCTTAAACTTTGTTGTGCTATCTTTTCCCTTTTATTCTCCAATTTAAGCAGAAACAAAGAGCCCCACAAATCTCATTAGAAGTGTATTATTGTGAGACTTCCAGACTACTTTTGGATGTTCTGAAACTTTTGATAAATACAATCAAAATAGATTTTTTGTGTTCCTTTCTGACCAAGTTACAGGAAAGAGTTTGAGATGATACCTTTTTAACAGCAAAATCTCTTAGACAAGAAAATAGTTTTATAATAAGATTACTTACAAAACAGTTCCCTTTCTTTAATTTCAAAGAAATAGTCTTTCTCTGATGTTTGCAAGCCATCTCCTTTCCTCAGCATTTCAAAATGTGAAATATGCAGTGGAGCATTTTAAGGCCTCAGTTTCACCACAATTCCTAGTGTAATGAAATGGGATATAAACACAGCGGAGGCTATTTATTGACCCTTTGTTCAAGGCTGTATGCCCAAATATCAAATCTAATAAAACAACGGCAAAGTAGCGATGGGATGACTACTTCATCTCGCTCCATCTTGGAAACGTTCCATCATTTCTCTTGTGCTTGCTATTCCCTTTATCTCTTTTTTTTTTTTTTTTTTTTTTTAAAAGCCATGGCCTATATAGTTTATGATATCTCTGCATAGGGTCTTTCAAGCAGATCTGTTTTCATATGTGCTGCAGTAGTATCTAACCTATACACTGCAAGACTATCTGCAAAAATGAAAAATACGACAGATTAAACCATGAAGATCTATGAAAAACTGAAGCAGAATACTGGCAAGTTTTCAATATATAACCTGCTTCTGAAGTCTGCAGCCCATTGGAAATACTACATAATGGGCTGATAGTGTCCACATCCTGAGATAACTTGAATGGAGTTTCTGCACAAGCACAAAAGGATTCCTTTTTACTCCGTTGAAAGGCAGCATTTGATAAACTCTCCCTTTAGCAGCTGAAAGATTGTGGTTTTGCTGAATAACTCATAGGTTACAGAGAGAAAAACGATGTCATTAGCAAGGCCAGTATCAAATGTGGCTGTAAATCATAAAATTTCAGCTTTTACTCAAAGACATCACTTGTAATTCTGAAAATATATGTTTAGATAATTTTCCTCATCACGTGTGAGAAATCAAATCCCAGCTTTAAACCCATATTTTGGCACCACAGTAACTACTTGGCATGCTGCTTTTCACAGGATGCAGGAATGTACACTGGACTCTGGCTGACCACTCAGGTACATTATTCTTGATTTCAGTAGCTGGAACTGGACAGTACACTGTTGCACGTGTCCAAAGCATCTGTACTGCTAACAGTCTCTCCCAAAATGTTCCATACTTGGATACGCTGGTATTTACTTCTATCTGTTTCCATGGGCTTGGATTATGAAGTTTGATACATGCTTATAGTGTGGTGTCTTCTCTCTCCATCAGCTTTCTTATGAGGAGAGACT